>JAYKKM010000222.1:1997500-2426095 GCA_035772405.1 Chrysogorgia sp. JL179-B06
AACACGCCTCTAGAACGGAACACGCCAGCTTACAACACGTCTGTCGTAGAACACGCTTTTAGACATCGGCAACACACAAAGCGTGTCCGAGCTGCAACACTCCAAGTGTGTCACGTTAAAATCTTGCAACACGCCAAACGTGTTAATTTACAACACGCCAAACGTGTTAATTTACAACACGCACTTTTGTCCCCTATAACAACACGCCAATTTGTGGTGCGTGTTCTTAAAACATGTTGCGTGTTATTGTAACACGTCATAGTGTGTTCTTACAACACACATGAATTTGGAACACGCTGCAGTGTTCAACACGCTAAAAGCGTGTTGAAAATTGGCGTGTTGTTACAACACACTTAATTCTTGACAACGTGCTCTAGCAACACGCTTCCAAATACAACACGCTTGTATTACAACACGCTAAAGCCGTGTTGAACACGTTTGGCGTGTTGATATAGGGGACAAAAATGCGTGTTCTTACAACACGTTTGGTTTTCTAGTGCACGGGCGAGTCTACAATCAACTTGTTAGAGATGGTGTCTTTAGCAACACGACAAATGCCAGCACTATTAACCCATTGACAAACAGGCGAGCTAACATCAGTAGTCGGACGCACACCCGTCTTGTTAGAAACCAGGAAGCGCAACCCACAGTTGAAGACCATAGCCCACGGCTGTTGGATCGAGCACTGAGAGGGTTCACAAGGTCTTATGGAGTCGAGGTAATTGACGACAGAGACATCAATCAGGTAAACGGCAGTAGAAGCGCTGTCATCAACCTCTTGAGACGTGAGTTGGGCGAGACCAATGGAATGAAAGTGGTAGAGACAGTTAAGGTCACTTTTGAGAAAGTCCTAGAGCGTGATAAGACCACATACAAAACTGCCTACTTTAACAGCGAAACGTTCGTCGTCATTAACGAGCATGACATCGAGGGTGTTGCCAACCGTGGATCGGAGCAGATTTTAACGCGGATAGCTGGGTGGTTATCTGAGGGGTCTGGATGGACTATCGACAAAATAGACGCACACTACGTTAATGTCGCTATTTACAGACCTTTGCATGGGAGTAGCTACATTGTGTTGCCAAAGGAGCTGCGCAACAGTATGAAGGGCTTGGTAAACGTAAATAACGATGATGACAACGAGTGCTTTAGATGGTGCCACCTCGCACACAAATTTCCTGTTGGAAAAAACTCTGACAGAACGTCAAAGTACGCTAGGCATGTCGGTGAGCTGAACTATGACGGAATTGACTTCCCAGTCACACTCAAAGATTACAACAAGATCGAAAAGGCTAACGAAATTAGCATCAACGTTTTTGGGTACGAAAGTAAGCAGCCATTCCCTGTGTACGTTTCTAAGGAGATGTATCCTGACCATATGGACCTACTGTTGATAACTAGTGACGTGGGCAACAAGCATTATGTGTACATTCGCGATTTCGACAAATTCATGTACCGTCAGACAGAGCATAAGGCTAGAAAACATTTTTGTAGACATTGCCTGCAGTGTTTTAGTCGAGCGGACGTGCTTGAAAGTCATGTTGAAGTATGTTTGGTCATCAATGGGAAGCAAGCTATTAAAATGCCGCAAAAAGGTGCGAAAGTGAAATACGAGAATTTTAGTAGACAGCTAAACGTACCATTTGTGGTGTACGCAGATTTCGAGGCTATCACACAGAAGGTGCACACAGCAAAGCTGTCAAGCGAGTGTAGCTACACAAATGCTTACCAGAGACACGTTGACTGCGGTTATGGGTATAAACTAGTTTGTTGCTATGACAATGAGTATAGTAAGCCAGTGAAAGTGTATCGTGGTGAAAATGCAGTCAACAAGTTCATCGGGGAGATGTTAGAAATTGTTGAATATTGTAAAGAAACATCTGAGAGTCACTTTAACAAAGAAATGACGCTAACTGATGTCGATAAGAAGAATTTCGACGAGGCTAAGAGTTGTCATATTTGTAGCGTTGAGTACACCAGCGCTGACGTTAGAGTGAGAGACCACTGTCATGTGTCAGGTAAGTACAGAGGGTCTGCACATCGTGAGTGTAATGTGAACTTTAGGTTGACTGACAAAGTTCCCGTGATCTTTCATAACTTGCGTGGCTATGATAGTCATTTCATTATGCAGGAGATTGGCAAGTTTGGCCAAGACATAAATGTGATACCGAACAACATGGAGAAGTACATGGCGTTCATGCTTGGAAAAAACTTAGTATTTTTGGACAGCTTTCAGTTTATGAGTAGTGGTCTAGACAACTTGGTGAGGAACCTACCAAGGGACGCTTTCAAATACACATCAGAAGTGTTTCGCGACGAGGGGTTGGCACTTATGACAAGAAAGGGGGTCTATCCCTACGATTATATGGACTCCTTTGAAAAATTCGACGAGCGCGAGCTACCCTCCAAAAAGGACTTCTACAGCATTCTGAACGATGAGCACATCACGGAGGAAATGCATGAGCGCGCCATCGATGTGTGGGACTACTTCGACGTTGAAAGTATGGGCGAGTATCACGACCTGTATTTGAAAAGCGATGTGCTCTTGCTTGCCGACGTTTTTGAGAACTTTAGAAAGACATGCCATCGCGAGTATAAATTAGACCCGTGTCACTATTTCACGTCGCCTGGATTGGCTTGGGATGCTATGCTAAAGATGACTGGAGTGGAGCTCGAATTATTGTCCGACATCGACATGTTCCAGTTCGTAGAACTAGGTATGCGTGGTGGTGTGAGCTACATATGCAACAGACACGGCGTGGCGAATAATAAATACATGGAAGGGTATGACAAAGAGCAAGAGTCGAAGTATTTGATGTACCTTGATGCTAACAATTTGTATGGATGGGCGATGAGTCGAAGTCTACCTACGGGTGGTTTTAAATGGTTGACTGAGAAAGAAATAAAAAAGGTTAATCTATGCGACTATCACAACAATAGTAAAAAAGGTTTACTGCTCGAGGTTGACTTGGAGTATCCAGACCATTTGCATGACCTACACAACGATTACCCGGTGGCTCCTGAGAAGATGGAGATAACCGTTGACATGTTGTCGGAGTACTGCACGAAAATCAAAAATAAGTTTAACGTGAGTGTTGGTGGTGTGAAAAAGTTGGTGACTAATTTGATGGACAAAAAAAAGTATGTGTGTCACTACGGAAATCTGCAGTTGTACATGGATCTTGGATTGAAAATCAAAAAGGTTCATAGGGCCCTACAGTTCGACCAGTCCAAGTGGTTGGGCAAGTACATCGACTTTAACACAGTCAAAAGAACCGCAGCTAAGAACGCTTTTGAGAAGGACTTCTTCAAGTTGATGAACAATAGTGTGTTCGGAAAAACGATGGAAAACTTGAGGAAGCGTGTGGACGTAAGACTAGTGACCACTGCGAAGAAATTAGAAAAGCTCGTCTCAAAGCCGACGTTTGTGTCTTGCAAAATATTTAGCGAGAACTTAGTTGCTGTCCATAAGGTTAAAGAAACGCTGACACTAAATAGGCCCGCATATGTGGGTATGTGTATACTAGACTTGAGTAAAACGTTGATGTATAATTTTCACTACAATTATATTATGAAAAAGTACTCTAGCGACATCTGTAGATTGCACTTCACTGACACTGACAGTCTGTTGTACTCAATCAAAACTGACGACGTTTACTCTGACTTTATGATGGAGTGCGAAAAGTTTGACAACAGCGACTATCCCGATGACAGCCCATTCTTTTTTAGAGAGAATAAGAAAGTTATTGGTAAGATGAAGGACGAGTGCGCTGGGACGCCAATTATTGAGTTCGTTGGGTTGCGCAGTAAAATGTACAGCTATTTGAAAGAGGGTGGAGGTGGTGGGAAAACCGCTAAAGGTATTAGAAAGAACATAATTAAAAAGGTAATCAGACACGAAGATTACAAAAGCGTGCTACTAGAGCAGAAACAATTGCGACACACAATGAAGACCATTAGAAGTGTCAAACATCAGCTCGGTAGCTACGAAATTAATAAAGTATCGCTATCCTGCTTCGACGATAAACGATACCTTTTAGAAAATGGTGTTGACTCCTACGCATATGGTCACAAAAACATTGTAGTGAGAGATACCACTGAGAGTAGTGAACAAACAGACTAATTCGTAGAGTAGTTGGCTATTTGTTAGTCAATGTTGTTAGCCAATCAAAAGAGCACCATTTTGCTATCCATTTGGATAAACATCATCACTAGACTTGAAAATCTAGTGGTTTTTTCTCGCGCGTGAGTTGAGACAGCAGTAGTTTGTTGAAAAAAAAATGTGAAAACGTTGAAACAACACTCTCTATTTTTTAAATATGTGAAAATGTTGAAACGACACTTTCTTTTTTAAATATGTGAAAAATGTGAAACGACACATTCTATTTTTTAAAAAACATGCAAAATATTGAAATGTCACATTATTAGCATATAAATCGAGTTTGTGGTCTTATTTGATGTATGTTGTAAATTTAGAATTACCGAAATGACATCGAATTTTTGGGGGTTTGGGATTTGGTGTAAATTTGGTGATGTTTTGGCGATTATATTCGCGTTCAACATTGAATGTGTAAAAATTGAGCCCGTAGCCCCACTCTCTATACTACTATTATCGTTTTGGCAAAACGAGAGTGGAACCTGTTTCAAATGTGAAAATTTGCTGGAGTCCGAAACTGGAATGTGGCTCCTGGCTATATTTTACCATGGAGTTAACTCTGGATCGTCTTAATTCAAATGAAAAGACAATCAAATGAAGATACAATGGAGTCGGAAACAATACCAGGTATGCTTTTATCCCGTTAGTACTTATTTATTTTCTGATTACTATATAAACACAGTTACCAAGCAGTATGTAGTCATGTATAGCAAGAGGTTTTTACGTGCCCCCCCCCCCCCCCCCCCGGGTATGGAGTATTTCCACTGTTATTTTGAATTCTCGAACTTCCACCAAATAGAATGTGGAAATATCATTTATTTCATAATGATACCAATTTAAGCATAAATTATCCTTACTGCTCAAGTTGGCACTTATGATGGCATGAACCTTCTCATATTTCCATTCATGAGTTATAGAAACAGCCTTTAGCCCAGGGCTGCATAAAATATTTTACTTTCTGGGACCACAAGGCCAACGAAAATATTTTCTGCAAGTAAACGCCTGGGAATCTTATGTTTTTTAAAAATTTGATCACCATTTCAGTTTCAAAATAGACGTATTTCAACGTGGCTACCGAATAAATTCTAAGACTTTTATGATGTAAATTATCCCTTATGTAAATTAGCCTTTATATACATATTGATTTTCACTAAAATTAGTAAAATACACAACTTAATAACTTATACTTATGCCTTAAAGTTTATTGTTGCATCATGCATGTGTAATTTTTTTTCAAATTACTTAGCAATGATAGCATATACACCACACTTACTGACTGTTTAATGCACATAGTTGTATTCATATATAACTGGAGTGATGTTTTCAGAAGTAGCTAGATTTGGAAAGAGTCACTTTCATTGCTCTGTGCTATTTATACACTAGATGAAATCAATTATAACAACCGCATAGAGGATTTTGTCTTAATATCTGCTGGGGCTGCTGTCTTCCTGTCTTCGACCATAATGTCACCTGCATCAGGCTGCTGGAGCCTGGAGTGCCGGTATATTGGAAACTCGCAAGTCGCAAACATCACTAGTTCACTACCTACAGCTTATTATTCACTCTTATGTCATTTTTTTCATTTTTGTCCTTTCTGTTTTTCCTTTCTTTCAATTGTCTATCCTCTTTCAAACTTTCTTTACTTTTTTTCCTTTGAGACTTTTAACCTTTCACAGTTTTACCCTGCATTTTTTTCTTTAGCCAATCAGAATGTACATTCAAAAAATATATTTTATCAAGTGTTGTAAAATTATCATTTCTACTAATCTAAACAAAACACATCATGCTGGTATATATGCACTTTACCTATGCAGAATGACGTATTAATTTGGCAAACATATGGCAGAATTTTTATCTCATTTTCCTATGCAATTGTTCTCTATCAGCAGGCTATATAGAATATTACTCACCTGCCTTGATCATGAAACATTGCTGCAAAAACAATTTAGGTTGTAGACTGCAGGAATTATTTGCAGAAAATCAAATATTGTGAACATCGACATACTGCATGACTAACATACTGTACCTTAACACTGCCAATAACAAGATCTTGATCACTTTCTGATTGGACAATATCTTTGATTCAACCACTTAATTGTTAACTACTCACTTAATTCTTGAGTATATTCACCTATATGCGTGACATTGCATTTCAATTAGCCTTGAAATAACTCTTGGAAGTATGCCAGTCACCGTGACCGTCAGAGAGGATTTTTTGCTGTTTTTTCTTTTTAATTTGTTGCCTGTTTTAATAGCACTCGTGTAGGTCAATTTACATTCTGAACAAATGATCATTCTCAGTTAGGCTTGTGTTTCTTGTTGGACACAGTGTTATAATTATAGCACTTCACAACCCGATAGTTTTCTTCACTATAGCCAAGATCATCTTCATGTACAGACAAGAACAGAACATACATCACAAATGGTGATCACCGCACAAGCTACACACAAATACCTAGTATTTGGACGGTGACAGACAAAACAATTGTTTTCAATCGCGGCAGAAGACTGTTGCTCTTGCTCAGCCCCTGTGCCACAATTGATGTATCGTGCATAGATGTAATTTGAACCGTTTATATACAGTTTAATATTGTCTATGTACAACTACGCACTCTACAAGGCTCTCACACTGCTCCCAGCGTAGTCTCAACATTTTCCAGAAGGAAAAAAACATAGGCGGATCTAAGGGTGGGCTGCAGGGGGGTGTGCACCCCTCCAGAGAAAATTAGCACCCCCCGTCCAGAAAAAGTCAGCATCAACCAGTGTATATTAAAATTTTCATGATTTATGGCATTTTTGACATAATTTAAGGTGGTGGTGGATGGGTGCACCCCCCCCTGAAAAATCTGCACCCTCTCTATCAGATGAGCCTGGATCCGCCCTTGGAAAAAACCCCGATCTTTTAATATGCATTTTGTTGTAAAAAAATTTACTGGTCATCTGTACATGTTCGGCAAGCAATAATATTTGCCAGATGCACATGATCGTGGAAAGTGGAGGAAACTGTCATGGGGAACCACAGGCCAACGCCTGCATAAGCGGGGAAAACGGCCGTAAAACGTCTACTCTGTTGTTGTTGTTGTTGTACTGGATAAACTGAAAAATATACCTGTCAATGACCAGCATTTATTTTGAGCCTTTATTTGGTGCATGTCCTGGTAATTGAACCTTCCCAGGTGACAATCTTACATAAGATCTTATAGATCTTATAAGATCTTACATAAGATCTTATAAGATCTTATGTAAGATCTTGCAAGTTCTTGCAAGAAATTGCAAGATCTTGCAAGATCTTGCAAGATCTTACATAAGATCTTGCAAGATCTTGTAAGATTGTGTAAGATCATGTAAGATCTTGTAAGATCATGTAAGGTTTTGTAAGATCTTGTAAGATCTTGTGCCTGCGATTGCTAGTGCAGTGCTCTGACCACTGAGCTACGGAAGCCGTTGCCGAGAGCCTAGTCACGAGTTCTGTATATATGGTGGTAATGCCGGGATAAGATTCTGGGTATATTATAGGTAATATTTGGCATTTCACTCGATCAAACTACATGTTGAAAGGATTTATGGTGAAGGAAAATTTCGAGTGTTGGAATACATACATTTTAAGACCAAACCGGGACCAGTTGCGAAAAATGCAACTTAGCGGCCTTCCGGTAGGAATTGAACCCGCGACCCTGCGATTGCTAGTGCAGTGCTCTGACCACTGAGCTACGGAAGCCGTTGCATGCCGAGAGCCTAGTCACGAGTTCTGTATATATGGTGGTAATGCCGGGATAAGATTCTGGGTATATTATAGGTAATATTTGGCATTTCACTCGATCAAACTACATGTTGAAAGGATTTATGGTGAAGGAAAATTTCGAGTGTTGGAATACATACATTTTAAGACCAAACCGGGACCAGTTGCGAAAAATGCAACTTAGCGGCCTTCCGGTAGGAATTGAAACCGCGACCCTGCGACCATATATATATATATATATATATATATATATATATATATATATATATATATATATATATATATATATATATATATATATATATATATATATATATATATATATATATATATATATATATATAATATATATATATATATATATATATATATATATATATATATATATATATATATATATATATATATATATATATATATATATATATATATATATATATATATATATATATATATATATATATATATGTGTGTATATATATATATATATATATATATATATATATATATATATATATATATATATATATATATATATATATATATATATATATATATATATATATATATATATATATATATATATATATATATATATATATTATATATGCCACCCGTGTTACATTAATACATTTAACTCACATTAACGATCTTACACGGTGATCAACTACATCGCAGTGACGAACGTCACAAGCTGGCCGGCTTCATCAATGAGACACACTTACAGTACTATGTTGCCCGCTGCAGATCGGCAGGGATGGAGACGGTAGCCGGTTGCACCGACCGCGATGCATGCTGGGGCTCCTGGCAAGGATTCAGGACTTCCAGAACCCTAAACGGTACCCTCTCCATCCCGTGATCAGCAAGTCACCCGTGAAACACGGGGAAGAGAATTAAAAATAACACACAAAACAAGTAAAGGCACTTACCCACAGGTAGAAGATACCTGAAGTGCAAACGGCTGAAGTAACTGCGACCTTGATCGAGCTAAAAATAAAGACGACAAGGCGAAAGGCAAAGAGGGAGGGCCCAATTCAATGGGATGGGACGACAAACGAAAAACGCATAATATCTCGAAGCAAACCGGGCTGTTATATATATACAAGGTGGGTACTGATCCCCGAGGTAATACACCCGACCGGGTTAACCGGAAACAGCGTACACCTTTTAGACGTTAACTTCCTTTATTATTAATAATAAATACATTTAACATACATTTAACCGCCACTTAACCAATATTAATTGACGAAACTATAACTTCAGTAGGAACACCCTTACGAAAAAAGTCTTGCAGGCACGTATAGGCTGCCTATATACATGTAGGTTGCCTATAGGCGCCTATAGAGACTTATAGGCACATCGCCTATATAATTGTTTGCCTATACATCGCGTTCGCCTATAGAATTATATGCCTATAGGTTGCTTATAGGCAAATTACCTATAGGTTGTACGTCTACAGTTGAGCCTCGTTATAGCGCGGTAGTTGGGGTCCGTAGTGGAGACTGCATTATAGATGAAGCGCGTTATTGCGAGTTATTTGGTAAATCTCGTTCCCAGTACTCTTGCCACTCGGTCCTGGCTCAATATTGTGGAAAGAGTACTGTGAACAAGCTTGGATACTGCCAGAAACACTTTCTGTTGGATCAACTAATATACATGTAACGTCTGTAATAAAATCAACACGCATTTTCTGTTATGTGATTTATCTTGTTATATTACCTACATGTAGTGAATACATGTATCAGACTATCAGGATATGGGATTTGTTTTGCTTCATTGTCATTTTATGGTACTGGTTCTTCTACTACGCTACTGATGCTGTCGTCCTCTGTCATTTGAGAACGAATTGCTTCATTCTCGTCAACGTTGAGCCATGCATGCGTTCACCTCTTCTGCAGAAAACGATTCACCAAATACTTGCACTAAGTTAGACATGTCATCTGCGTTGAATCCACCAGAGTCTGCGTCAAGTGTTAGCATTCCTGCTCTGGTCTGGTCAATTTTCAGTTGGGTGAAGCCATCAAAATCGTTGTCGCTCTCATCGCGATGCAAATAAGTAAGATAGAAGTCCGCTAAAGACTAATCGCACTGCCGCGTTGTCGTTCTATCTCGTAATAATCGCGATCATTCAGGATGTTCAGCAATTGTTAAGATTATTCAAATTGTCTTTAGTCATCGTAATAACTGGGCAAAGTGAAATTTTTGGGGTCCAGGATAAACCGCGTTATAATATAGTCATCCACCGTATATGAGCTATTCTGCATTCTGATTGGCTGAGCTACTCAGTGTCTATTGGTGATAGACCACTAGTAGCGTTATCCAATCACAAACCTTCTTATACTGGAATATTCTTATCCTGACCAATCAGAAGCCACGACATATTCCAGCTGCAAGCAAAAACCTGGAATCTAGTCCAAACATGGCGTCCGCTAAAATTTGTATACGAGTGATGAAAACATCAAAACATTGGCCCAAAAGTTTTGGAAAACTGTTCAGTTTGACATTTTCGAATAAGAAAATGAATTCGCTTATGCCTATGGAGTATATCTACTCCGAATTTGAAGCAAAGTAATTACAATCTCGTTTTTTTGTGAGCGATTGTTTATCATGTGCAAGACTTCTACAAACAAAAAGGTAAAACTATCTGAAAATTTGGAATAATGTTTGATAAAACTTTTTTACGTTAAAGAAAGGTTGTTTATGGTTGATACTAAAACAATTAGACAACTCGCCCTCGTTGTGTCTGCTCTTAGTATACACCCAACCATTGTCTATTACAAATGCTGCATTCTGATTGGCTACTCAACCGTTGTCTATATGTTTGGGAAAAATGAAAACAAACCTGAAAAAATATGGCAGTAAACTCTCGTTTTGCAGACGTTTCGGAGGAATTTTTGGAGAGTTTGATAGAAAAGTTTATCGCTGAGAAAACTAAAACGGCCACAAAATATGGCATGAATATTTTTAATGCTAAGGTACGAAATATAAACTGTTTTTAGGTTAAATAACACAGCTTATTCGTCAGTTTGCACTAGAAAAACTCTCTAGAAAAATATCTGTCACAGTTTTGTCCGACCACGAGTCCACGACATAGAGGCTAGGCACATCAAGGCTGTCACTGGTCACAAATCTGATCTGTCCATTAAGTCGTACAGCTCGAGGGCTTCTTTCCAGTAGAAAGAAAACATGTCGAATACTCTAAGTCGCTTCGTCTCGGGCGAGAGCAATCCTTCCATTCAGTCTAGTCGCTGCAGCTCTACTTACAGCAAACCAGACCTTATGCAATCATCACCGCCAACGTCTTCGGCACTTGGAACAACTGATCAGGCTAACTCTGATGCCCAGCTTCGCGTTGAAAACCAAGCCACAAATATCCAGCTGCGAGCTCCACAATCGTTCAATTTCCATGGCTGCACATGAGTGTCAATCTTTAACAACAACTACACCAGTCAGGCATGATTGTTTGCACTTTCCAGTTGAACTGTTGTTCCCTTGGTAGTCGTTTCTTTGATAACTTTTAAGAAGAAATTCTTTCTTATGAATGTTTTATGGACATTTTAACACCAAACGGTTTGCTTTTGACACTGACTGACGTCTGACACGTAAACACATGTCATGTTTATTTTATTTGTCTATTTAACAATTAGACAACGAGTCCGAGTTGACTATTCGCTCATAGACAACGAGGACGAGTTGTCTAATTGTTTTAGTATACACCCTGTACCTAAATATATTAATTTCGAGAAAATAATCCATACACCGTGTAATTTTTAAATTATTTCATTCAATTTTAATTTATACGCACGCGGGAACTCACGCGACATCACATGACATGTGTTTACGTGTCAGACGTCAGTCAGTGTCAAAAGCAAACCGTTTGGTGTTAAAATGTCCATAAAACATTCGTAAGAAAGAATTTCTTCTTAAAAGTTATCAAAGAAACGACTAGGGAACAACAGTTCAACTGGAAAGTGGAAACAATCATGCCTGACTGGTGTAGTTGTTGTTAAAGATTGACACTGTGCAGCCATGGAAATTGAACGATTGTGGAGCTCGCAGCTGGATATTTGTGGCTTGGTTTTCAACGCGAAGCTGGGCATCAGAGTTAGCCTGATCAGTTGTTTCAAGTGCCGAAGACGTTGGGGGTGATGATTGCATAAGGTCTGGTTTGCTGTAAGTAGAGCTGCAGCGACTAGACTGAATGGAAGGATTGCTCTCGCCCAAGACGAAGCAACTTAGAATATTCGACATGTTTTCCTTCTGCTGGAAAGAAGCCCTCGAGCTGTACGACTTAATGGAGAGATCAGATTTGTGACCAGTGACAGCCTTGGTTTGTCTAGCCTCTATGTCGTCGTCGGACAAAACTGCGACAGACGTTTTTCTAGAGAGTTGTTCTAGTGCAAACTGACGAATATGTTGTGTTATTTAACCACTCGTGAGCGGCAAGTAAAAACAGTTTCTATTTCGTTCCTTAATGAAATCTTCATGCCATATTTTGTGGCCCTTTTAGTTTTCTCAGGGATATAATTTTCTATCAAACTCTCCAAAAATTCCTCGGAAACGTCTGCAAAACGAGAGTTTACTGCCATATTTTTTCAGGTTTTTCATTTTTCCCAAACGTTGTCTATCACGAATAGACAACGGTTGAGTAGCCAATCAGAATGCAGCATTTGTAATAGACAATGGTTGGGTGTATACTAAGAGCGAATAGTCAACTCAGGCTTCGCCTTCGTTGACTATTCGCTCATAGACAACTCGGACTCGTTGTCTAATTGTTAAATGGACAAATTGGTCAGGATAGGAATATTCCAGCATAAGAAGGTTTGTGATTGGATAACGCTACTAGTGGTCTATCACCAATAGACAGTGAGTAGCTCAGCCAATCAGAATGCCGAGTTTGTAATAGACCGCTAGTTGGTTGATACTAATATTACTTATTGGATTCCTCTGAGCCCAATATTACAAAATATTTAAGTCGATAATTCAACATTGGGCGAGACCGAAGGTCGAGCCTAATATTGCAAGTCGAGACATGGGCGAAGATTAATCCAATGGGTGTTTTATTATATCGAACAAAATATCTTATCATAAAGATGTTTCTTTGCACGTAAACAGTCAAAAGGTTGCTGGTCATCAAAAAGAATAACAAGACGCCAGCTAGGCGTTAACTCGAGCTACTTTTAGGGACATGGCGCGCTTTTATTGCCTGCGGAGATGGGTATGCATTGGTGGCATGTTAGACAGTTAGAATTATATTACAAAGGATAATTTTTAATTTATTTATTTGGAGAACCTAGATCTGGACAACATATAATTAATTTACTGTACATGGTATTTTACTGTCAATTATTAAACTGAAGTGAAGTACATGACACAGTAAAAATACTCGAAAAACACATCACGTAACGCGAGAAAGTATAAGCAGGCAGGGATGACTGATGCGCAGGGGCGAATTATCCTGTATTATGCACAGGATGTCTTAAAACTCATTAGAGAGACCCCTTACAGGTAAACTACATCAAGTGTCCCTAGGGTTCAAATTAACGGAATAGCGAATCGCTATTCACTTTCAGCGTTTCACTATTCAACTTGCAAACAATTGCTGTTATAGATTTAAAGTATTTTGTTGTGGGAAACCAACTGGCTCTGGTGGAAATTCGATAATTACGTGGAATAATACAAAAAGTCGTTGTACAGTAAGACGTTAAGTTCGTTGTGAGACGTTACGCTACGTAGTAAGACGTTACGCTACGTTGTAAGACGTTACACCACGTTGTCAGGGCTCGATTTAACCGTCGGACATCGGACATTGTCCGACGAGAAAATACAAATGTCCGATCAATGTTACGACTTGTCGGACATTTTGTCCGACGGATTTTTTTGTCAATTAAAAACAGGATTTGTTTTGTTGTTTGTTCATGGCTTTTTGGTACTTGATTAAAATTTCAATTACAATTAATTCAATTTCTTTTAATTTTAAATATCGATTTCAAAGCTTCTTCCATGACTCAGACTGCTCTTGTTTTCGAAAACATTGTACGATGTCGTTTATGGCCGCGCGGGAAGGCTAAAGACTACCTTGACCGCGCGCGGGGACTGAGACTGACGGTAACGAAAAGCCCCGCAAAGCATCAGCTGGACTCCTTTAAGAATTAGTAAAACTTCTTCAATAGTGAAGGATTCATTTCGTTCGTCATTCTGATTCACGTATTGGTAAGATCCCAACCAGCAATTTCGCCAACAACATTCAATCGTCGCAACTGCCAGAACATGTTCACCAAAATTGTCGAAAATGTCCGACGAAATAATCAAATTATCGGACATTTTGTGCGATGAACTTTTCAAAATGTCCGACTAAATAACGAAATTGTCGGACATTTTGTCGGATGAACTTGGAAAAATTATATCGAGCCCTGCGTTGTAAGACGTTACACTACGTTGTAAGACGTCACTATACGTTGTAAGACGTTACACTACGTTGTAAGATGTTACACCACGTTGTAAGATGTTACACCACGTTGTAAGACGTTACACTACGTTGTAAGACGTCACTATGCGTTGTAAGACGTTACACTACGTTGTAAGATGTTACACTACGTTGTAAGATGTTACACTACGTTGTAAGACGTCACTATACGTTGTAAGACGTTACACTACGTTGTAGTAGTAGTAAGACTTTATTTAAAATATTAAAACACACTAGCCCCAACAACTCTAGGCTGATTTCCATGAGGGGCGTGTTTACACACACAGTAAAATAAAAACTGATACTATATACAGTGCCTTAAGGTAAGTATAATCCTAATCTAAATACTATACTAAGCTAAAATAACAGATACAACGATGGCATAATATTATACGGAATATCATGGCATGACCCAACTTACAGACGTTACACCACGTTATACTACGTTTTAAGACGTTACACCTCGTTGTAAGACGTCACACTACGTTTTAAGACGTTACACCTCGTTGTAAGACGTTATACTAAGTTGTAGAACGTTATACTACGTTGTACGACCGTTACACTATGTTGAAAGACGTTACACCACGTTGTAAGACGTTATACTACGTTTTAAGACGTTACACCTCGTAGAACGTTGCACTACGTTGCACGACCGTTACACTATGTTGTAAGACATTACACTATGTTGTAAGACGTTACACTACGTTGTAAGACGTTACACCTCGTTGTAAGACGTTACACTACGTTGTAGAACGTTACACTACGTTGTAAGACCGTTACACTATGTTGTAAGACGTTACACTACGTTGTAAGACGTTACACCACGTTGTAAGACGTTACACTACGTTGTAAGACGTTACGCTACGTTGTAAGATGTTACACCACGTTATAAGACGTCACTATACGTTGTAAGACGTTACACTACGTTGTAAGATGTTACACTACGTTGTAAGATGTTACACCACGTTGTAAGACGTTACTCTACGTTGTAAGACGTCACTATACGTTGTAAGATCGTTACACTACGTTGTAGTAGTAGTAAGACTTTATTTAAAATATTAAAACACGCTAGGCGTGTTTACACACACAGTAAAATAAAAACTGATAGTATATACAGTGCCTTAAGGTAAGTATAATCCTAATCTAAATACAATACTAAGATGGAATAATATTATACTAAATATCATGGCATGACCCAACTACGGCTTAATGTGTTGCTTAAAAGAATAGAGCGACTCCGCTAGTTTCGCTTAATTTGGGAGTTTATTCTAGAGCAAAGCGCCGCTATATTTTAGACTTATTTTTTGAAATTCCTTCTTTGGCTTGGAGAGTGTTAGATCTGTTCGTTTATTACGAAGACGATAGGTAGGTTGGTCAACACTTTGTTGTAAGACGTTATACTACGTTATAAGACGTTATACTACGTTGTAAGACGTTACACCTCGTTGTAAGACGTTATACTACGTTGTAAGACGTTACACCTCGTTGTAAGACGTCACACTACGTTGTAAGACGTTACACCACGTTGTAAGACGTTATACTACGTTTTAAGACGTTACACCTCGTTGTAAGACGTTACACTACGTTGTAGAACGTTACACTACGTTGTAAGACGTTACGCTACGTTGTAAGACATTACGCTACGTTGTAAGACGTTACACTACGTTGTAGAACGTTACACTATGTTGAAACACGTTACACTACGTTAATTGTCAGACGTTACACCACGTTGTAAGACGTTATACTACGTTGTAAGACGTTATACCTCGTAGAACGTTACACTACGTTGTAGAACGTTACACTACGTTGTACGACCGTTACACTATGTTGTAAGACGTTACACTACGTTGTAAGACGTTACACTACGTTGTAAGACGTTACACTACGTTGTAAGACGTTACACCACGTTGTAAGACGTTATACCTCGTAGAACGTTACACTACGTTGTAGAACGTTACACTACGTTGTAAGACCGTTACACTACGTTGTAAGACCGTTACACTATGTTGTAAGACGTTACACTACGTTGTAAGACGTTACACCACGTTGTAAGACGTATTTTATACTTTTTGGTTGGATTTGTACTGCCAGGCCAAGCAGGTGAAGGCCATGCCCCCCACTCACTCACTACCTCTATCCGCCACCTCTACTCACCACCTACGTTTATCTTCACTCACCACCTCGGTTCAATTTCACTCACCACTTCCACTCGCCATCTCTACTCACTATCTTCACTCGCCATCTCCATTCACCACCTTCACACACCACCTCCACTCGCCACATTTACTCACCATTCCCATTCACCACCTTCACTCATCACCTTCACTCATCTCCACGTGCCACCTCCACTCATCTCCACTCGCTATTTCCACTCATCACCTCCGGCTCGCCTTGTCCATTCACTCACCACCTCTACTTGCCACCTCCACTGACCACCTTTATTCACATTTTCAACTTTATCAACAAACATGTTCAACGTTTGAAGGGGACGTTCAACCACCCCTTCGACGTCCCGCTGCTTTCGAAGGTAGGAAATATCAGAAATATCTGGAGGAGGGGGTGGGGAGAGGGCGGGGCGGGGATGTTGCTTTTGGAATTCTGCGGTATGTTACGTAACGAATGAAGAGCTTTCAATTTTGGCCGTGTTTTCTCTTTTTTTTTCTCGTAGTACTGGGACAGAGGAGATTATGATAGATCCGAATAGTCAGTGGAATCCAGTTCCGGTGAAATTGGATATTAAGGAGGAATCTGGGTTGTTATGGGCAACACTACATCATCTTCAACTGACTTGACTGCACGTCTTTTTAACTCATCTAATAACTTTGCAGTTAGTTTTTTTGTTTCATATATTTAGAAATGAACACTTTCGAGTGCTTGAACTTGCTAATTCTCAAACTCATCCATATTTTGAGTGAAAATCAAGATTAAAGTTAGCAAAATTTAGCTGTAATGGACCTTATTCATAAATGGCCGACAATTCAAAATTATTTTATATCAATTGGCCCCGATGACCTCGTTTTAAAGAAAGAATCCTTTTCAATTTCGTGCCTGAAAACGAGTTCATAAGGGCTAATTTATATGCATATAAAAGAATATTAATTTGGCGTCGATTTTTGAATAAGGTCTATCTTCCTCCAATTTCTAAATACTGATTAAGTATTAATTTCTTTTGAATTTCCTCGTGAATTATTAATGAGTTTGAAAAACATTTTATCACTTATACTTCATAGACCTCTTTCATAATGCTGCCATTTAATTAAATATTCTTTTGTGCGCATATAAATTAGCCTTTACAACCTCGTTAGGAAGCAAAGATTTTTTTGAATTGCTGACATACAAACGAGCTGCCATAAAGGTTAATTGAGATTGCACAGAAAGTAATATTTAAATTGGCCGCCGTTATGAAAGAGGTCTATTAGACACTTCATTAAGCCAGTCATTACTGATTCGGGTAATAAAAAACCCGTCTTTAAGGTGGCTCCCTACTGTTTCTTGAAAGGTGGCAAAAATGCAAATTTCAATCTCGAAAAGTGCCCATGGATATTTCGGAAAAGATTGAAACTAAAGCTATGCATAGAATAACTTTCAGGGCATCAAATAGTATTAATGGCTAAAGTGTTTCATCTGTTGCTATGACAACATGACATTTCCAAATGGACGAAAATGAACATTTAATCTAATTTATTTCGCAAACGAGTCGGTGACCCCCGATTTTTTTTGCATTTAAACATTTCTTTTAGTTTAGTTAGTAAATAGGCCAATTTTAAAAAAAACTAAAAAACATGATTTTTTTTGTGTAAAATAATTGGATCCACAGAATTTTTTTTAAATTTGCCTATTCATTAATTAAACTAAAAGAAATGTTTAAATGCAAAAAAAATCGGGGGTCACCGACTCGTTTGCGAAATAAATTAGATTAAATGTTCATTTTCGTCCATTTGGAAATGTCATGTTGTCATAGCAACAGATGAAACACTTTAGCCATTAATAGTATTTGATGCCCTGAACGTTATTCTATGCATAGCTTTAGTTTCAATCTTTTCCGAAATATCCATGGGCACCTTTCAAGAAACAGTAGGGAGCCACCTTAAACAATGGATTATTATGGTGACGATTGAAGTTGAGAAATTGAAGGTTGATATTTTGCCAAGGACTTTTAGGTACTATAAATTTTTCACAGATTAAAAGCTTGTTGACCAAGTGCGAGGTGTGTATTTTACGCCTGATAGAACAGCGCATACGTTGATACATGAAATAAAACAGCAAGGAAACGTTCTCCATCATCATCAACTGTTACAAAATATTTAGCAAAGTGTACATTTTGTGTCAAATTAGTTAATCCTTATTGACAGGTTTTCTGTCAACGATCATTTTTAGTGCAAAGTTTTTTAAACTTTGCAGTATTGTGATGAGTGGCGAAAATTCACACGATATATATATATAAGATTTGAATATATAAGATGTGTCCCCCGGTTTTATGTTAACATGCTACTGCGCACGCGCGAGCTGAAATTTCGATTTATCGAAATGGCCGACCCAAAGTGCGAAACTTGCGGCTAAATCGAGGAATGGCACATCACTCGACGCCATCTTGAATTCAGCGCAAAGGCGTGGAAACCAAGTGTATTTCCCACAAAGCAACTATGGTTTATTTAAAATGACAGCAATCATAACATAATAATTGCTGCCTCGCCTTAGCGAGGCAGCACACTATTCTTGACTTTCGTCTATGTAACTTCTCACTCGTGCCCAGTCCATTTGCCGAGCTATATATTGTCGTTCAAGATCTCGATCTGGGAGTGTTTTGAGTGTTTGTCGTTTTTGTCCAATCCTGCGCCAGCGCCAGCGCTCGCTTGCTTGAGCCTGCGCTATGTTCGCCAATGCGCATGCTCCTACGACATTTACATGTGCTTTTTCAAGTTTTGACATTGCTTTCAGACAAGAAAATGGCTTTACCTCGGTGTAAGAACCTCACGAGTGACGTCACACCACTCAATATATATATATATATATATATATATATATATATATATATATATATATATATATATATATATATAATATATATATATATATATATATATATATAATATATATATATATATATATATATATATATATATATATATATATATGCGAATAAATATAATTGGTTATTGTGGTTCACTTGGTTCAATTGGTTCACTTGGTTCGCTTGGTTCGCTTGGTTCGCTTGGTTCGCTTGGTTCGCTTGGTTCACTTGGTTCACTTGGCTCACTTGGTTCACTTGGTTCACTGGTTCACTTGGTTCACTTGGTTCACTTGGTTCACTTGGTTCACTTGGTTCACTTGGTTCACTTGGTTCACTTGGTTCACTTGGTTCACTTGAGACTTTTAGTCAATTTTATGCAGAAACAATATATTTTTCCATTTTCAAACATTAGTTTCACGATTTTTTAAGTAAAAATAAAAGGTCAAAAATGTTTTTGACCACTATACGCCGTTTAGGGTACACTTGATAGAGTTTTCATTCTATGTGACTCTATTCTTCATAGGTGTCAAATAGGTCTTCTGGTTAATCGTCGGGTGCGCGAAGTATTTTGTCTCATGACGGCATATGAGCCTGTTTTGCCGTTGCTGACAAAAGTGTTTCAGTACTCGACAAAATAGCAGCATTTTAGTGATTTAAAAGTCCGCGAGCGCTATAACAACCTATAAACTTGAAAGCTAAGTCGCGGAATTGGAAAGGAATCTTAAAAATAATATTATAATTTTCTCAATAAGATCAGCGTGTGGCGCGCTCATGAGGTCCGCGTAGCCATGCCCACGGTTGTGATTAAATGTGGTTCACTTGGGTTTTCTGGACAATAAAACATTGTAAATTGTCTCTGTTGTGCCTGCTAGTGCTGCTAGTGCTGCTAATGTAAAAGGAATTCGAGAAATCTTCCCAAAACTAAACCTCCACATCTTCTTAATTTTAAAACAAAACTGTAATGTGAACTTTTGCTTGCAATGAAATAACGTTTTATTGATTTAAAAAATCTCGATTACATGCCCTGCTGAAATTTACCTGAAATGTTAAATTTTATAGAAACGTCTAGTGATCGAGCCACCTTAAAATGAAATTCGAGATAAACGTTATTAGCGAACATTAACAATACAACAAACAATAAATCATTCTATTAAGCTAAATTAAACCAATTTTTAGAATCTTACAAAACTACACGAACCAATTCAAACGCACTTGTTCCTTTAACAAAGTATTGAATAGTTCATTGTCATTCAAGTGACAGATTGTGGTTCATATTTCTAGAAGAAAGTTATTTGGAAAGGCGTATAACGTGTATGTATGATAAACATGCTAGTGTCTATGAGAGCCGATTAAGTTGGTATTCATTATTTTATAAGTAAGATCAATTAGCAATATAGATTAATCCGGAACTATACGTACAGACAGACAGACAGAAGAACGTGGTTAATAGGCTACACATATATCTTTAATTAATCTCATACAATGGGCAAAAGACAAATACTTGAAAAAATTTAAAATTTTAATAAATACTTTGTGTTTATAGCACCAGACTAGTCCATACGTGTAAAAAAAACGCACCCCATTTCCCTGGCTTTGTGATTGGCATAATATCCCATCGCCAATCAGCTAACCTCCTACGCAGACGTCTTGCGGGCTGGGTTTATTTTTAACCCAGCCCGCAAGATGTCTGCGAAGGATCGAGGCTACCAATCGACCATATCATTGGAATCAGTGATTAAATGGCTGCGAGCACCGTACGATTAACATTTTGAGTGATGGAATTTAATCAAAACAACGGTGCAATGGAAAAGAAATATTGGTACGGCTGGTCCGTGGAATGGAACACGGTCAGTAACATGGAATTTTTATTAAATATCACGTGATCATAAACATCCAATTAAATGACGATAATGTAATAAGGTGTTATGTAAAAGCCGCCAATTATATACACATTATTGTCTGAATTTCTCCACTGCGTTAAGGAGAATCTTCTCACGCTGGTTCTCATACACAAACAAGGGACTGTATCTTTCTTTGTTCTACTTTTAATTCAACAATTCATATTACATCGACATCGTTCACGATCTAACACTCGTTCTCTCTCTCTCTATCTCTCGCAATCTCCTTCCTTATCTACCCTACTTACGGAAATACATACCTATATTTACAACGTCACTACATTTACCATAACAGTGTTCCGTTTCCTATTTACTACAACCGATTTATATATTGATAGCTATAACAATTTATCTTCCCATTGACTATGCCAAGTTCGTTCAATGACCTATGTCATTGCGGTAACTAACTAACCACGCGATTAATCTTATACACCCCTTTCCTATGCGTCATAGGAACCTGGGGTTTCCTGTGACTCATAGGAACCTAATGATGCGTGAACCTTGTGGTTTGGACAATTTACAAGACTGACATAAACAACCTAATTATAGATATGCTTTCCTCAACAACGCTTTCTTCAACAATTATAGACTCATGTATATATAATATGGTCTGATATCGCATAAGAGTATCTATTTAAGTATTTCTCTAATGTTATACCCTATATCTATTTAAGCAATATCCGTTTAATGTTGAAATATTAGTTATATGAATAAACCCAATGTAGTATTTAGACTGCCTGTGGCTGAATGTCACGTTCCTGGTATTCTTCAAAGGCTTCCCTAGCTGGATGTCCATCCATAATTGTCTGCAAGTTACGTCTGGTGAGTTTATCGTCTTCCATATAAAAAATGGACGAATAGTCCTCCAATGAAATATTAAAATTAGCCAATTCAGCTTGAAGATCTTCATTGTTGGGCAAGGTCTTGTAAAATACTTTAAGTTTCCCGACTACTTTGAATATACCTAAACCAGAAACTTGCAATCCCTCCATTGATGCTTGTACAATGTTAACCCCGGGGCGACATTGGGATGAGAAACTGGTTGACACTCGACGAGCAGTTGTGAAAGGCCCTTTCATCCTCAAAATTTTATCTTTCACCTGTTCGTCTGTTACACCAACTTTGACGACTTTGTTAGTGGGGGTAAACTTGCATGTCTATTACAGAATAACACTTTTTATCACAAAAATAATCCACATGATTCTTATACTACACTCTACAGTTATATTTGATATAATATAAAGTATATACTTTAATTATGGATACTTCATACAAGGGCAAGGCTGTTAATACTACGACCTGCAATATATGAGCTGTACTTTTTTATTATTTCTTACTATGAAAGTAAATTTGCAGTCCGGCAACATAAAAAAGCGAACTGATGATGCCTTACCGTTTCGGATATACCCATGAAAATTTCTAGATTCTCCACCATTGTGATAGCCATATTCAGTGTTGCCAGGTTTATAACGCGACTTGTTGGTCCGGTCTGACGAGCAAGTGCCTTTCGAAGACGATCGTAAAGAACGTGCATTGACAATGCCAGACGAAGGGCGTGCTTGTTTCTCTTTGAGTGCTTGCAATGCGACTGTTCGTGCGAATTTGATACCGATGCTTGTGATGGTGGAACATCGTCGTGTGGCTTGGAAAATTTAAAGAATGCATCACGGGCTGCTTCAGCAAGCGTATACTGGACTGGGCCGTCGTTCGTGTGATCTGCATACACTTGTTCCAGTATGTTGTTCAGCGACTTGATTGCATATTCTTCCAGCTCGTCGCAGCTTCTCGCCATCACTTCCAAATCTCTTACCGCCATATTCTGGTAAAACAACAGAACTCTTTCTGCCAATCCATTTTCAGCGGCTAGGATCTTTGGCCAAACTTTACCAAAAAATTCTCTAGGGGTGGTGAACGCCAAAAGCGAAAGCCTCGCACATTTTACACCTGTTCGTTTTCCCTTATTCCCTTTTAGAGCATACCAACAATCCCCGTCGAAGCACTTGCACAGTCTCTCCATTGTTAAATTGGCGTGTTGTGCTTTCGAGATGCTTATTATCTTCGTTAAAAAGGAGTGTGCTTCGTCCACACATAGAATGGGCACAGTGTCACCCGCCGCGAAGTGATTGAAAAGACCATTGGCGGATGCTTCGTCTACAACGATGCTTTTCTCCAACTTTGGTTCCAAGTGTTCCACGATTGGATCTATGCACCCAAGATGGCAAGCAGGTGTCTTTCCTGACCCCGATGGAGCGACAGCTATGAAGAATAAGTTGGATTTTTCTTCATAGGTAGCAAACACCTTTATTGTGCTTTTATCGACAAGAGCACTTGTGGAAGCCAAAGCGCTAATCAAAAGGAGTTCACGCGTTGTACCGTGACTTCTTGCTAGCACATCAAGCCATTTCCCAATGGTATCTGGAACTATTTCGTTGAAAGGAAGAGCAATCTCTCCCATCTTATTTTCCACGTCAAATACATTTCGAAGTTCGCTTTCGTTTTCCATATTATATATACTTGAACTAAATTATACACTCGGCAAAGTCAGTATACCACGGTCGAGAGAATAATGAAAAACAAGCGTATTATATACTGTTGGGATGACAAGATATTTTTTGCCGGATATCGTTTGCAAAAAGCCGTAGGGGTTTGCTTCAACTTGGGCCAAGTGTGGGCGATGGGTGACACCCATTGTGCTCCTATTTCTTCATTAAAAATAAAATATATAAATTATAGGGTAATTCAATTTTTTGGTTAAATTCTATTACTTTCTAAATTGCTTATTATATATGCAAAATCGATGAGAATTTGAAGGATAAACCATAGTAAAATAATATTAATATCCGATTGATCAAAATCAGATTGAGATAGCCGAGCCTTTTTGTAATCGATTTGGAATGCCCGGTTTGGTTAGTTGCGCATAGCGCAAGAAATGTGATTAGGATGCATTTATTGTGTGCGTGTACTTTAAATGTTGCATCTCATTAATCCTAATTGATCCAATTAAAAAATAGAATTTGATGACAATTTTATTGACAATAATAAGTTCTTAATAGTCTTCTTGATAGATCCATTTCTAAACCTGTACAAATCACTGTTTATAAAATTTTTGTGGCATGCAAGTAAACGAAATCGCCTGGTATTAACAACAATGAATTACTAAGGCCAGTCCTGATGGAAATGGGTAAAGGTACTCTAAAGAACTTCATAATTAGTCGGGAAGGTGTAGCCTACATATAGACGTGTATAATTTCAGTGCTTAATTAAAGGAAATGAGATTTCGACACATTCCAAGTTTTGCGCATAAATGCTGTCATGCGATATTTAAAAATGGAAATGAACTCGAAAAGTTATATAATTGCGTGAAGAAACAATATTGTCCCTCAAGGAATTGAAAGATTTTTTTATGATTTTATAAAAAATAAGTACACATGCAAACCTATATCACGATAGTCATGGAGCACGACGATAATAACGATATATCGCGGCAATCGCCGCTCAAGTTTCTCACCTTCCATACGATAATCGTGAGTGAAAATATCACGATTATATCGATATGTTGAAATATCGCCCAACTGACACCCGCACACGTTGAGGATTTTGCCTCGCGAGGCTAAAAATATCAAACACGACAGATATTTTATCCAGTCATAAACCCCCAGGCCCCAGTCTCAACCACGCTTCTGCCGAAGAAAAAACAGCACTTCTAATCCAGAGTGTACGTGGTCTTCCGTGGTCGCACTTCTAACCTGTTGTTACTCCTAGTAATAGTTATATTTGCATGTCAATAATCTTGTACTAATAGAATATAATTATAAATAATCTGGAACATTCACAAACATAAATAACAGGAAATCGAACTTTAAAGTAAACAAGATGGAATTTTCGAACGTTCGGGAAGTCGAACTGTGGCGATGGGATATTATATGCCAATCACAAAGCCAGGAAAATGGCGGGCGTTTTTTTTTTACACTTATGGACTAGTCTGGTGCTATAAATACAAAGTATTTCTCAAAATTTTAAGTATTTTCAAGTATTTGGCCTTTGTCCATTGTATGAGATCAATTGAAGATATATTTGTAGGCTATTAACCACGTTTTTGTGTCTGTACGTATAGTTCTGGATTAATCTATATTGCTAATTGATCTTACATATACCGAAAAATAATAAATAACACCTTAATCGGCTCTCATAGACACTATCATGTTTATCATACATACACGTTAAACGGCCTTTCCAAATTTCCTTTCTTCTAGAAATATGAACCATAATCTGTCACCTGCGTATTTTGTGCCTTTAGGAATAAACAACAATTATCACCTAAGGGCTAAGGCTTAGCATTTAATTTATATGCATGACGATAGCCTGGCAGAGACCTCGCCCTTGATTTGTACCTAAACACCTTTTAATTGGTATCTTTCATCAGATTGTCACAGTGTCAAGTGTTTTACATAAACTATATATTATGTATAATTGCAAACATAATTAAACAATGTTAGATGTCTATATCCGGAGACTAATTAGTCTTGTTTATAACCCTTAGCCTTGTCACGCTGGTACAGGACAAATATTATTCACTATGACGATCTTGTATGTGTTTTTTATGCTTTTGGTTAATTCTTTAAATTGTTCTGCTGTAAACACAGACGAAATAACGAAGAAGTTTATTCAATTAGTGATTGAAACTCACAATGACCATGGTGGATGTATTTCGAGCGAATTAAATAGAGCTATACCACGAGGAGAGCAGATTCGATCTAGACTTGGACTTTCCCCAGGAGCATTTCTCGTACCTGATATTGTTTTATGGGAGCCACTTTCTTACTTCTCAAGCCTCAATTTGGTCTGCCCGTCCTGTTCCGAGGTTGGAATGAATGTGGGTCTTCACCCAATTCGATGGAAAGATGGCCGTACAATCAACGATCAGCCTCGTTTTCTTTATGGCCTCTCCAACAACGTGCTCCTTGTTAGTAGAACATATTTGTGTAAGAACAAGCATCAAATTCTCAGTCACGATAATCACATTCTGACGCAAATAGACGATCAATTTCTCCCACCCTTTGTGCTGTTTTATAAAACTGGAGTTACAAGAGAACTTTTTAATTTTTTTACATCTCACATAACAGCGGGAATGACGGTTGCTGACGTGTTGATCCTATGGAACCAAAATCTTTACGATAATTATGGATTAAGAAAAGTGTGTTTTGCGAATGAAGTAAAGGGAAAGATCGAACAATTTCCAGAATTTTTAGTACATGGCGAAAAAGTGGGTGAGAAAATAGTAACTGCATGTTATATGCATAATTACTTTAAAAAGGAACACCTGTATGCGAGAAGAATGTGCCAAATGACTGCCGTATCGCTGAGTGCAGATCATACTTTTAAAGTTTCAGCCAATGTTGGTTTCTGGTTGAGAGGAAAATGGGTACAGTTGTACAATAGTTTGTTCATAGTTATGAATGAAATTGGCATTGTATTGACATGGCAGTTTTGCAGAGGAACTAGCTTTCAAGCAGTAGAAGACCAGTTAAGTAGCCTTCAAAAACGATTAGAAAACTTGCAATGTCCCATTAAAAACTTCTACATAGACAATTGTTGCCAGTGGAGAACAAAAATTAAAAGTATATTCAAGAATTCTTTGACATTACTTGATCCATTTCACGCAATTCAGCGCTTCACATCCAAAATTCCAAAAAAGGAGTCAAAGGGTTGCCCTTTAAGAAAACTACGTTATCGAATGATTTGTGATTTTAAACTAGTCATACGAAATCCAACCGATTGTGGAAAAAAGAGAACGAAAGAAACACCATCAAAAGATCAGATTGAAAATAACATAAAACAATTTCTTCAACAGTGGAAAACTGTCACATACGACGGTACAAAAATAATTCCCCAGGTCGCTTTGGAACAAATTGACAAGCTTTTAGTACACGTGCCAAAAGGTTGCCTGTCGGGAATTGCGCCTTCTGGAGGAACAAGCCGCAATGAGGGGATTCACAGGGTTCTTAACAAAACACTTAAAAAATCAAGAATTGGAATACAGTTTGCCCTTGCTCTACTTGGAATTTTTTTTTATAAGTGGAACGAGAAACGACTGACGGTCAATAAGAAACAACGCAATATCAGAGTAGTTCCTCCTATAGAATCACATTTCAATGCACAAGAACTTAGACGTACGGATAGCACCGAAACCTTTGGAGAAAAACATCATTACGACCTACCAAAGGCCACCGAAACTACACCAGACACGCTCAGTCTCAAGGATGGAGAACAACAGACAACATCTCCTGACATGGTAAACAATTTGCATGATTGTGTTCAAAATGATTATTCGCCGAGTTCATCAGATGAAGAGGAACAGTGTGACTCCGACAATGGATCTGATACAACACCACCTTCTTTAACGGATATCCAAAAAACCTATATTATCAGCTCGTCAAAGTCTATGGAGCAGTTATGTGCACATATAGGGTCAGTTGGTCATGGTTTCGAACGATTTAATCCTAGCATGGCAATGTTTGCGAAAAGCTCGTTGACACTCCTCAACAATGATTTGCAAAGTAAAAAGCAGCCCGTAGCTCTAGATAATGTTTTGACCAATTACAACATGGTCAGAGTAAACATTCCACCCAATGGAAACTGCTTTTTCTTATCAGTTGCACATGCCTTACTAAATGACATCATCCCTAATCAGAATATTTCAAGCGATGCCCACAAACACCTCGCTGCTGTTGGTTTAACAAAAGAAACTCCTTACGGTACGAATGAACTATCTTCTGCTCTGAGAGTCCTACTTGTTCAGGAATGGATGAATTATCCAGATCAGTACAAGCCTTTCCTTGATAGTCAAACTGATTTCGAGGCAGAAGCTTGTTTATTTCTCAACGACGGTCATTTTGCTTCACAATTAGGAAATTCCATGCCTCTTGCTATGGCTAATGTGCTGAAAATTCCAATAGTTGTTATGACCCAAATGGATAACTTTTCGATCATTCCGATTACGCCAAGAGAAAGTCTGCAATCTCTTCCAGTTTTTATTGCCTTTGATCATACTGGCGCTGGTCACTATGACGCAGTAATGCAAATGCAACTATCTGAACCAACAAGTGAAAAATCAACAGACGATGATTGTAAAAAACATGTCAGTTCTGATGGTTGTCGTTGTGGGCAAGGTGCAAAGAAGAAAGAGACAGTAATATCTTCTTGCGACCAATTCAAGAAGAGATGCAAGTGCTTCCAAGGTGTTATGGGATGTACTGAAAAATGTCAATGCTTAGGACGCAAAAACCCCTATGGCTATCGTAAAAATATTGAAGGTGTGCAAATGATTGTCGTTGGAACGAGGAAAAGACGATCATCGGGAATAACAACACAATTAAAATCAGGAAGTGAGTTTATTCTGAAGCGGCCTTGTATATCAAGTATAAATAGCTGGTCATTTCTGGTGGTAATAATCCTGGCCCAACTAATTCATGATGATGTCGACCTTGCTGCAATTCATATGCAGTACATGGAATTTGTTGACAACAAAGAGATTTTCCCAAAAAGCCAGCAGCAAGTAACGGGAAAAGTAGTCTCGTACCTGAATGACAATGAACTATTCAATACTTTGTTAAAGGAACAAGTGCGTCTGAATTGGTTCGTGTAGTTTTGTAAGATTCTAAAAATTGGTTTAATTTAGCTTAATAGAATGATTTATTGTTTGTTGTATTGTTAATGTTCGCTAATAACGTTTATCTCGAATTTCATTTTAAGGTGGCTCGATCACTAGACTTTTCTATAAAATTTAACATTTCAGGTAAATTTCAGCAGGGTATGTAATCGAGATTTTTTAAATCAATAAAACGTTATTTCATTGCAAGCAAAAGTTCACATTACAGTTTTGTTTTAAAATTAAGAAGATGTGGAGGTTTAGTTTTGGGAAGATTTCTCGAATTCCTTTTACCAGCACTAGCAGGCACAACAGAGACAATTTACAATGTTTTATTGTCCAGAAAACCCAAGTGAACCACATTTAATCACAACCGTGGGCATGGCTACGCGGACCTCATGAGCGCGCCACACGCTGATCTTATTGAGAAAATTATAATATTATTTTTAAGATTCCTTTCCAATTCCGCGACTTAGCTTTCAAGTTTATAGGTTGTTATAGCGCTCGCGGACTTTTAAATCACTAAAATGCTGCTATTTTGTCGAGTACTGAAACACTTTTGTCAGCAACGGCAAAACAGGCTCATATGCCGTCATGAGACAAAATACTTCGCGCACCCGACGATTAACCAGAAGACCTATTTGACACCTATGAAGAATAGAGTCACATAGAATGAAAACTCTATCAAGTGTACCCTAAACGGCGTATAGTGGTCAAAAACATTTTTGACCTTTTATTTTTACTTAAAAAATCGTGAAACTAATGTTTGAAAATGGAAAAATATATTGTTTCTGCATAAAATTGACTAAAAGTCTCAAGTGAACCAAGTGAACCAAGTGAACCAAGTGAACCAAGTGAACCAAGTGAACCAAGTGAACCAAGTGAACCAAGTGAACCAAGTGAACCAAGTGAACCAAGTGAACCAATGAACCAAGTGAACCAAGTGAACCAAGTGAACCAAGTGAACCAAGTGAACCAAGTGAACCAAGTGAACCAAGTGAACCAAGTGAACCAAGCGAACCAAGCGAACCAAGCGAACCAAGCGAACCAAGCGAACCAAGCGAACCAAGCGAACCAAGCGAACCAAGCGAACCAAGTGAACCAAGTGAACCAATTGAACCAAGTGAACCACAATAACCAATTATATTTATTATATATATATATATATATATATATATATATATATATATATATATATATATATATATATATATATATATATATATATATATATATATATATATATATATATATTGAGTGGTGTGACGTCACTCGTGAGGTTCTTACACCGAGGTAAAGCCAAGAAAATTCACGGTAAGAACAATATTATACTAATAGTCATGTCTTTGTTTGTTTGCGGAAGTATTCATCAAGGCCATCATCGATTCAGTAGTCAGTCTCGAGGAAAGCAGTGCTCTTTCATGAGTTTATCGGCATTATTAACCGCACAAGTCATTCCAGTATTTGAGTGGAACTCGACAACCGTTGACAGTGTCTTATTGCAAGGAGATAACATGTATATGAATGCTTTTGAGAATGATTTGATTCCGCGTGAGGATTTTTTGTCGCTAAACCATTTACCGACTGTTGTTCATCTACCCATTGTGAGCCCGTTGAGGCACAATTAAATACAAATGATCTACCCATTGTGGTGGAGCCCGTTGAGGCACAAAATGCAAATGATCTACTCATTGTGGTGGAGCCTGTTGAGGCACAAAATGCAAATGATCTACCCATTGTGGTGGAGCCCGTTGAGGCACAAAATGCAAATGATCTACCCATTGTGGTGGAGCCCGTTGAGGCACAAAATGCAAATGATCTACCCATTGTGGTGGAGCCCGTTGAGGCACAAAATGCAAATGATCTACCCATTGTGGTGGAGCCCGTTGAGGCACAAACTAAAAAACAAGTTAATTGGTTGGAGCCCGTTGAGGCACGGTTTATAAATTATGGAAAAGACCATCAGGGTCTGGTCAGAAGTGAGCATGTGGTTGAGGCACATTACTTTACCATTGGTTCAGCCTTGATGAATACTTTTGCAAATGACAATTACGCTATTTTGATACTAGAAGGCTATATGATGGCCTTAATACATGGTTTAGATACCGTTTTCTATTTATTTGATCCCCATGCTAGAAATGCTAATGGCATGCCTGATCCTAATGGCACTGCTGTTGTCATGAACTGAATATTCGGGACTCAGTGAATTAGAGCAATATTTATGTTCTCTATCAAATGAATTAAATACTAATCTATTTGAAATTGTACCAGTTAGTCTGTCGAGTGAATTAAATACCAATCTATTTGAAACTAGCATTGATAATGCTAGAAAGTGTAAAAAAATAAAATCTAAATCAGTGGTATGTGATAGTGAGAAACAAACTAGACTTGAATATGATAGAATGTATCAAAAAAGAAAACGAGCAGAAGAAACTGCAAATGAGAAACAAACTAGACTTAAAAATCGTAGAATGTATCAAAAAAGAAAACGAGCAGAAGAAACTGCAAATGAGAAACAAACTAGACTCAAAAATCGTAGAATGTATCAAAAAAGAAAACGAGCAGAGAAAGCTCATAATATTGAAAAGGATGCTAGTGTAAATCAGCAGGATTATATGAATGAATTTGATATTTAAAAAAATGGTGGTATTGAAGAGCAATGTTGGGCTAAATCCAACATTAATAAATTTCATAAATCTGTTGAATTCTCCACCAGTCAATGCACTATTTGCCGAGAGGCATGGCCATTAATTGATAAACCTAGGTCACCCAAAAGTTATGTGTGTTCACGATGTTCTAGAGACAAGAAATCGCCTAAAAGGTTTTCGCTTGAAAATTCAATGATTCCTTCATCTATCCCAAATGAGTTACAAAATTTGACTCAAGTTGAGGAAATGTTGATTGCTCGTGCTCTCCCTATCATGAGAGTTTATATTAAACCTGGTGGTCAACGGGGTTACTCAGGTCATTGTATTAACTTGCCACAAAATGTTAAAGAACTGGCAACATCATTGCCGAGATATCCAAAAGAATTATCGGTAATTATTGTCAAAGTGAAAGGTAGAGATAACACATTTAAAGATGTGACTGTCAGAAAACAAACAGTACACAATGCATTATTGTGGTTAATACAAAATAATCCTCATTATTCTGAGTTACAAATTAATGAACATGCATTAAATTTTTTGCCTGAAAATGGTGTACCATCAGACCTTATGACTGTTGAGACTGAAGATGACATAGTCTCAGATGATAATTCTTCACCTGACTTAGGTCCTCCTACTGATAACCCCTCAGAGGATATTGTATACAATGACTTAACTGATATGAGTAGTTTTGTTATTTTATTTCTGTTAGAAATCAGCTTTCTGAAAATGAACCAATGCCATGGCCCACTGTTGAAAATGAGCCATTAAATGAATATCAGATATCATATCTAGCAACAATGGCTTTTCCAACATTATTCCCTGATGGGAAAGGTGATCCCACTAACTCAGCTCTCTTGAGAGATGTTCCTCTTCAAGAAAGAATCAAGCATCTTTTAAAATTTGCTGAAATTATTGATGGTAAATGGGTCTACCGTTTTGCCAACCACCCCAGATTCTCATACTGGGCTTTTAACATGATTCAAAGGAAACGTATTTTACAACAAAGTGGAATATTTCTAAAACAAAACCCAGGCGAAGCACATCTCACCATTGATGAACTGCGTGAAATGGCTGCCAGTAACAACACAAATGTTTTTATGTCTAAAGTGTCCAGATATGTTGGCAATATTGCTGGCACCAATGCTTACTGGAATAAAGTAAGAGAGGAGCTTAAAGCTATTATCACAAATGTTGGAGCACCAACATTGTTCTTCACATTTTCTTCAGCTGATATGCATTGGCCTGAATTACATGCTTTGTTTGAAGCAAATACTGACAATGACATTGGTAACACTACCAGTGAAATAAGGCGACAAAATGTCATTAACAATCCTCATCTTGTAGATTGGTTTTTCACACAACGATTAGAAAGCTTTGTTAAACACTGGCTTTACAACACTCTAGGTGCCAAATGGCACTGGTTCAGATATGAATACCAAGGTAGAGGTAGTATTCATTGTCATGGTACTGCTAAATTAAATAATGACCCAGGTTTGTGTCAACTTACCCGGACTGCTCTGAAAGGGTTCTTGGCTCAACAATTTAAGGACGACAATGATTGTCCTGACACAACAGAACTAGACCAAGATATTGAAGCTGGCCAGAATGCTTCTGACACAGTGTGTCAGTATGTTGATTGGTTACTGTCGACCATTAATCCAATTCCACCAGATGAGGACATGTGGATAAGACCTGAAGTTCACCCATGTCAAAAATGTCATGATGACATTCCTGATCATGAACTAGAATCTGATTATACAGATCTTTTAAATATGGTGCAACGACACACTCGTTGTAGTACAAACTATTGCCTTGTATATGTAAATGTAGATTTCATTTTCCATTTGACCACTGTCCTCAAACAAAATTAGAATTTGAAAAAATTAACAGTAAAGGTGATAATGTTCACTATAGAGCCAAAATTGTGACTAAACGAAATGATTCTAGGTTAAATAACCACCAACAACTCCAATTACAAGGTTGGAGAGCTAACTGTGATATTCAAGTTGTTATTGATCACTATGCTTGTGTTGAATATCTCACCAAATATGCTGCTAAAGGTGAACCAAGGTCACCTATGCTTAAACAGGCATTTAATTCTATTGTTCAGAATCTTGACAATAATAGTGACCCTCGCAAAGCTATCAAGAAGGTAGTCATGAAAACTCTTGGTGAAAGAGATTATGCAGCTCAAGAGACAATGCATCATTTGTTGTCATTAAAACTTCATAGTTCATCATTTAAAGTGGTGCCAGTTAGTCTTAATGGTTCACGTAGAGTGCGTCACAATGCAGAAGATGGCGATTCTTGTACTGAGGATTCACTACTTGATGTTTATGCTAACCGTCAACAATATGACAATTCACATGCGATAATGAACATGAACTTTGTTCAGTTTGCTACAACATTCAAAGTTGTTAACAATGAGTTGAAAGAACTTCCAGAGAATATTGTTCCAAGAATATTCCCAACTTATTCTCCCAATCCTAAAGGCCCAAATTTTGGCCTTTACTGTAAATATCAACTTTTGAGGTACAAGCCTTGGCAAACAACCCAAAACAATCCATGGGACGACCAAGAACCAACTGATGAAATATTGGTTAATTGTTGGCAAGAATTCTTGCAGACACCATATGCACAAGATAATGTCCCAGACTGGTTTGATAAATTACAAAATGTTATCCAGAGTCAACAGGACCTGGAAGATGAACCTTGTCCAGAGCAAGACATTACTCAAGAGGAATGGATGATTTTATCAAACTTAACACCCCATTTCTAAACTCTGATCAGATACCAGAGTCAAGACATGATTGGCACCTAGACAGAGCCAATTATTCTGATCAACAAATCCATGAAATGCCAACATGGATTAAAACTAAAAAAGATGATCCTGTTACTATAAATGTGCAGTATGAAGTTGTAGATATTAACAATTTCAGTGAAATGCAACAACTTGCTTATGATGTTGTCAAAACCCATTTTGAAGATGCATCATCTGAAAAAGAACCATTATGCCTTATAATTATTGGTGTTGCTGGTACTGGTAAGAGTTACCTTATCAATGCTATTCGAAACCTTTTACAAGGTAAATGTGCAGTTACTGCAACTACTGGTAAAGCTGCTTATAATATACAAGGTGTCACTGTTACACTCTTTGTTGAAACTACCAATCGGATCTCGGGGTAGAAAAGATCTTACTGGTCAGAGTTTATGCAGACTGCAAGAAAATCTTAACGAAATTGAATATATTGTTATTGATGAATACTCAATGCTTGGCCAAGTTGCTTTTGGCTGGATAGACAAGCGTTGCAAACAAGCAACTGGATGTAATGACAAAGTTCTTGGAGGAAAATCTCTAATTTTAACCGGTGACCCAGGTCAGTTACCACCAGTGGCAGATAAGCCTCTTTATCATGCTAAACCATCAAGTGATGTTAGCGAACAAGGTTATCAAACTTACAGAATGTTTGACAAAGTTGTTAAGCTCACTGTTAATCAGCGAGTACAAGGCATGAACGTTGAACAAATCAACTTCAGAGAGTTGTTGTTGCGACTACGTAAAGGTGAGTCGACAGTTGAAGACTGGCAATTACTTTTAACTCGCCAGCCATCAGGTATCCCAAACTTGTCAGAATTTGAAGATGCTATTAGGCTTTTCTACAGCAATGAACAAGTTGCAAACTACAATTATGAACAACTTACAAAGCTTGAGCATCCTATTGCCCATATTAATGCTCGTCATTCTTCTGCATCGGCAAAGAAAATGTCTTCTGATGACATGTCTGGATTAGAACCTGTGGTGTTTCTAGCCAAGGGTGCTAGAGTTATCTTAACCATGAATTTATGGTCAAGTGTTGGTCTCTGCAATGGAGCCACTGGAACAGTTATTGATTTCATCTTTAAGAACAATCATCAACCACCAGACTTGCCTATTGCTGTGGTAGTACAATTTGAGGATTATAGAGGTCCTTCATTCAGTGACAACCACCCATCATGTGTGCCAATATGTCCAATCACTGTCACCGCACAGACAGAACATGGTTTCCATGAGAGGCAACAACTACCTCTAAGACTTGCTTGGGCTTTAACAATACACAAGAGCCAAGGACTTACACTTCCAAGAGCTTGGATTGATATTGGAAATCTGAGAGAACTGCTGGAGTCTCTTATGTTGCAATCAGTAGAGTGAAAACAATATCGTCTTGTGTCATTGAACCCATGACTTACGAAAGATTGACGAGCTTAAAATCATCAGCGAATTTGCAGTTCAGGCTTGAAGAAGAAAACAGGCTCCATCATTTGGCACAGATTACATGCAGTGCATTTACCTCCTCAAACCTTAACCATTCAGGTTGAATAATATAAAGGATTACAATTATGCATCCCAGTTTAGCTATAAATATGTAGTGTACTGTTTATATGTATATGGATCACTCAGTTAAAGGTGACCTACTTTATCAAATTATACCCACTTTAATTAATTTATAGCAGTATTCTGTAGTGCATTTAGGAGATGTATGTATGAAAATTAAATGGTTAGAAAAATGGTAAGTCCAGATATCTCTTCTACAACATAAACTATTAGTCTCTTCCAAAATGTAGTCCTTATAGATGTTAACTATGTTGCCACATGTAGTAATTTTTTATAACTTTTTTCTCTAGATCTTTGACAACACTAAGCAAGTAAAGTAAAGTAAAGAAAATACATGGATAAAGGTGATCAATTAATCCTTTCCATCCTAGCCCCCCTTCTTATTTTACTCTGTCTAATAGTTAAATGTTCGTCAATTTCTTTCATAATATTTGCTTTCAACCTCATCTTTCAATTGTTTGGTCTTCCTTTTCCTCTAGATAGCCCAGAACCAACAGATATTCTGAAAAGTAAGTACATAATTCTACATCAATAGATGTATTACAGCTATATAGAAAATATAGTATATACTGGATTGAGTGGATAAACAGGTTGTATGAAACTATTTGCTTTCAACCTCATCTTTCAATTGTTTGGTCTTCCTTTTCCTCTAGATAGCCCAGAACCAACAGATATTCTGAAAAGTAAGTACATAATTCTCATCAATAGATGTATTACAGCTATATAGAAAATATAGTATATACTGGATTGAGTGGATAAACAGGTTGTATGAAACTATTTGCTTTCAACCTCATCTTTCAATTGTTTGGTCTTCCTTTTCCTCTAGATAGCCCAGAACCAACAGATATTCTGAAAAGTAAGTACATAATTATACATCAATAGATGTATTACAGCTATATAGAAAATATAGTATATACTGGATTGAGTGGATAAACAGGTTCTATGAAACTAATATTTATGCTGATTGCAATTGGAACATAGTTCCTTAAAGCTTTACCCCAACCTTTACAAATATATGTATCTAATTTGGCATGTTGTCAATTATAGGTGGCCAACTTCTGTGTTATGTCCATGAAGTTACACCTTTTCATAATTCTGGAAAAGTTAAATATACAACCTGCCAGCTACAGACTTCGGAACATGCTTTGGTAAAAGCAATTTGTTTTTCACCGGAAAAGAATCAACCACTGAAATCAGCAATGGAAAACAAGAGCCCAATTAAAATGACCAAGTATGAATACAATAAAAAGTTTTGCAATATCGTAGGGATGTGCCGGATCCGGATACCGGATACCGGTATCCGGTAAAATTCCGCTATCCGGTAGTATCCGGTATCCGGTAAACTTTTACCGGATATTTACCGGATATATGCTGTGTTTACTTCCGCTTGCGCTTAGGTCTGTTTCCCTTGGTACGAGGCAGGAAGACAGGAAGTTATTCCACTTTATAATATATTAGACACTTGTTACAGTTTTCTTTAAGATGTATTATTATATACTTGTTCTAGTTTGATGCTTTTCATATTTTATTTGAATTTCAGGTGTAAACTATCTGTATGTACACTGACAATAGTATTCCTATTTCTTTCTCCAACCCGGTCCCTTGTAATTAAACCTGCTACTATTACAATAGTACTATCCGGTATCCGATACTATCCGGTTAATAACTATCCGGTTAAATCCGGTATCCGGTAAAGTGGTATCCGGCACATCCCTACAATATCGTTATCAAACGTAATACTACAATAACAATTCATGCAGAAGCACTGCCCTTCAAAGTGAAAGAATCTTTGGATAGTAGAGTTCTAACAATCGACTCATTGAAGACCACAGCCACTCACCAACTGGTAACAGTAAAAGCTACTGTTATCAATATCTCGGGAGTCAAATCCATCAAGCTTCAAGATAAAACACTAAGAAAATCTACCGCAACACTTGCTGATCCAACCGGATCAATAACCGCAGTTTTCTGGGAAGAATGGTCCAACTGTGTTGAAGCTAATAAAACGTACGTCTTCAAAAATCTAAGAATGAAAAACGATTACTACACAAAAGAAATGTATGCGAATACAGCAAAAGAAGGATTTCAACTGGAAGTTGCTCCTGATTTTGAGGAAGATTTGGCTGATGCTGAACCAACGCTTATGGAGATGACAACAAAAGAAATGCTAGTGTCCATTATTGGAGTTAAGAGCATCTCCAGTTATTATGCATGTTCTGCATGTGGGAAAAAGGGAGAAACAACTGGAAAAGTACTCCAATGTGAGAGTTGTAAGATGAAACAAAAGTTATGCCAGAAAGCAAGCAATGGTTTATTAAGCTATTTGTCCAGAATACAACCACCAAGGAAAAGTTATTTTTGACGGTGTTTAATCGGGAACTTAAAAATATCTGTGAAGCAAATGGAAAAATACTTGATCCTCATGTAACAGAAGACCAGATTACAGATATCCTTCTGGAAGCAAACGATGTGAACATAACCTACAGCATCACAGACAATAAAGTTCTTCAGGTCAACATTTAACTAGATATCTCGTCCTACAAGCTTCGGGCATTTAATGAACTTTGTTACAAAGTCAACTATTTTAACGAATTTAACCCATACCTGTTTTTCTTTTCATGTTTCTGTTTCATTTGTATTAAAGTTGATATTCTATTAAAGTTTATATTCTCAATAAAATATATTATATTATTTTCCAGTGTATACGTGTGTATCCATAAATAGCTGTAGCTCCTGACTCTTTATTGAAACCATTTGTAAAAACTGAAATTTTCCAATAACTTTTATATATGCCCATATACCTTTTAGTCATTACAAAAAATAAGTTAAACTTCATCTTTTGTTCTTTTCTGGGAAAACTCCTCAGGCAGCACTTGCCTTGCGATAGTAACTCCTAGTAATAGTAATAATCACAATAGTAATTTGATAGTAATAACACAAATAATATTTAACTAATTAATCCCCCATATGACAAGTACGTGCACACAAGGGCGCAACGAGGGGGGAGTCGGGGGGGGGGGGGGGGGGGGGGGGGGGGGGGGGGGGGGGTGAGGTCAAAAGTTACTTTTACAGCACTATTTTGATTTTTTTTAACTTGAATTATATAAAGCTCCAAATTTATAAAATTTGCAAAAGGGTTTGTCACGATCTTGTTACGTTGTTCACGATCTTGTTTCAATTTCATGCAAATGTTCCTCCGCCGATGTGGCCGAGGGCTCGGGACTGACAAATTTCCGTGCGCGACCGGATGGCTCTGGGAACAAAATTGGTGCACGGCCATCTTGTTTTATACGAATTTTTCGAGCACGATGCCACGATTCGATATTTCGCTAGATTGGGTGGAATACTTGAGGTTAATATGGATAAAAGAAAACTGTGCCCACCTAATTTACACTTCCAAATTACCAAACGTTTTCTCAAACAATATTAAAATGCAAGTCTAATCTCATTTGGACCAAATGTTTCTTAAAAATAAGACTTTCGTTTTTGCTCAAAAGTGTCCTCAAAATGCAGGAAATGCCGTTTTAGAGACCCAAATTTAAAAAAATTTCCGGGTTGCGCTGAATTCAAGATGGCGTCGAGTGATGTGCCATTCCTCGATTTAGCCGTAAGTAGGAGAGAACAATGAAGATAGAGCGAACGAGCGATATATTCTTCTCAAAACAGGGATTTTGTGGACTTACAGTATTAAATATGATATAGGATAAAGGACTGGTTGTCTGTTAGGGGAAGACGAACCTGGATATAAAATAAAGGTCTGATATTCAGGATATTTCTATCACGTTGTGTCATGATACAGCATTCAACCCGTCAGGGCTGCAGCTATAGTCTCTGCCTTTTTATAATGGAACACAATGGATACAGAATAACCTGCGAGATTATTTTGTTAGAAATTAGACTCCTGCACTTTTGTAAAGCGGTCTGTAGTTTCGGTATTTACTTCGTGTTTATATTTGTATGACAGCATTTGATTATTTGAAATTTTTATTGTATATTCTTGGGCTTAATAGAATTCTATAAATACAATTGCAGATATGTTTTGGGTATTGAGCTGTTCAGCAGTCAGCACTAATATGAGTACCGATTTGACAGCTTGTAATTTATAGAAATTGTCTGTATTACTTTGTTTTGTATGGTCGCGACTATCATATTTATGGGGCTGTTGTGCACATATTAAGCACAGTGTTAGATTGATTAATTTCTGTTGTTGAAACATAATTTTGTTCCTTGGCCATTTATTGGCTGTATAATTGTAGCCTTGGAGAAATTTGGTGCTGTTCCAATAATATGAATTGTCAAAATTAAGAGCATTTGAAACTGCCTGAATAATTATATTAGTCCATGTTCCTTCACTATATTAATTTTTGTGATGCAAATATCAGGCTATCAATGTTAACACAGGGTGGGGGAACACTGATGGGATATTGACTGATTGACTTTTTCTTACAGGGAATGTTTTTTAAAAAAGATCGAGGGATGGGATTTTAATATTAACTACTTAATGACCAAGACTGAGGTCTTTATAGTGAAATATCTAACCGAGATCTTGCTGTATTGGCCGAGCAATAGTGGCCAAGGTTTGGTATTTTACTGTAAAGACCAAACAGTCGAGGTTATTGAGTAGTCCATTATATGGCAAAATCACAAAATCAATCTTGTATTTCTTGTTCTTTGTTCTTCGCTTAATTTAACATCATCAAACACTGGACTAGCATTATTTTCTGTTGTTTCTTTCTTGTCTGGATATTAAATGTACTTTTATAATATTTATTGTTCATCGTCATTTAATTTATTTTCATAATTTTGCAGCAATAACTTTCTTATTATAGGATGTTGTGTTTATTCCCAATAATCATAGGGCATTAGCCCGTGAAATTTTATCCATAGACATAGTTGTCATAATTTTCTGTCCAACGTATCACCTTTATCAACCTGCAGCTTTATAAGCAAGCAATCTTTAATCCTGCATAGCATTAAACTTAATTTGTGTCATGCGTTATGCTACTAGTGTTTCATTTAATATGATACATAATTCTATAAAACTTTGCACTGTCCTTGGGACCTAGTTGTATCTGCGCAACGAGAAACTATGTGCTTAACAAAGTATGCGCATTTTTGAAAAACATACTGACATTTTGTATAAACATGTTATCTTCGTGTTGGAATTGTCAGCATTTTGTAATGCTTGATTAAATTATATATTGTTACAATCTACTAACTTTGATTGAAGATCATGAAATAAGAGCTCAATGTTAGAATAGCAAAGACGACCTCGATCCTTGATAACTGCATGTTATTAATTTCATCGTGAATTTCTTATAATTTTTACAGCTGATTGCTCTGGAAGGTCTTTGAAAAGTCTTTGAAAGTATTTCAATTTTTTCGGTCTTTAAGACTACGAACCATGTTATATTAGCAAAAGGTTTTCAACTCGTTGCGCGCAGCGACCGTCTTCAAAGGACATACATTCCACCTCTTCGGAAGACAAAAAGAACGAGTAATCCAAGTAAATTAACCGTCTGGCGTCAGACAGAGTAAAATCGTCTGGTGCTCTTACCCAATGAGACGCAAGAAAACATGAAATTTGATACTTGGTATATAGTAATAATAATATTACTTATTGGATTCCTCTGAACCCAATATTACAAAATATTTAAAGGGACGTTGGCAACAAAAATTAAGTTTGTTTTATTTGAAAGAACTCTTAAAATAATGAAGAATATTAATTTATAGTTCTTTCATATTTTTCTTAGTTCTTGAGATATTTAGACTTATGTGATATTCAAATGAGATGATCTATGACGTCATAAGATGGTTAATACATTTTCACATATTGAAAATCGTGAATATCTTTATGATTATTGAATGAAATTACTTGAAACTTTGCATGTAGATACATACCACTAAACTGAAGATCATCGTTCAAGTTTTATGGTTGCCATGGTAACGGATTATTTTACAGACCTTGATTTCGAAAACAAAATTATTTGTTTTCTCTTCAGTGCCGAACCTTATTGGGTTGGTACCTGTTCAGCAAATGTTCACTGTCATAGCCAATTCGCAACTGAGATTTGAAGTTGGTACAAAGTCTACTATGTCAGAAAACAAATAGTTTTGTTTTTGAAATCAAGAGGTCTGTAAACTAATCCGTTACCATGGCAACCATAAGACTTGAACGATGATCTTCAATTTAGTGGTATGTATCTACATGCAAAGTTTCAAGTAATTTCATTTAATAATCATAAAGATATTCACGATTTTCAATATGTGAAAATGTATTAACCATCTTATGACGTCATAGATCATTTCATTTGAATATCACATAAGTCTAAATATCTCAAGAACTAAGTAAAATATAAAGAACTATAAATTAATATTCTTCATTATTTTAAGAGTTCTTTCAAATAAAACAAACTTAATGTTTGTTGCCAATGTCCTTTAAGTCGATAATTCAATATTGCAAGTCGAGACTTAAATATTTTGTAATATTGGGCGAAGATGAATCCAATAGGTGTTTTATCATATCAAACAAAATATCTTAACAAAGATGTTTCTTCACACGTAAACAGTCAAAAGGTTGCTGGTCATCAAAAATAATAATAAAAAGACTCGAAAAACCCATCACGTTCCGCGAGAAAGTACTTCAACCAATGAAATTTAGATTTAGATAAAAGGCACGCCAGTGACGTTGCTTTGCACGTGAACAATATGTAGCTTCCTACATCGTAAAATATTGGGCTGCCACGTGACGCTAATAGAGACAGGTGATTGGTGGATTCTATGTGAGGGTATAATAATATTTTATATTTTCGTCGCCACAATTAATAAAGGCCTATTGTCCATAGGTATCGATGATCGAAGACCAAGGGCATTTCCACTTGACAAGATTCCCACAGTCCTGGCTTTGGCGCAGATACATTATTACTTATTGGATTCCTCTGAGCCCAATATTACAAAATATTATATCGAGTATTCAATATTGGGCGAGACCGAAGGTCGAGCCTAATATTGCAAATCGAGACTTAAATATTTTGTAATATTGGGCGAAGATGAATCCAATATGTGTTTTATTATATCGAACAAAATATCTTAACACAAAGATGTTTCTTCGCAAGTAAACAGTCAAAAGGTTGCTGTCCAATATGTTGCTGTCCTACATCGTAAAATATTGGGATGCTAATAGAGACAGTTGATTGGTGGATTGTATGTGAGGGTATAATAAGTACGCATAGCGGACCTTTTGTTTCTAGTGTGACCGCAATGTGTTCGTCTCAAATTCTAGCACTTGCTTGATTGACGTCACAAGCAAGCACGCTAATCCGAAAGCTCATCGCGCTAGTTTGACCGCGGCCTTAAAAGTGAAACTGCACCCCCGTCTTTTAGATTTTCTTTAGCATAGAATAGTATTTCAGGGTCGAAAGTGATCATCGATGTAAAAAAAAATAAAAAATGGTATTTTGAAGTTAGTATTTTGAGCTCTGAAATCACTATTATTTAGTCCACCATTACTAGAAACGTGTTCCAAGTGAGCCCGCAATTTCAAAAGGTAATATTGGTTGTGACGTCAGATTCTCAATGCTACGCCTGAATTTCTGTCGAGGTTATTTGTTTTCTTGTTTTTTTTCGAGATGAAATGTCCAGCCTTTCAGACGAAGAATTTGAAAAACGACCTTGATTTACTTGAAGAACAAGACGCCCGCTAGGCGTTAACTCGGGCTACTTGAGGTTGTGGCTTGTTGAAAGACATTGTAGGCAAATTCAGTGATTTGAATTCAATATACACAAATCTATAGTTGTAGGTACAATGGTTGGTTAAATTTTCCATCATTGCAAACCCATAACATAGTGTTGGCCAACAGCTTTGATTATATGAAGGTGAGTTGACTCAGTATCCAAGCTGGCTTACTGAGAAGTCTGCTCCACCAAATGAGCCATCCTGTTTGCTGACCTAATCCAGTTCTAGTCAACAGGGTCAGCCTGGCAAGCAAGCCGGCCTGTGCTCATGTAATAATAATTCATATGGTCAGTCCGGCAAACAGGTTCAGTTTGAGCAATCATTAAATCAGTTAATCTTGTTCTCAGTGTATAAGGCATAGCAGTAAATCAAACCATTTAGCTGGCAGTAGCAAGGTGTCATAAGCTATTATAAAATAGTTTAAAGAAATGTAATTCAAAATCATTATTTCTTTGAAGTTATATTAACATTTTGAGCCAGTAAACATATTCATAATTTTAGCATATTTATTATTTGAGAGGCTTTATACATACTAGTGACTAGTCCAGTGGGCCGGCCAGCTAGCTAATTGCAATATAAAGACAGATTACTGCATAGTTAACTATGTTACTGTTTCGGTTAGCGAGCCAACTCGCTTTCCATGTGGTAAAATTCGATAGCAACTAATTACTAAACATTAACATAGTTACATAGGCTCATAGCATCAACTTTATTTTGTATAACATAACAATAAACAATACAGCCAACAAAGCTTATAAAAATATTACAGTTAACATATTTCCATACTTCAGAACAATTAACATATTTCCATAGCGGCATACAGCGTTCATATGTTGAGTCTCATAATATTAAAACAAGATACTTCCCGCGACATATACTGACTGAACACTGCAATCCTTTATATCCCTCGCAAAAACTCTTCCCTTCGAAACACGAAACGAAAGAAGACGTGTGACCAACCTCGTAAGATATTTCCCAGCGACATAACCGACTTACCGACCAGGCGCGGATTTAGAAGTTAGTCGCATAAATTAGACACTTCATGAACAACCCTATTGGTTATGCTTTTCTTAAGAATAATTCAGAACAAAAACCTATCCAATAGGATTGTTATTCACAGGTATTTTGAATTGCAAATTCTAAATCTAATTTATGCGACTAACTTCTAAATCCGCGCCTGTTACCGACTTCGAACACTTGCATCCCAAAAAAACTCTGAAAACGCGCAAAAACTCTGAAGACGCGCAAAGCCTGTTGGGGGCCTGGGGCCATATCTCGATCCAGAGCCCGCGCTCCCCCTGACCTGCGGCCTTGCTCGACTCCAAAACGATGACCAAGACAAAAAACAGGGAAACCTAGACTCGGCTACCGCCCGAGTAATTAGCCACGTGGAGTCTTCGCGTTGAGAATCTGACGTCACTTCGTTACGCTGGTCAAGAACATGACGATTAATGGAGGACATAACTCCAGATTCGGAGTAAGAAAAATAATACTTGCCATCGTCTAATCGCAAAACGGTTTCGACCAAGTAATATTTAGCAGCTCTGCTTTATAAATACGTAAAAATATCGATAGCTAGTAAAAATGTGATCGTAGTGGCACTTTAATCAACGTTAAATGTAACGTTCAGATTCTGAACGCTCAATACTAATTGGCTAACAGTTAATTAATATAATCCCCATTGTTTCGAAATCCGGCATGTTTGTGTGGGCACGACGCGTTCCAATCACGTTACCAGTAGTCTTCCTTTAAGCCTGGTTTCCATATAGTTTTGTCTTGCCTTTCTTTGCCTTTTCTTGTTTTTATTGGCATCCAACAACACTAGAAGCAAGAAAAGGCAACCTTGTTTCCATGTAGCCTTTTCTTGTTTTTCGCCGTTTGGCGGGAATTTTGTGCGCGAATTTTCAATATGGCTGCTTGAAACAGGAGATTTGCCACTGAAAGCACTCGTATTTCTTTACTCGTGTGACCGCATCTCTTCCTGAACCAGATGGAAGTGTCTTGATTTTTCTGTTAAATCCGGTAAAATCTCCTCGCAACGTTTGGCCGACATATCAAGTATTTGACCAACCTTTGTCCAGCAATTAATACAACTTTTTTTAACTACTAACTCTAGTTATTGATGGTAGAAACAGCAGTAGACTTCCCCACTATTCTACTGCTGCACCCAAAAATTAAAAAAGATTTGGCTTTGTATTTAGTTTGATGTTCTATGAAACAATTAAATTCAGACAATACAAAGATTTCAGCGACATTGTCCACTGGAAATTATTTATTCAGTCTGACAAATGAATGGGCTATTATCTAATAGCGCTCCGTCGAGATGACGTCAGTACCGATGTTTGTCCGCTTTTACCCATAATTCTTGCGGCCATAACAAAAGAAATAGCTCATTTGCAATCATTTGTGAGTCAAATTTGGTTTGTTTGTCCGCTTTTTGAGCTATTAATAGCAGCCAGACTCTACGCTATTCAAGTAAAAGAAGTATCCTGTAAGCAACTATACGCTATAAAAATTTCAAACAGCAAGCGGGCAAGGGGTTGTTGCGTATACGTATTTCTAGTAGAGGCATTCATAACGTTGAATCTCTGCCATGTAACGTTCGATTGTGAACGCTTCCGCCATCTTGTTTCTGTCTTTCCTTTCCAAGGCATTTTTTCCTCCACGGGGAAGGTCGGCAAAAATTGCCCTGGGATCGGCTGGTCACATGACACCCAGAATTTCTGGGTGTTTTGATATAATTTATGATAATTTAGGTCATTTGTCTTTGTTTACTCTGTTCATAGTCACTAGAATTATAGTGTCTGGAAACGCGGCCAAAGTCTTTGTTCTTAGCCTGTGTACAGCCTGAATATACACCTGTAATACATATGTAATACAATGTATTACAGGTGTATATTCAGGCTGTGCACAGGCTAGCTTAAACCTTAAAGCTGTGACGGTTAAACGTTTACAAAGTCAGTATCCGTTTAGTAATTTACTAAACGTTTAAAGTGCCAACGAAATGTTCAAGTTGGAGAAAATGGCATGTCAAGTAAAGTTTGACATTACTGCTTTCGATTGTGAAAGTTTCACGGCTAATAATTAAATAAAGACTGTGTGTTTGTTTAGCGTTTGAAAAACTGGCTTTTGGCTCAAAACACCTTCAGAAAACTAAACTCTCGTGGGAAAGTGTGCACAAGGGTGTGTAAAATTTATTCATAATGAGTTATTTGTTTTAAAATATACATTGTCGAAGCCGTATCCAACTTAGTCGTCTTATGAGTAATTAAGAATGTACTGTCGATTTTCGACAACTAAAACATATTCGTGAACAGTTCATTTATGAACTTCGAAGTTTCTAACCACAAAATGAACGACAAAGTTCCTTTATTTTCTCTTTATATACAACGCCATTGCGGTAAGAGCTATAGAAAGCAATCAAAATTTGGGGTCATTAGTTGATGATGACATTAGAGTGATGTCATTATGATGACATGATGATTATGATAATTATCATGATGATTATTATGATAATGATGATGATGTCATTATGATGACAGAGTGATGTCATTATGTCATTATGATGACATTATTGATTATGCTGATGATTATTATGATTATTATTATGATGATGATTATTATTATGATTGATGATGATGTCATTATGATGACATTAGAGTGATGTCATTAGTTGTGCAAGTTGTATGCCAACTATTTTCATGATGTCTCAATTTTTAGGGAAAAGCACAGTCTTCAAACGCTAAATAAACATACTTCCATTTAATTGTTCGTACTAACATTTTCACAGTCGAAAGAAGCGATACCCAACATTACTTCAATGTTATAAACAAAACCTAAAATGTTAGTTTTTAATAGCATTCACGAACAACAACACATATATCAGAACAATTACGCGTTTCTGCTTAACTCTTTCCTGTCCCGAAGTCGTCAATCGAAAAACACGGCACGCGTTAACGTAAGATTAAAAATTGAAATTCGACAATCGCCACGCACATGAGATACACTCACATGCCAAATTTGATTTGATTTCATAAACAACTCTGCGATTGGTGGCATTTTGAATTTTCATGATGCTACTAGGGCGTGCAAGATGGCCTTTTCTAGAAAAAATGGAAGTTTTTCAACCTGATTTATGATAATTAATGCTAATTTATATTAACATAATGTGTCTTGTTCGGAAAACTCAAAAGCATTGGTAACAGCCGGTTTATTGGGCTTTCAGAAAAGGCGGTATAGGTTTCGCAACAGTTATGGATATTTCCCGAGATATCAATAGAACAAAGAGGTAGTTCAATTTTGGATGTTTTTCAGCCGGACAGGAAAGAGTTAAGCCTAGTTTACACGAGCAAGCATATGTCAAAGTCGACAAACGTTTAAACGACCGTAAAATTTCAGTTCAGTAAACGGATATTAAATTAAACGTAAATAGTCACAGCCTTTAAGTGTGTACGGGATAATGTAATGGGGTAATGTAAACGGCAACACAGCGCTACAAACAGAGAAGAAATTGAACAAAAAGGCATATGATATGAAAAGGTTGGTGTGTACTGCCGATACGGATAGTACAGTCTAACGTTTCGAGCAAAAGTCTTATTAATTAACCTCGTTTGCTCGGTCTGTGCAGACCATACAAATAAACTCGACCGAGATCAGGATCCGCAAGCATTTCGTGATAAGGGACTAAATGCCGGTGATATTAGCACCCTCGCCCTCAGGCCTTCGGCCGGCGAGGGGATGAAATCACTGATCTCAAAATATAAAAGACTGGATCGAGCAACTATTATTCAGAAAATGAAGCCGGAAGTCCGCCATTACTAAGGGACCAACTGAGAATCCTATGAGGTTTTTTGATGGTTTATGTGTATATATTGATCGAGATATTCAAAATAATATACGACGAAGTGACCGGCTTATCATAGCCGACCAAGCCGACTAATTTCTAAGTACATAAACCATTTTTACGAAGGGTATTCACGTTCTCGTAATATAGTAGACACGTATGTTATGTATTTTGACTCGCTAACAAATCTGTTTTCAGAATTGAAAACGGTTATATATTGATCGAGATATTCAAAATAATATTCGACGAAGTTACTAATTTCTAAGTACATAAACCATTTTTACGAAGGGTATTCACGTTCTCGTAATATAGTAGACACATATGTTATGTATTTTGACTCGCTAATTCCAAATCTGTTTTCAGAATTGAAAACGGTTATATATTGATGAAGACTGAGTATTCAAAATAATATACGACGAAGTGACCGGCTTATCATAGCCGACAAAGCCGACTAATTTCAAAGTACATAAACCATTTTTACGAAGGGTATTCACGTTCTCGTAATATAGTAGACACATATGTATGTGATGTATTTTGACTCGCTAATTTCGAATCTGTTTTCAGAATTGAAAACGGTTAAATATTGATCGAGATAACGTTCAAAATAATATACGATGAAGTGACCAGCTAGTCGACTAATTTATAAGTACATAGGCGTTCTGCATTGGGGGTGGTGGCTACCTCATTTCTAGTCCAACTTGCTTCTAAAAGTTTCCCACTTTAAACGAGCGCTGTACAATGCTTTCAGTGCCTGATTACAGAAATCAATGCATTAAAAATTATCCTTTGTTCTATAAGACAAGTGAGCGGGTTTTCTAATTCCAACTGTCTAACATGCCACCAATGCATACCCATCTCCGCAGGCAATATGCGCGCAATGTCCCTAAAAGTAGCCCGAGTTAACGCCTAGCGGGCGTCTTGTTACAATTTAAATCAATATGGCGAAACTGATCTGACAGCACAATACCAGCACTGTCTTCGCAGAGGTCCTGCTGCTGCTCGACAAATCACAAACCATGAATTTTGATCCATCACCGCTATGAAGCTAGTCTTGGTCATTCGCATGCTGAGCTTCTAGGAAAGCGTTTGCGAAAGCACAACATATTTGTAGATAGTTTTCAACAATATATTTTACACAGCAAGACCTGCAAGGATATATCACATCGTTACTTTTATACTACAATTGTCAAGAAGTCTGATGTATATATGATGTTTATGAGTGTGAAAATTCCGCAGAGGGTGTTAGGATGACACTCTTGGAGGGGGGAAAACGTCTTCGCTACGTCTCGAAACGCACAGACAAGGTTTTGGTGCTCTATCTGTGTTTCAGCTATATTTATTCACACAAGTAAACAAACGCGCGACAGAACGAGCCAAACAGTTTTTCAGCCCATTTTGCCGGGCCAACTCGGGAAACGAGTTGGCCCGGACAGCTGTTTGTTTGTTTGTAAACTTTATTTTGACAGGGTAGCCCATTCAGCCGAAGCTGGTATCCAGAGGGGCCCTGTTACCATGTAATCGAAATTGTGAAACAAAAGATGCTCGGTTAACTGGGGTCCACACTCGCCTCAATATGTAATCGGCCCCTTAATAATAGTGTATGTCTACCGAGTTCGGCGTGTGCAATAGCGTAGAGTCTGGCTGCTATTAATAGCTCAAAAAGCGTACAAACAAACCAAATTTGAATCACAAATGATTGCAAATGATTATTTATTTTGTTATGGCCGCAAGAATTATGGGTAAAACCGGACAAACATCGGTACTGACGTGATCTCGACGGAGCGCTATTGTAAGCGTTTTGAGCGTATATAAAACTACGATATAAAACTACGTATATAAAACTACGATACTTGCCAGGTGACATTACTATTTCTGTGAATGTAGTATAACTTGTCCAAGAATGAAGAACACATGACTTCGAACAGCTTGATCAAATGATTAGCATATTTATAACGCTCAGTTTCGCAAAGCCTATCGGGATGACGTAATTGCAAATCCTCGACATAAATAAGGGAAAAACAGAGCTCATTTTAAGAATCTCAGATTTCGGATCTTATATAGTATTCATTAGACCTCAGTTTCCTAGACATTCTCTGAGACGTGCATATATAATTGTTAAAATGTCGAAGCTAGGACGCATGCTCGGAACCATGTTTGATTTATAATTACCATAACGATTTCGAAATCCCACAAGGGGAAATGCGTGAGCAGTGTAATAAATTGTCGGCAATGCAATAGTCGGTATGCTAGTGAGAGCAGCCTCGCTCAGCATCACAAGCGACTTGGGTGGATCCATGCTTGGTTTGCTAAACCATAACGCTCAATAGCTTTCTACAAGTGATCGTGAAAAGCGATGCACATATTTTGCTGCTGGGGTTTTGGGAGGGTAGTTATAGTTAGTTAGTTGCTTGGTCTCTTCGGGGATTTATTGCTTTAGTCTAACGTGAAACTTACTTAGAGAACGTATATTTAGTATCTAAGCATAATATAATATATCGATATTTATACAGATTAATCTTGTCAGCTATGTAATAGCTGTTACCAGTAATAGAGGTCTTAGAAATTACTTTCTCCTACGAGATGTGTTCGGCTAGGAAATTGTCAGTAGTTTGTGTTGTTGCGACCTTTCTCCCTATCATCATTTTGCGGCGGTATCGCTTGGATTGGCCTGTCGCTGGTCAGGAGAGCGTTTAGACTGATTTAGGAGTATTTCATTAAAGCACCACCCATTGTGTGTAAGGTTTGCAAGTTTTATTCCCTTCTCCGATCTAAACGCTTCTCCAGCAGTCTAACCGCGTTTTCGCTCCATACAGAAGAAAATGTTTATATCGAGCCGATTCTGCTTATATGTGATTAGTTGGTTCGTTTCGGATTGGTTTGCTCGTCGGAGAAGAGAAATAAGGTGACCGGCGCTGCGAACGGCGATCAGTTCAACACTAAGTTCTCTACGGTTATATATAATAATCGTAAAGTTAGTTAGTTATGGCGGCCTCAGCCGGGAAATGGTTTGGCTAAAGGCAGTCCTTGATAATACTGATGATCTGCCATTACTCATAGTGGCGTTTCTTGGAGGATTTCAATAAATGAAACAACTGGAAAGGCTAATTAATTCTGGCTTATATGGAATACTGCATCGTTGGTAGGAGTTGCGACCACCAACGTATTTTTCTTTTCGCATTGAAAGGCATATTCGTAAATATAATGAATAATTCCTGTTACCAACGACAGTCGAACATCTGCGAGCGTTGCTAAGCCAGATTTGCATATTGTTAATGAAAAATCAATACAAAGTGGTTTATCTTTGTGCTGCTGAGTATTAATGTTGACACTAATTTCCTTTAAGTTAAAAGAGAAAGGAAATCTGTATTTGCACACGTGTAATTCTTCATTTACCGACTCGAGACTTGGTTGACGTTTCTGTGCCGGTTGAGATTTCGAGCCCGTGTAATTTGGCAAAGATTGTTCTGGCGAAGAACGCTCGGAAATGTAAGCCATACGATTGTTATCGATCAAATTGTTATGGCGAGTATCAACATATTTCTCAAGAGATACAAGAAGAAACTTCCCGACTCCGTTCATCAAGGGATTTCCTGACATTAAACTATCCTTCTATTCACTGCTATGGTCGTTGATTTGCAAAACGAACTTTCGGACAGCGAATCTTTTTACGAAGGTTCACATTGCCGATGCACATAGTAATTCTTGTACACCATGTTTTGTATAATAAATAAATAATCGCGATTGTATTCGCTTTGTCATTACACGATTCATTTCGACTAAACCCGCGCGATGAAACGATTTATCCGTATCCTCGCTCCGCCTGAAATGCGAAGGTTCACGTTTATCAAAATGCCTTCAAAAACCTTACGGTTACCCTTTCGTCTATTTACATACCCCACAGTTCACTACGTAAACGATTTCTGGACGCATCGCGAATAGTTTACGTAAGCAACAAACACCGGCGCTTATATGCGTGGTTTGCTAAACCATAACGCTCAATAGCTGTCTACAAGTGATCGTGAAGATGATCATATTTTGTTGCTGGGGTTTCGAGGAGTACCCAGTTGCCACACGACGTTGTGAGGACGTCGATTTTTGGTTGACAGGAGGTCGTTCTATCGACTTTGGAACAACGTCGGTAAGAGACGTAGTTTCGACGTCGAATTTCGGTTTAAGAAGGAAACAACTTCCAAATCAAACTGCTTCTAGCAGTATGTTATTTTGAAAATACTACGAGTGCTCGTCCTTATATATTCCATAAATAAAAAAGGATTTTCATTGGTTCATTATAATTGAACGATCTATTTTCTCATCGGTTGTTTAAGGTTTACGAATGGTACAGTCAAGGTCATGTTTTTTATTAAAGCATTTTGAAGAATTTTTGGCTCTATTAAAATCAACATGAACACTAAGGTACTGGTTGGGTCGTTATTGATTTTAAAAGATTTTGAAGAATGCACATCGTGCTGAGCGAGACGAATGCGTGACGAACGGGAGTATAAGTTGCATTATATGTTAATAAATATAGAAATACGTACGCGTCTATTATTAAGCCTTTTGTGTAGGAACCATTTTCTCGCAACGACTGGGTTTAAACAGCAATCTAGAAAGCTTTCAGAAATCCATTTTGTTATATTATGGCCGCTCGACCTCGAAGAAATGCTGGCAGTTTTAGGATTTTGTCATCGCGCTCCTCAGTCGTTATCCGCCCATCAGTGAACCTGATTTATTAACCAATGTCTGAAAAATCTAATCGCTTTACAGATCACGTTCGAGGTTTTCTCCCTTGCACGCAAGTGTCGACTTTATATCCCTTTTGACGCTTTCGAAAAACTTTATAATCACCCGTCCAGTGCTGTACCACGAGGTACGCCCATGGGAAGTTTATGAATGTACTTCTGGACATAGTGGCAAGATCTCGAATCTTTTGGGTGGAGATCGCTCCACCTGACCCCAATGTCAAAGAAGAAGCAAGATGCAGTGTCTTCACACACTTTCACCATACCGAGCTCTTTGTAGAGGAATCGATTTCTGATCCCTAAAGCCATCCATATCGATTATACCAACGATGTTTTCCATGACACTTGAGAGCGATACCGAAAGTGAATGATCGCTCCAGACTGAATGTTCTTTTATACCCGATGTTTCTCTTTCATTAATCAGAATAGAGATTAATCGGATGTCTTCGCAGAGGTCCGCCAAGAAAAAAAATAGTAACCTCAGTGAAAATCGATCTGTTAAGCTATTCGATGTCACACAAAAATGATCCGAATTTTTATAACGTATCCCATTGTTTCAATCTTTAATGACCTCTTAATGACTTTGTTGCACACGGGCTGTAACAGTGCTGTGCGTATAGTTTTACCAGAAGAAATATGTTTGTTCAGTTTAATGGTTAATATATCTGCACCAGTCCACCAAGTCATGTGTATAGTAATGATTTTCTGAAATCATTATAGCAATCGCTTCCAACGAATGTAAATACCAATATTAATTGCTTTACTATTGTATGTGCCACGATGGTAATTACGCCCTATCCCAAACGGTAGACGCATGTACGCATTGCGTACCTATTTTCACTCCTGTTTTAGTTATTTGTGTTTGGTACTTGGCAGTCTGATATTGATCACTCAAATTTGCTTTAAGTTTTTTAATTCCCCTTATTTTGTTTCCTTTTTGGTGCATGGTTTAATAGCATGTTAAAAATGTTGTTACAAAATATTGTATATTCACTTACCACATCTTAAGTTGCTCCACTTGAACGCCATATCCCTGGATGACTGAGGAAGAGGATGCGCTCCGCGATATAGGCCCAGCGATTCCCATAACATAACACAATTTTTTTATTTGCATTTGAAATTTCAGCCAAATATTGAGACGTCTTGATTGACATTAGCAGGTAAAATCTCAGCGGAGTTTTCTGGAACATCTTGATTGATATTTGGAGAATTATCTGCAGGTTCCTGTGTTAACTGGAATTTAATGGTCTGGTGATGTTTCATTATTTCATTGATTTGTTTGGATCCATAACATGTTTGCTTCTTGAATGGTATTCCTTCTGGCACGCCACTCGGCAACCAGGTTTTCCACAAGCTTCACCTTTAGAAACAAATTAAATTATTAACTTGCAACCAGCGCATTTACTGACCGTAGAAATGTTAATAAACCAGAAGGGTGCATTCAAATTCCACAGTGGGAGGGAGCATCGAAAAGAGCATTACAGACGCATACTGTAGACACATTCAGACAAGCACGTTTATGATAGATACTCACTGTATTTTTTGTTGAAATGATCTTAAACGTACTTAAAACTTACTTACCCACTAGTTCTGCAGATGTTGACATTGTCTTGTCTTTATTATAATAAAAGAACCCCCTACACTAACCAGCTGTTCTCCGACCATTTAGCTATCTTATGCAACATCAAGATACCACCTATTTCAATTCATACTATTTCATTCAGGAAAATTAAATCTGTTGATATCAACACGCTTTCTTCAGACCTGGCTGCATCGAACCTTCTTAATTCCACCTTTACAGACCGAAACGAACTTGCCATTTCCTACAATTTTGTTCTCTCCACTCTACGCGACGTCCACGCCCCCTTGAAAGAAAAGACCATGGTTATTCGTCCTCGAGTACCCTCAGCAGGCGGTTCAGCTTTAGTTTAGGTTGGTGGTGATGAATGTGGTACTTGGTTCGATGTGGGTTAAAATAATCGTTTACGTTTGGTTTGTTGTTTGGCACCAAACATTGTTTTATCATTTGTTCATTTTTTTTTATTCGGTGAAAGAGGTAAAATTTGAGAAGAGGAGTTACAAAACTAAGAGTTCTATTGTTCACTTTCACAATATTGATCGATGTGATTTCCACACGTCTCTAACCAAACCATACCGTCAAATAGAGTTTCGGCTTTTGGGCACCCGAAACACTCCAAGTTTACTGAAGGAATTCCTGATCGCTTCGGTAGATTACACTCGAGGTTTCCTCCCTTGTATCCAAGCGTTGAGTTTTTTGTGGTTTTCACACTTTCGTAAAGTGAACGACTATCTTCTCCAAGGATCTTAGAGGAATAACCTTCGTACCACGCGGTGCGCCCAGGGGAAGCTTGTTGATTTGCTTCTTTACATAAAGTTCAGACTCGCAGTTCGGAGGAAAAACAAAATATGGATTGCCTTCGAATGTCGTTGGACATCAATTCGGCTCCAGCTGGCAGCGCGTTCTGTTTGCAGGTTGGTTGGCGAGAACGGTTCGGACGAATTGTCAAGTTGTATTCACTCGAATTGTCCTTCTTGACATTGTTCCTTCACATTTTTAATCACATTCGCAAAAAGATTCGATAGTTCCGTTAAAATGTGTTTGATTTTAATGTTTTTGAAGTTGTCGTCTTCAATGTGTGCTCGGTATATACTTATTTCTTGACAAATCTTTGCGAAACCTTCTCGAGTACAAAATTGACCTCCCTCTCTGGTTCCGATGCGTCCATTTTGCGAAGTCTCCCGTTTATCTTCACGTTTACTCGTCTTTTCGAGGGTTTGAGACATTAATTGGGCTGCTTTCCGTGGCCAAACCAAGACTTTCTTTCATGAACAGTTTACAAGACGTCAGGCCAACTGAACGGTCTTGAACTATTGAAGTATACATGTCAAGACTGTAGAGGACTTCTTAAACGTCAGACACTTCGACCATGTAATAATTATTTACATTTGCAATCATGTGATAATAATTAACAATTATTTGACAAGTTTTCGTTTTGTTGACTGAACAGAGTAAAGCAATGCGAAACGTAAAATTTTTAAAAAAAACCTTTATTATACAAAATGTACATACACACTTATACAGTACACATGATAACGAACACATGAATAATCTGAAACGAGACAAAAGGAAATTTTAATCTACAACATTATTATGTATAGTTTACCACATGTATAACTTACCACGGAGGAACGATATAAAATTTTATTCCGTGTATCCCACTGACCTTAGGAACCTGTTAAAAGAAGATTTTGGACATTGTTCAATGTGTATACATGTTTGTATCTGATCACTTTTATTCGACGTGAGGTACTTACACATAACGTTCCTGTTTCCGTTGGACGAACTCGGGAAATTGCCCGAGGTACGCATCCAATACTGCGCCAGGTGCTCTACGAAGACGTAAAGAGTGCGCGAAGTTAGAGTGATGAAATGTCCAAAGATAACGATTTGGTTTTAGTACTTACTTACATACAGGACATCACCATTGCGCCCTAAATACATGTAGCGTCGATAAGTGTCCACTGTCCACATTGTAGGCGGTATACCTCCTCATCACATCCTTCGTCTTCACACGGCTTTTTTTCTAGAGAATATTACTGGAAAAAAAGTGAAAAAAGAAAATATTTGTGTATTGTTATACAACCTCCTTGTGTCGGTTATAAGGGATCTTCTCAAGGTAGAACACACAGGCGTGAGGTTAAGGGTCTTTAATATAGGAAACAAATGCAACGAATCTACTAAAAGTATATATAAAGTTAGTTCAAATATTCAAGATATTCTTTCGTGTTCTTTATTCTGCTTTACTTGTCTATTCTTTCTGATCTGCTGAGTTCTTTATACGGTTGTCGTTGGTTCAAAGGATAAGTTCAAGATTCAATGTTCAAGAAGTTCTTCTGACTCAAGGTTCTCTTCTTGGTTGGGTTCTGCTCAGCTCAGCATCTACTGCTCTTCTGGATATTCTGTTCTCTCTTTGTACCACTGATGACGACTGCTCTAATGTGAGAGGAACAGCTTCCTTTATAATAGTTGTGTGACTTACGAAAGATTGATGTGATCATGTGCGAGGAACCAATCAGATTGTTCGATACCAGGCTGCTTGGCTCGATCTTTTTAAGGCGTTGCTTGGAATGTGTTGACCAAGGCAAATTATTTAAAGTTTTACCGTATAGTAAATAATTTTAGTTCCTATCTAAATTGACATGGTAAGATAGGAGATATCATAAGCTACATAATCGATATATTATTTTAGAGTTTCATAAAGTATTCAAGAAGCAATTCGACTTAAAGATTCGTTACTAAATGTGGGTAAACAACTAATGTAAATATTTCGAAGCTTCTTCATATAAATATAATGATAATCATGCTAGATTTAATTAACCTAAATCAACAAATGTGTGCCTGTGTAAAGTCATTCTAATTAAAGACAACAGGAAGCTTTTAAGGAAACTGATGACAAGATGGTAATTATAAATGCGCCAGGGATTGTGTTCGTTGTCACAGGATCATAGTAGATATTATCATTTAAATAAACCTTAGGCGCCGGTATTCAGTTTGGTCGACACGAATGTTTTATCAAGATAAAGTTCATAGGTATAATAGATTACATATATGTGTTGCATAACATTCCCCTTTCCTTAGATCTAATCCTCCTGGCTTGACAGTAGTTAGATTACAATGATTAAAAAGTTATTTTTCTAAAGAATGATCCTTAACTTAACCTATACTTAAATACATATTTTATTATTCCCCCAAAACAAATAGCACTACGTAGCTGTCACGGACACTCTCCACATGTCTATAACTGAAACTATTCTTAATGAACTCAGGGGCGATACTATTAAGATATATCTATTTGATAAGCTGTAAGAAAACTGGCCAAAGAAGGTACCAACGGTGAAAACAGAGGCTAAAATAGGCTTGTTTTCATAAAGTGATGTGTGTTGGGTAACCTGGTTGGTAAGAGAAAATTGAGAAGGACAGCGGGGTAGACCGCAATCTACGCAGGAGCTAGGAGAGTCAAGAGAAATGGTTGACTGTTCAAGTTGATCGGTTGAATGTTTGTCTATCAACGAGTCAGTGTCAAGTTTGTGGCATAAATTTGTATGGCGTACATAGTTGTAAGTACAGAGTAGTCCTAGTAATAATAGTGCTCCCCAGAGCAAGGAACCACTCAAGCCTCCTAAGACATCTTGGAAAAAGGAACCTGCGCCTTTCGAAACGTGTTCTATGGCCTATCCGAAAGACCTGATAATTGTCCCAGCTGCTTTTCCGACGCTAGTTATTACTTTTTCGTCTAAGTCTCCTAAACCGGTTAGTCTGGCGTGCATAGCGTTACCTATAGCTTTTATTATATGACTACCGCCGCTGGAAAGACCTGATAAAGTTATACCTATTTTACCAATACCTTCAGCTATATTATCGTTATTGTCGTCGTCTCGTAAAATCCAGAATGAGTTCAGCATCAGCTTTGATAAGGCACGTAGACCAGGGTTCTTCTCTATTTTGTTGAGCTCCATAAGAACACCCTCTCGTTGATAATACTCGTCGATAGTAGGTATGCTGCAGGCATAGACCACTTAGTCAGCATTTTTTAATTTATTCATGCAGAGCTCTGACCCCTAGATTTTAGTTTCCAGGGAACCTAGTTGAACCTGTGCGCGCGCATGTTCACCGGAAGAAACATCATAAGTGTAATCTGGTTAACCATTGGTTCAAAAGAGAAAATGTAAAAAAACCGGTTTTATGTGTACAGGAAAAAGCGTAATATATTAAATTCGAGATCGGTTTAGAAAAAGCTACAATTTTTTAATCTAGTTTATTGTGTTGAGATACTTTGAAACACAACGTTGTAGATTTTTGGAAAGGATTATAAACGATGGATTCCAAAAGAAACATGTGTAAACTCACTATGTCAACGGACATTGCCGAAGAGGAAATATTTTTAGCCCACCGTCAAAAGTTAATTGAAGACAAATTGTTGGAGTGTTATGCTGTTGAAGTGTCATCCAACATTTCTGCCTTGGTTTTGGAAAACTGTAGGGGCTGCATCGTGGACCACCCGTCGCAAAAGCAACATGATTGTCTTATGATGGAAGACGATGAGAAAGTATGGCTGTATTTTGATGTAGCTCTGGAAAGAGTGTCCGAAGCGAAAATTGCCGAGACCTTTATGAACAGTTTACAAGATCTCAAACCAACAATTAACGGACTTGAACTGATAAAGTATACTTGTAAAGATTGGCGTATTTTATTTTGTACGAAGCAACGACAATGTCTTAAACGTGAAGTTCTCAAACTTGTGTGATGTATTTGTGGATATATAAGTCCGTCTGTAATATGTTGAAATAAATTTCTTTCGATTTTAAAACAGGTCTCATTTGATTGAACATTAAGTATAATCTCAAACCCCATGCAGACATTGAAAATAAAGAATATTGGAAACATATAATTTCAATTTATCTTTTTATTATACACACACACACACACACACACATATACATATTATAAAAAAACATATAACAATTGGCTGAAACGAGACAAAAGTAAAATATGTATTGAGTATAAGTTATAACATGGTCTATTGATGTTTCATTGTTGACTTACCTGAATTGAAAATGAAAATTAGTCCGTGTAACCCACAGACTTGAGGAATCTACAATGAGAAGAAATGTTTTACTAATTCATTCTTTGATCATTATGTGACTGGTTATTCTTTTAACGCATAATAACTTAGACTGAATGATATATTGGAAATACTTACTCGTAACGTTCAGCCTTTAAACGAACCCAAAACTCTGTCCTGCACAGGTGTTCGTCCAATATAGGGTCAGGGGATCTGTGTAGAGGAAGAGAAGAAGAGAGTGGATGTAGGATTAGATTGTACAAACAATGAGTGATAATACTTGCTTTCTATAATATACTTACTTGCAGATTGGGCAACACCAAACTCCTTGAAATACATGTAGACTGGATATATGTGTCCAGTGATTGCATCGTAGACGATACACAATTTCACCACACCCCGAGTCTGGACATGTTTCTGAAACTAGAAGACACAGAACAAAAAAAATTATATACATATGATATGTGTGCTATTTACATTTAAATTTACTTGATGTTAAAACATACATATTTACTTACCGATTTGCGACATTGTTACTAAAAAATGTTATCGTTGATCTATGGCAATGCTGAGGTTGGAGAGTTCAATGAGAGTTGGGATGATGAACTGACGTTTAAATAATCGTTTACGTTTGGCCTGTTGTTTGGCAACAAACATTGTTTTGTCATTTGTTCACTTTTTATGTATTCAGTGAGAAGTAAAATTTGAAAAGAGGAGTTAGTTAATGATTTTATAGTAAATTAAGCCATCATTAATTTAGCAGCCAGATAAAAGCAACCCAGATTTTACTTGATGTGTTTGAGAGTTCATGTCATTTCATATTGTGGAGATGCACTGGCTAAAGATGTCCACATCGTTAAAATAATGAATGATCAATATTTAGTCCTGTCAATAGCGTATTCGTTAACAATGGTAAATATTATGTTCGGATTTCTTTTATGAGGTCTTAATGTTTTGATGGGAAACATATGGTGATTAAACGTTTTATTTCATATCAGATGTCGTTACATGTCAGACGACTAATATCACCTATAGGGGGAAAGGATTTTCCTCCAACAAAGACTGATAGGTAAATTTTTACACCGTGGATATGCTCACATCGTTAAAATAATGAATGATCAATATTTAGTCCTGTCAATAGCGTATTCGTTAACAATGGTAAATATTATGTTCGGATTTCTTTTATGAGGTCTTAATGTTTTGATGGGAAACATATGGTGATTAAACGTTTTATCACATATCAGATGTCGTTACATGTCAGACAACTAATATCAGCTATAGGGGAAAGGATTTTCCTCCAACAAAGACTCATGATAGGTGAATTTTTACACTGGCTATGTTCACATCGTTAAAATGATGGATGAGCAATATTTAGGCTTGACAAAAGCGTATTCGTTAACAATGAATTATGAAGTCATTAATGTTTTGATAGGATCAGATTTGTGTGGTTATGTTATATTTCCATTTGAAATTTCATGCATTTTGAGGATACAGTGAGATGTCTAGATTTGAACAAATGCGTAAGTTTTGATGAATTCTTTATGTTTTGATGGATAATATATAACGATTAAACGTTTATTACATGTGCAGACGTCTAATATTACCTAGGGAATGATTTACACCTGACAAAGGTTGATAGGTGAATTTTACAATTAAGTCGAGATTCAGGTCATTATGTCCGAAGTCAATTTCACTTGTAGACAAAGGATTTTTCAGTGTTGCATGTATTGTTATGTCAAGAGATATGATCGTGACGTTAATGATTGAATTTATGTATTAAGCTGATAGAATTAGTTTTTACCCGATAGTATAAAAATCGACGGTTTTTTATTTGAGCCACAGAGTTTCGTTGTTTCGTAAAGAACAAAATGGCATCCATTGAGAAGTATCCTTGTTTTTGTGGCGCTGGTCTTGTTCGTTTCACGTCCAAGACAGATCGAGGATTTGTGAAGTGTAGCACTGAGACTTGTACTCTATTCTCACCCGAAGAAAAGTATAACGAATTAATAAAAGCCTAGAGACCAAAGTTGAAGAGAAATTCAAGCCAAACAACTTCCCCTTGTGTGAATGTGATGAGAGTGCAAGTCTATGGGTATCCCATTCAACATCCAATCCTGATCGTCCGTATTTCAGATGTCAAGACACGGACGTTGATGACAAATGTGATTTCTTCCAGTGGGCAGACAAGATAAAAAAGAACAAGAAGAAGAAGAACCTTAAAAGAGTGCAGAAACCCAGTACGAATGTCCAGAAGCCAAGAAAAATGAAAAAAGTAAAGCCGCTCCAGTCATCGGAAGACGGGGAATAAAAAACGATTTAATAAACAATTATTTTTAGTTACAATATCTTACTCAGTGTGTTGAATGATTGATCAATAAATGTTTTTAAACAATTTCGTTGTCTGGTTTAATGACTGAAATAATTTCAAAAAGACAATCACACATGTACTTTTTACGACCCTATATAAAAACATCTGCGAAAATCCCGTGTCACTATTCAGAATCGTTCTTACCGTCGTTGGTTAGATATTTTCTTTCGTTGAGGTTTTTAAGTGTTGAGATGAAACCAGAAGTCGAGATAACATCGCGAATGGATCGTTTACGTCTCAGGGCCATTCGAAAGAACAAGAGAGCCGGCCGTTTGTTGAAAAAGATGGACAAAGAACTGTCCAAGAGAAAAGCGGAATTGCCAAAAGTTTTGGTTTGGCAAAAGAAAGCTGCCAAGCTAATGAGTCAGGCTCTCGGACACATGGAAGAACGCGAGGTGGATCGAAGGTCGAAGTTCGTGTGCGTGAACAAAACGAATCTGAGGAAACGGAGCTCACATTTAATTTGGAAAAGGTACATTCAGTACATTCAAACAAATATTAATATCGTGGTTAACACTTTGGACGATTTTTCACCTGAATGTTGTATTATAATGTTAAATTAATGAGTTGTTTGTATATCTGAAGGTGTCTGAACGTTTTGTCAAGAAGTTTGGGGTGAATGCCTGTGTTTACAGAGTGAGCATGGATCAACTGCTCGAAGGAGAAACTTTGAGAGTCAAAGATATTTTGGAGAAGCTCTCAAGTCTTTTCAGCAACGTCATCGACACAGTAAAGGAGCAGTGTGACCTAAAAACACCGCTCGAGGACAAGATCCGTGTGATGATCAGGTCAGACGCCTTGAAGACACCAATTAGTACAAGACTTTTACCGGCCATTCAAATGACTGCCAACAAAGTCCTTGCCGAGGTGACCAAAGTCCTTCAGAGTAACGACGAAATACCTCTCGACCGTTCGTTCACGATCGATGTAGTGGCCCTCAAACAACTTACGGGATTTGGAAAAACGAGAAACAAGCTCTCTCTGAAAGTCTTAGACTATAATAAAGACTAAGTTGAAACGTTGTGTAATTACGATAACCAATTTTGATGAGTTGTGTTGTGCTCGTGCTCTAGCTGTAGGCTTGGCTATGGCACAAGGACATCCTAAGTTAAGGAAAATTAAGCAGGGTAGAATTATTCAAAAAGAATTGGCTATTGAGTTATGTACACAAGCGAATGTCGCGTTTGGTCCTTGCGGGTTGGGGGAGATTGCGCGGTTTCAGAGTATTCTGGGTGAATACCAAATCGTAGTCATTGATTTTCATGCTAGAAACGGTGTTATCTATGAAGGCCCTAGTAGAGGTAAGAAAATTGTTCTTTATAAGAATGGCGACCATTATGATACCATTAATCCTGACAAAATGCCAGCCTTGTTTGCCAAACGTTTTTATTGTGATTCGTGTAAGGTGTTTTATAACGATTACTTTCATCACCCTTGCAATGATCCATGTCACACTTGCTTAGATAAACCTGGATTGAAGGGGAACAAAAAGATTGCCCTGACTGTTTTAAGACTTGTCGTTCGATTAAGTGTTTCGATGCCCATAAGAGAATTCGCAATTCGAAAGGTATACAACTTCCATCGAGATGTGAAACATCATTCAAGTGTTGCGAATGCAAGTCGGTTGTTGAGCGAACGCGCGAAAGTTTTCATCAGTGTGGTGAATTTAAATGTGACATTTGTAAAACGTTTGTGTTACCAGGACATTTGTGTTTCATGCAACAAGACGAACCTAAAACACATAACGATAAACTAATGTTTTACGACTTTGAGACAGACCAAAGTTCCGGTGAACATATTGTGAATTATGCTGTTGCACAATATGCGGACGGAACTGAATTTATATTCGAAGGCTACGATAGTTTAGACCGGTTTTGTCAATTTTTACTTTCACGAGAACACAAAGGATATACTGCTATTGCTCATAACGCTAAAAGTTTCGATGCCATATTCATTCAACGATGGCTTATTAAACATCGCCCGAATGTAGATATGCATGTTATACATTCCGGCATGAAAGTTATGCAACTAACTTTAAAAGATTACGACATTCGCTTCATTGATTCTTTGAATTGGTTTCAAATGCCTCTTGCCAATTTACCGAAAACTTTCGGTTTAGACTTGTCGACATACTCCAAAAGTGACTTATTTAATCGATCTGAGAATCAATCGTACATCGGACCTTTGCCTGACCTTGTACATTTTTCTCCGGAAACACGCTCAGACAAAGGTCGAAAAGAGTTGATCTGTTGGCATTCGGAAATGAGAGAAAAAGAATTTGTTTTTAATTTTAGAGAGGAAATGTACAAGTACTGTGCTCAAGATGTAACCATTCTTCGTTTATGTTGTATGAAATTTCGCGAGCTGTTTATCAGTGAGACTAAGATTGATCCGTTTACGTATTGTACGATTGCCGCTTCGGTCATGGCTATTTACCGAGCAAATTATCTTCCACAAGACACTATTGGCATTGTTCCCAAACATTTGTATGGAAGTGCAACCAAACCTTATTCGAAAAGTTCTCTTGAGTGGTTGGAGTTTGTTGTCTACCAGACAAAGTCTGTTATTTTACATGCAAAAAACGGTGGTGAGAAAAAAATTGAAGACCCAGAGTTAAACAAATTTTATTATGTCGATGGATTTTGTGAAAAAACGAATACTATTTTTGAGTTTCACGGTTGTTTTTATCATGGCTGTCCTTTATGTTACGATGAGAGAAATACTCATCCTTTCAAAACCGACAAAAAATTAAAAGTCGTGTATACTGAAACATTAGAACGCGAGGAAAGACTAAAAGCGTTAGGTTTTAATTTAAAAACTATTTGGGAGCACGACTTCCGTAAATTACGTGATACTGTTGAAATGAAGGACTTTTTAGACAGGTCAGAATTTATTCAAGGTATTGATCCACGCGATGCTTTTTTTGGAGGACGTGTTAACGGTTATAAGTTGTTCGCAAAAGCGAAACAGGACGAGACCATCGAATACGTTGATTTTACATCACTATACCCATACGTGAACAAGACTAAACGATACCTAATCAAACATCCAACTATCACTCGTGAAGACTTTAAGATGTTCGCAATTATTTTGGTTTGATTAAGTGTAGGGTTCTTCCCCCAGCTGAGCTTTATCACCCCGTTTTACCTCTTCGCCTTAAGGGTAAGCTGTATTTTCCCTTATGTAAGAAATGTGTTTTGGATGATTGCAACATGTGTCAACACTCGGAACTCGAAAGGTCTTTTTACGGAACATTCACGACGATTGAAGTCACTAAGGCATTAGAAAAAGGATATCGGATTTTAGAAATCAAAGAAGTCTGGCATTTTGAGGAGACAACCGATTCTTTATTTGCAGACTATGTGAACTTCTTTTTACGGCTTAAGCAGGAAAGTTCGGGCTGGCCTTCATGGGTAAAAACTCCCGAGGACCAAACGCGTTACATTCAGGACTATTTTAAACACGAGGGTGTGTTATTAAGGCACGAGAATGTTGAAAAAAATCCAGGTTTAAGAGCTGTGGCTAAACTATGTTTCAATAGTCTTTGGGGAAGGTTTGCAATGCGAACTGACCGTTTAGTAACTGAATTTGTAAATGACCCTATGTCATTTTATCGTCTTGTAAATGGAGCAGATATAGAACTCCATGAAATGTCATGTCTCTTGACAGATGATCTAGTAGAACTTGTATATAAACGTAAAAGTGAGTTTGTAACAGAAAGTAAGGTAACTAATATATTTATAGGTATATTTACTACATCTTGGGCTCGATTAGAGCTTTATAACTTGTTAGATTTAATAGGAGAAAATGTGGTGTACATTGACACAGACAGTTGTGTCTTTCTTTCTAAGCCAGGGTGTCCACAGCCACCATTAGGAGATTATTTAGGAGACTTGAGAAATGAGGTCACAGGGGAATATGGAGATGGTACATATATTACTGATTTTATATGCGCAGGTCCTAAGAACTACGCATATAGAACAAATAATGGTAAGCAAAAATGTAAGATTAAAGGTTTTACATTAAACTACAAAAATAGCCAGACACTTAACTTTGATACTATGAAAGATATGATAGCTAACTTAGATGATAAGTTAAGAGTAAACATTGTAAATGAGAGCAAGATTTCCAGAGAGCCACACACGCGACGCGTCGTGAACAAGAGAGAGGAAAAGACCTACCAAGTTGTCTATGACAAACGTATCATCATAGATCAGCGTCGCGACACCATTCCTTTTGGCTACAACTGGTCTCCGTCCAACGACAGTCATACCGTTTCGACCACATCTTCATCGATACTTCCTGACCATATGTTCAGTTTTATTCAACATCAAGACATTGAAACGGCGGAAGACGATAACCTTGACATCATGGAGATAGATAATTCTCACGTTGATTTGATGGAGAACGAGGAAGAGTCAGACAACGAGTTCGTGTCGGAGAACGAATATGACCGCGCTTTCGTGAACGATGTAGAAATGTCGGACGATGAAGAACTCTCTTTTTATAGACAATTTAACTTTTAATCATTTATACGTAAATAATTAGTTAATTTAAGTCTCGGTTTATACGTTGAAATCACACCTGTCGAATACAATAAAAGTCAAACACGCGTGAAGTGTGACATTTATTAAGTACAATAAATCCAATTAAGTTTGATAACGCAATTAGTTTACTTTGACACTTTGACAAGTCGATTTTTATTTAGACACCGAATCTCACACGTATCAAATTTAAAACATTCTTGTGAAATTTATAACTATCATGCAAGTGTGGTTAGACGTCTAAATCAAAATAGATCGTTGTGATTAAATGTATTTGATACGTGCGATGTTCAATGTTTAAACAGGGGATCTTGTAATAATTAAAAACGTCAATGTAAATAATTTTATCTTTTGATGAATTTTATCTTTTTGAACTCGTTATCTAATGTAAATATCTTGATCGACTTTTGTAAATATCTTGTTTGAACTATCTGAACGTATTTTTCACCCTATTTATAATACAATTGTGAAAACCATCGTTGTGTTAGTTTTTTTGTTTTTTTCACGTATAATACAAGGTGTAGTTTCGCTTAAGAGTTCATTTTTTCACTAAGTCGTGTGTGCGATGGATGTACGATTCAAAACTCCGGCGAACTTTTATATCTCTGGCCAAAGCCAATCGGGGAAATCATACTTGGTTCGGTCTATACTTTATAATATCGAAGAACTGTTTCACCCTGTACCGACGAAAATTATTTATTGTTACGGAGAACATCAATCAGTCTTTGAAGAGATGGTTAGAAGAATACCAAATATTGAGTTTGTCGAAGGGTTTCCTGACAATTTATACGACATGTTGGTTAGTCATAAAAACTCACTAGTTATCATAGACGATCTAATGTCAGAATGTTCTAAAGATCAGCGGGTGTCGGAGCTTTTTACACGTGGCTCTCATCATCGCGGGATATCAATCATGTATTTAACACAAAATCTCTTTCCACCGGGAAAGCAATCACGAACTATCTCCTTAAACGCCCACCACTTGATCGTTTTCAAGAACCCTCGAGATTCACTTGGTATCGCGACGCTGGCGCGTCAAATGTATCCGAAACATGTGAACTATTTGTTAGACTCGTTTCACGACGCAACTAGTAAACCTTATGGCTATCTCCTGATGGATCTCCACCAATTAACACCGGAAACTATTCGGTTGAGAACGAATATCTTACCTAACGAAAGACAAATTGTTTACGCAAGACGTATATAGACAACACACACATGTACGTCTCCATCACTCTTCCGCATCATGTCTAAACGGATGAAAGACAATCTAGCTTACTTGCAAGTTCTCACAAAATGCAATCCGAAAGTTCGTAAAGCTCTTGTCGAACATGGTCCAGTAGGGTTGGTCATGTGTATCTGAGTGTTCGTTGAACTTGTTAAAAGGTGTGATACCATTGACCCCAAGTCAAAAGCGAAGACTGACGAGGTACAAGAATCATCTCCGTATCTTAGCCAATAAGAAAGTATCCGAAAAAAAGAAAAAACGTCTTATTAACCAGAAAGGTGGGAATATACTTAGTGTCTTATTACCCCCTGTATTAAGTGTATTAGCAAGTCTCTTTACGAAATGAAACATGCTAAACGTATGGTTCTCGTTCCTGAAGATGTACTTGCTAGATTTGAACGTAAACAAAAACAAGAGACATCCCCTCTTGTCGCAAACTTGATGAACATTGACGAGAACATGGAAGAAACCTTGAAGCATGCCGATATGAATGACGCTGTGAAACAAAAGTTGTACAATGCAAATCTCGAACGTTATTTGAACTTAAAACATCAGAAGAATGTTGACTTTCCTACTGTTAATATTGCGTTGAAAAATGTACCCCATGCAGAAGATGTTGGACCAGCGGATGGGGTGCCAAGAGCGACATTAAGTGATTCGACTATCGTCGACTCCATACCTAAAACCATGCGTGGCAGGGCCCTATCTATCTTAAACAGATTAAAGACACATCCTGGCATGATTTCTTGGAACAAGTCTGGACAAGTAAAACTATCTGGTGTTGACATCCAAGGATCGAATATTTCAGATCTCTTAAGTGATGCTGTGAGAAGACAAAATTTCGACCCTGTTGGCTCAAAGGAATTCTTCAGAGTTCTAGCAAAGATGAATATGCCGAGAGATTTAGTACGTAACGACGCACGGTGGAAACAGTCACAATAGATATCGTCGGAAGACGAAGAACCACACACACGTTCACAACAATTAGGTCCCGAAAGCCCTTCCAGGTACCTACTGACACCTCCGAAGAGAAGGGCAAACGGTGGAGGGAAACTAATTGCTAAAGGAAAATCGCCACCAAAGCGATGGCAACCTTATTAATAAGATGCGTGTAAACCTTTGCGTGTTTGTTAAGGAATAAATTGTTTTAAACTGTTTTTAATTGATCTTTTGTTGTCATTTTGCGTGGGGGGAACTGTCTCTTTTGTAAAACGATCAAGTGTGTAGGGGACGGGAATCAAAACATTTTCAAGTCAAGAGGGGCCCAAAGAACAAGACCAATAAATAATGTTAAAACATCTTTTATTACAAAATACTAAAAGTAATGCTAAAACGATTATGGTTTCCTTACATTTACTCGGCTAATTTTCTTACTAGACTGACTAATACCTGACATTTTGGATGTTATATGAAAATGATTATTGACAAATCCGAAAACTTTCTTATCGTTTGACATCTTATTGTTATCAAACATATTAACTATTTTGCTCATACTATGGCCTCGAGCTCTGTGACTCAGGTAAAACACACAATAATGGCCACATACATCAGTCCAAATACTTTGCAATTCTCGATTGTTAAAACCCCATTCTACACAACGATCGTCTAAATATTTTTTAAACGTTTCATTATAATGTCCAGGCGGTTTCCCATAACTGTCAAAAAATTCACCTTCCCTTTCTGATAGGAAGTAAAAGGCCACCCAATGTCGTCCTGGTTCACCACGGGGATCCGTATTTACAACGAAGCCACATGGAAATCTGTCTATGTCTTCAGGCATCTGATGGGAAGACACCACAAAACTTTTTATGTACGATAGGATCGGACCTAAGTGCGGTGACAATCTGACTTGTGTCCATCACTTGACGTAATCGTAAACGACCTCTCTGTCCGAATCGATCTGTATCAGATTTTCAAATTCTCCATAACAAACAAGGTTTACAGCTTCTGGCAAAGGCGTAGAGAACTGGAGCTCAAGTGACAAGTTTCCTTTCTGGACTTGATTAAAATGTGCGGATGACCCACACATGTCAGGTGTTAAATCAAATGCATATAATGCATATCCTTTGGGAAACTCCTCACGTGATATTCCATTCCCTGCATTAATACATTTTTCCAGTTCCTGAAAACTGTGTGTAAAATGCTTCGATAAATCTTTGATTTACACCAAACGATAGCTTCAACGGTTTAAAAGGTATAGCCTCACCGTTGACCGTAAGGGTGAGTGAAGCCATGTTAAAATGTTGGAAGTTGAAAGGATTTCTCTTAAAGTTTCCATTAAACGCAGCACTTTCGACCAAACCAAAGACAAAAGATCTCGGTACATAGGCACCGAAGATACTTTCTTTCGTTGCAGATGGGTTTGCTGCAGGAACCACAAAACTCTTGCACTCGACACGTCGAATAGGGTAAATGGCGGGACCTTTTTTCAACGCCATTTCACGAGCCAAAGATACACTGGGGTTTTCTTTTACCTTGCGGACTTTAAGTGTGGCATCGAGCAGCTTCACTTTGAAATCAGCGCCGTCCACGGATGACATAAGGCAAAATTCATGACTGCTAGGACTCATAATAACTTTCAGATCAACATAACTCAGTAAAAGGCGTTCAGAAAAAAACACATCGCAAAATATAGGCCCGACCATTTCAATAATTCCACTCTCCTTGCTAAATTGATATCTTTTTCTGAGCCCAAAGTTTGCCCCAGCACCTTTAGTCGGATCGTCTTCATCCATTGCTCCTGCAGTATCCTTGTAGAAAAGGGCCGCTGTAAGCTGCGATTGTTTCGCTGATGGTCAATAGTTCAAAAGTGTCTCGAGGTAAGAACGGTATGCATAGGTACCTGTAGCCTGAGTGACCTGTTTTCCTTTCAGAAATACGTCAACTTGTTGAAACAGACTATGAAGGAAATTGTTAATAGGTCCCACTTTCATGTTTGCATCAAGATCGGTCCCGTCGCCTTTTGTGACTTTTGCACGAAGTACCATCATTGTCTTAGACAAATCGACATAGTCCTCTGTGCCGGAGTCAAGAAATGAGATAGAACCACTATCTCCAACACTAGAAACAGGTTTGTGGTCTACCCACCTTCCTTTTTCTAGACTAATTTGTGTTGCTGGAACGGAAAATAAATCAAGTTCACTTTTTGTACATTCTATCGAATTAGGATGTAGGAAAGACATTTTTCAACCAAATATATCCTCTACGCGAGTTGTTTTACGTCTCTTGATCTGTTTAGATGTGGTAGAAGGAGACGAAGTCTTTCTCTTTTTACCCCTTCGTTTAACAGGTTGATGTCTACCACTTCCGGTTTGACTTAGATTCTGAATCTTATTGACAGTCCTTCGCTTCGCAACTTTTGCTGCTTCAGTCAATCTAGATTTTGCTGCCTTCTTAATGTTTTTACCTGCAAGGACATCCCAAAAAATTAGCATCCGAAGTCAATGCAATGCCTCCCAAGGTCTTTGCACCACTTTTGATCATTGGCATGATTGTCCTGGCAACACTTCGAAAGAGACATCCTAAACCGTATCCCATCTGACCATGTCCGACCTGCCATGGACTACCTCTCAAAATATTCATCCCTTTTCCCTGTTGTTGATCCAAATAATAACGTATGTAATGATCTGCGTGACTCTTGGACATTTTTCTCTTCACGTAAAGTAGAGTGAATTTCGCTGTCTAAAGTGAAGCGTCGTTGACACCTTCCCACGTTCAAATGACATGACACGACCAGTGTCATCTCTTAAAAGGATCTCAACGCTCTCGAAGGACTTTGTCTGTACAGGTACATACTGCATATTACTGTAGGTCCTAGTGACATCACCCATTTTCCCTTCAATGGGAACAGTTCTTAACAATTTTACACTCGTATCTCCCACTATCTGTAGCGCAACTAGATCACAGTAAACAAAAATCGAATCCATAGCACCATTTATATCAGCGACATAAGGACTTATGGTTTTCTTTGCAATCTTCACCTCCTTCCCACCAAATCCTAACAGAATCGACATTTTCTCTATCATGCTAAACTGATAACCGTTTCTCACATGAATTGTTACTTTTTCCGTTCGAACATCAAAAGTCATCGAGACATTCCTCTGTGTATCTTTTGACAATGTCTTATTCACGGATTTAATGAGATCTTTTATTGACTCATAATAACCAAAGTCGACAATTGAAGATTCAAATATAAGTCCATCTTTGCAGAAGTATATGTGATTATCTCCCTTCTGAAGATTATACCATGTACGCGGATAAGTTACCGAATATAAACCAGCTTCCCAGTCTCCATTTAAATCAAAAGTTTTAGGTAACTTCACCCTGTAGCTAGTGGATGAATTGTCAGGAAAGGAGGAAAGCGACGCGTTGCTTGGAAGCATTAGGTAAAAATGTGTGCCGTTCATCATGATACCAAAAGTAATAATAAAAGAAAACACGACACTGTTGATGATTTAAAAACGATTTATTTCTGAAGCAGATACCCATGAATTAAATTTGTTAGGATAACCCATCCACTTTACAAGATATTTTACATTTTTACCCTTTCCACGTTTCTTAAGAATAGTCTCAACCTCAAAAACATCATCTTGTTTAATAACTTTCTGAAGTTCGGTTTCATAAAACGTCCCCTGAATCTCTTCGTCATTGTAATCTTTAAGTTTGTAAACTGGTGGACGACGTGGTATCGTCTTACTCACTGTAAATATTTCCTTTGAAAAGTTTGGTAAATATCCTTTTTCAAACGTTCGTTTTACCTTACTAATTCTTACTTGATCACCTATCTTAAATTTGTAGTTAACAGGTGAAAAATCATTGATGTCACTATCGTAAAGAGTATGCCAAATTTTATCCTCGCTCACACGATTCACAAGAGCAGGTTTTGTCTTAATACTGCGATGTACGCTGTGATTGTAAGCATAAACTAAATCCGGTAACATGTCAATGTATCTCATTGATTTTTTTCGCTGTGAAATAACGCCACATCTTCGTCTTGAAGGTACGAATCAAACGTTCGACGATAGATGCTTTGGTTTCATTGAAGGTATTATACAAATGAATATTCTCATCTTTCATAAGTTTTTGAAAATGTTTGTTGAAAAATTCTGTTCCCCGGTCAGTCAAAATCTTTTCAGGCTTCCTCCCTGACGATAAAATCACTTTAAAATCTTCGACAAGCGCTGGACCGGTTTTCGACTTGAGAGGGACCAACCACGCATACTTTGAGAACACATCGACACACACCAGGAGAAACCGATATCCGTCATTAAACGTTTGCATAGACTGCATGTCGGCTAAATCCATTTGCCATTGCTCATCAATACCTCCCACGAAAACACGGTTTCTTTTAAACTTTCGTCGTACCGGTTTGTGTAAAGTATACGCATCCTGTTTCATTAACCAGTCACGAATCTGTTTACGATTTAACGTGAATTTACCCTCATCTTTCACATCCCTGTACAGAGCTTCCACCCCTCCAAATCCTCCAGATCGTTTCGGATCAAAGTAAACACTTGACAAATATTCTTCTATATTGGCCATGTTATGTTGTCTCGGTCACACAACACTTCATAATGAACAAAATGTTTTTTCACCGCTCGTATTCATGACATCTCAGGTTCTCTAACTTGAACCTCTTGCGCCGTTTGGCATGACACTTCAGAAGAAATATTTTCCAATACACTTGGTACAGTTTGAACAATCCCATAGTTCTTAATGGTTTTGCTATTATACCCCATTTGTAAATGACCTTCAAGGTTAATATCATTACGTCCAAAGCTTAAACCAAACCTAAACATTTTGTCGATTGTGATTCTTGTTTCTTTTGGGGTCTGTACTCGATTTACTATAACATGTACCCATTGTGAAAAAATACTTAATGTTACCTTTATCACAAAGTAACACAGAATGAAGAAGACGAATCAATACATTTAGTTTTCAAAGGTTTTATTAAAACACACATTACAAAGTCGACTGTTGAGATTTTAACTTATGGACACACATAACATAATCTAACAAATGTTCAATGCTCATTGTTCTCTCGATCTCAGAATACATCTTACTCCATATTACCCACGATAAATTAAACAGAGTCTCGAAGTAATGTCGATATACTATTGACGGTTGAGGAAGCTTTACAATTTTACAACACTCCAAAACACCACGCCAAATGTCTTCCCGATCAATCTCTTTCAAAGCTTCATCGGCATAGTTCAGCCATCGATCATCTTCAACGGTTATCTCGCAATGCTCTCTCATTTTTGTCCAGAGATCATTATCGGTATCTACCTTGATACATGTCTCTTGTTTCTCAATCTTTTGCATTCGTCTGTGTACAAACTCCGTGAAAACAAGGTCTATCACTCGATCGTGAGATATTCTCTCAAAATCGACTTCATCGCAATACATCGTCTCAAACAGGTGTGCCATGGTTCTCTTTACGTCTCTTTAACCAACTGTTCACAAGCACACTTACTAAACAGACTACCGTAAACATTGTGTAAAGTTATCTTTTGATTGAAAGTCACAAGGAAAAAAATTCAGCCAATGTATAAGAAGATTCCACTTGTTACGGTTTCCTGTTCACACGAAACCTGTTTACATTTTTCTCTCCGACCAATGAAAAAACGAATTACACTTTCTTCCGGTGAACATGCGCGCGCACAGGTTCAACTAGGTTCCCTGGAAACTAAAATCTAGGGGTCAGAGCTCTGCATGAATAAATTTAAAAATGCTGACTAAGTGGTCTATGCCTGCAGCATACCTACTGTCGATGTACTCTTGCCTCTTCGGTGTCACAACCTCCGGGAAAGCTACTGGGCTCTTGCTTTATTTTTAAGAAAGTGTCAATATAATCTTTAAAAAGCACATTGCTTTGTTGGGGGAAATGCCACACTTCGTGAATTGCGAGCAGACGATACCCTCTTTCCAGCGCTTTCTGCAACTCCATGGTCACCCACGTACCCTGAATGGCACACTCCTGGTCGGAGTGATTGCATGGTTCTTGACTCAGACCGTCTGCACATAGCTTGCATAGCGCAAACATCAGTTTCCCATGAGCACGATACGGAAGGATGTGGAGGTAAAGTCGACGTGGATGTAGAACGGTACATTTCGCCAAACCAAAATACTGCGAAATATCGTCGTAATTCTCGGTGATGATCTCAGGATGACCCAGGGGATAGGCACAGTACTTGTTTGTCCAGGGATGAAGACTTGTAAAATCTACGTAGTGTATCTTCTCATCTCTAGTGTAACGTAGTGTATCTTCTCATACGGTTTACATTGATGGAATAACTTTGTAGCGTCGGTGCGACCACCGTAGAAACCATGTCTCGGCTCGAGGGGTTCAACGATGTTGAAGTTATCGAAATATGATTTCATCTCTGGGTCGGCTTCGAGTTGTCGTCGTAGATCGCATTCCCACATCTCAACCACATTGTAGTTCTGACCTTTTAAATAGCGCGTTTTCCCGAGGGTACGCTGGTAAGGTCTTACATGGTATGTTGCTTTACAGGATTGACCGTATCTCTTGTGTAGCATCGGATACAACCATGCCAGAAACAACCGTGAAACTCAAACGGTGTGAGTTTCAGCGTTAAATCCGTCAACGCGATATTTGCCAATGCGTTGTTCGCCATTATTGCGCGAATGTCTGATAGTGAAGTTGTTCACTTGTGCTGTATGCGCTAGCCATTTAAGAGCGATAACTGATTCTTTATCTTGAGATCTTGAGGCAGGTAGCCATGTGGTGGAATGATGGCAATCGAGTTCTCTCGAAAGTTCTTACGGAAAACCAAATTGCATGCGGAGGCAATCGTTAGACAATTCTCAAACGGATCGATGTCAGTGACAGAACGAAACAGTTCTCTCTAAACTCAAGACAACAGCGTCGGAGAATGTCGATGTCTGATCGGCAATACGTGATGATTTCCTCTTGGAAGTTGAACACATTGTTGGCTATCAGTTCATTATACCATTTCTCACGATCACCAGGTGCCATGCCGACCGCATTGTAATAATTAGCATCTGGAAGGGGTCCTTCATAATTCTGGTTGGCTTCGGTATTGAAATAGTGTGGGAAATAGCCTTTGACAAGTTCGTTTAGGCCGAATGTTTTTGGAAAGTTTGCGAGTCTCATCGGTATGAAACATAACGAATCGACAAACTTGATATTTAACACAGGTACATTGAGTGTTAAAATCTTCGCACCACGCATTATTACTGCGGGTACTAAACCATTCTTGTGTAGGTATTGCAGGATGAAATAACCGTCAGAGCCTTGGAAATTATGGGCCATCACAATGCTGCCGGAGTTTTGTTCTTGGGACAGCCATTCACGAAGATCATCTCTCGTATTTGGGCCACTAAATACTTTTTCGTCACCGCTCTCTTTATGGACGACGCATAAATTTGGGACGTGGTCTCCGCCTTCTTGCGTGCATTCGAAGTCGAAAAATAATAGCTGGGAGTACTCGCTTTCTCCAAATTCGTTCGCTTCTCCGCCCACAGCGGTCTCATCGTCAATTAAATTCGTGTTTGATCAGTGCTTTTTCTCGGTTGCATGAAACATTGATGGTTCTCGGGATCTACGTATTGTTGGCATACGGTACACCGAACTAGTCCGCAATTATGACTTTGCGGAAATTCGTTGGCTCTTTTTACCACTTGGTGACAATGCCTACATTTCACGACGGATGCACAAATCGGTCGTTTCTCGCCCACGGTTACTTTATGTCGATCGAAACATTCTTGGCTTTTAAAGAACCGATTGCATTCTTGACAGTACACCCAATTCGTTATCGGACAGTTTTGTGTATAGCATAACTCGCAGGTATCGCCGCAAAGATGGTCTTCGATTTCAGTATTTCTTGCGAGCGAAAAACGCAGGCATGCTGGATGATTATCGTCGGGCATAAAGATAAATATGTTTTGATGCTTCAGGACCAGAATAAATTAATGTATTCAAATGTTCCTTTGAAACAATGTTAATTTGGTAGTCGGTTAAATAGGCTTGAAATTGCTTGACTTCTTCAATACCACATTGTCCTAGTGGACAATTCGTGAGCAAGATCACGTTGTAAAGCCCCTGGAGGTTCGCTTATGTAACAGTACCGTTCGTCGTTGTCGACTTTGGCCACGACAATAGCCCGTGCGAGACACAATCATCTTTGTTCCGAATTCGTACGATTGCTCTTGTTGGTTAGGTATTTGTCTAAATTGGCAATTTTCCGTTTCCGTCCCATACCACCGTTCGGCATCTCGACATGAATAATATTCACGGTAATCGAATCGTTCGACTGAATTACTCTCTCGATTTCGGCCAATATTCGCTCGACAGTTAATTTTTCACGAGGCATGAACGGCACGGAAATTGGGTATTCGAGTTGCGGCGAATGCATAACGAACCGGACTTGATCTTGCATCGCTACTCCGTCTGTGACACGATCTAACACACTCTTAAACACTTCATGTAGATGCCTTAGGACATTCATATATGCCTTGAACTTGCAAATTATTACTGGATCTTATAATCAATGCCTGTGGTCTTAAATTTCTTAACTTTGACTTGCTTCACAGACTTAACAGTGAATAACTGAACAGTTTTAAGTTTCTTACTTTGTGTTGGCTCCATGGTTGGGGTAGCGGGTCGCTGGCGGTTTCCTTCTCCGGTCTGGGTAGCCTCGGACATTACTTCATCGAGGAAAGAATCATCGTCCCAATCGTTGAAGCACTCGGGCATAACTTCAGGGGTCGATGGCGGATTGACACTCTAGGCCAGCTAAAAATGAGTCCTCGTTCCAGTCAGCGTTGAACAAGTCGCGTTCTTCAGTCGACCAACCATTAAATAGCTCTGGGTATATTCCTCGTCTCTCAATCTCCAAATCTCGCACCAAATTATTCGACCATATCACGATGCGTTGATTGAAAGCGGCTTCCTTCTGCCTCTCGTCAAAGTCAAAAAAATACTCCAGCACTTCAATCTCGATGAGGGTACAACCATTGATCACATTGATAAGATCAATTACTATCAAAAGATATACGACAACATATTAACCTCTTATCAGAATGAAACAACTAATTGAAATATATACAATTCAATTCACCATATATCATATCAGTATCTCACCTTCTCAATATCACAAATAAACGTCCAAAAAATATGTCTAAACAAACTATCCAACACGGTAGACTCCAACTGTGAAACACTTTTAGGTAAAGTGTTTGTTGTATGTTTGGTCGGCGTTTATGTAGGCAACGCGCGAATAAGAGGGGGATGTCTTCGCAGAGTTCCGCCTGAAAATTCACCAATGAGCTTGAAGCAGTTATCACCCGAAAGTGATCCGTCTTAATGACTTTTTAATGAGGCGGCACCCCTTTGTTACGGTATATTGTGGGGGGGGGGGGGTTTATCTACTAATGTCGAAATGGGTTTACGCTGGGGTTGGGACCAATGAGCAAACTTGAACTGTGGTATTGTTTCGAGCGCACGGACTGGGTGGTGGAAAACGCGAATCGGGTTGATACGTTTCACGCGAGTATTATCGTGGTGGATAACTCTATCTTGGTTGAAAGTTTTGGCGATTTGATTGGTAAGTTTTTGAAAGTTCGGCTGAAAGGTTTGTCGAGGTTGAAAATCTTGGCGAAACCTGAGATTTTGATTCCTGCCTGGCGGACCTTGCCAATTTGAACGTTGTTTATTGCTGTAGTATCGACTAGCATAATGACCAATTTTATTACAGTTATTGCAAATTGGACGACCATCGGGTGTACGGTTATTCCTATAGTTTTGACAGGAGGCAAAGGGTGTGGGGGTTGGTTCAATTGAGTTTAGATATTGTGGATCTGGTTTTGTAACCCTTGGAAATCTCGGCGTGAAATTGCTTGTCTTTACGGATATGTAGTTACCACATCATTGGTTGGGAGGCTACAATCGCTTGAAGAATAGTAGTAATATATATATATATATATATATATATATATCAATGTGTTTGGGACTGGACCGAGCTCTAAGCCAATCAGAATCAAGAATTGATTTGAATGGACCAATCAGAACACAGCGAGTCCAAAATTTCCAGGGGGGTGTTCTATTTTTAAGGTGTGGTCACCCTGTTAAGAACGACCAGCCATCAAATCAGGGCGGATATGCACCTGGTCGTATACAAGAGGTTTTTTGTATTAAAATTATTCAAAATAAGGTGGTCGCGGTCAAGAGTATATATATCACATTGCTCGTGTTGTTGTACGACCAGTTTTTTGATAATCCTGAGTTTAACGACCAGAGATTGAAGGTCATTCACGGTGAATAGTGTTAAGCAAGTACTGACGTCATTTGCTATACGGGGTTGAAAGCAGTGTTGAACAAGGAACAGGATGTTTTAGTCGTAGAATTTAGTGTTTCAAACAACTGATGATCAGTGTGGAATAGTTCACCGAGAAACCAAACATGTCTAAAGTGAAAAGTTTTACTCTAGACATGTTTGGTTTCTGGGTAAACTTTCCCGCACTGATCATTAATTATTTGGAATACGAAATTCTACGACTAAAATATCCTGTTCCTTGTTCATCACTGCTTTCAACACTCCATATAGCATCCGTGCCAGCACCTAGACAAATCATCATTCACACTGTGATATATATACTGATACACGCACACCTTGTTTTGAAAAAAAATACAAAAAATTATATTATACATAACCATCATACCTCACCCGATGTGATTTATACTTACGTGTACCATCCAAATTCCATATTTTTTTAATTGAAGACTTGTAATGTTTTGTTGGAATAAAAATAAACAGTTTTTTGAAAAACTGTCTTATTTTTATTTGAAGTAATGTTTATTGAAATAAACACTTGAATTAATCATAGAAATTTCCATCATGGAGCTCTTACCTCGACGCCATCTTATGGCTGAATGACTGATATTCCCTAGTTACTGTATTTTTAAAAATGATATTTCCCCAAAATATTTTAAGATGATATATCTCATAAAAATTATTTGGATGTTTTTCTTCCAAAAAGTTTGAGAGATTTTGAAAAACCTCAAAATAATTTTAGATGAAATATTATCCAATAAAAATATTAGAGGTACAAGTGTTTAAATAAATTTGGAGAAAAACCCAAAATAAATTTTAAGAGAATTGTAGAGTATATAAGCAGATGTTGTTTTCATATTTTATCAGTTGTGTGTGTTTTGCTCGCTTGTAAGTTGTGCTTCGGTACAAGACTCTGACATCTTCCAATGTTCTGTTTTTTATTAAACTGCATTGGTGCGCGATTACCCGTAGTCGAATTTGCGATTCGAATAAGATTGACTCAGGTCCATAGCGACAATCTGGTCATCCCTTATTCAATGAATTGCTTATTTTACGCCAGGGTTGTTCGTTAGCATATGATGAAAGAGTTAGCTATGGTAAAAACACACACACGATGGAGAAGTTGGATGAATATATATTTTTACACACAAGAAACAATAAATTTTTTTACACGAACAAGTTCGTTATATCTTTGAAGGGTTTTCTGTGGGGGTATAACACCCCTCGGTATGTAACCCCTACAAATTAAAATATAAATATTCAGTTTTTCATTTTTACCATAGTGTCTGTACTTTCGAAGTACATAAACTTCTCACCCCGAGTGTCCACATACCCCCACATGCGAGGGTCATGGTCTTCGTCTTCTGACGGCTCATACTCGTCGAATGAGTACTCCGAGTCCGGTTGGACTCGGAACGCCCACTCGCTCTCCCCATCTGATACCAGTAGTACCCCCGGTACGGTCTCAATAGTGTCTTCGATGGGGGGTGGAGGGATGGTTTCTTTCTAAGAGAGAAATATAAAAACATAATAAATACATGTTGATTTTACAGACAGTAAAAACATTATTGCTATCTTACATTTTCTTCCTTCTTTTCTTCTTGTGGGACGTCTGTCTTGTTGATGGCGTTGGTGGAGCTTTCTTTGTTATTCATCTTCGTATTTTTCTTTTTCCTTTGCTCAAAGCTTTTGAAATCGTTTTGGTTTGAGATGCGCCTACGTGGTTATTTTATAATCATCTATTACAATGGTTTGCGACTTTAACCAATCAGAGTTTCTATAATCAAACCCTCCCCCGTATCTAACCAATCAGAGCACGTTCATTAAAGCCTTCATGTCAAAACAATTGAATTATTATGGGTAGGGACAATACGTGTTGTTAAACGCTTAGGGACGCGTATATATAATAAGCGTCTTGTTCTATTCCCTCCCTTTATGATGTCAAAACAGTTTGATTAATAATATGGGTCGGAACAATGAATTTGTGTTGCAGGATTAAAGACGCTTTTTGAATCTTAGGGATGCGAATATATAATAAGCGTCTTGTTCTGATTCCTCCCCCTATGTCAAAACAGTTTGATAAATAATATGGGTGGGATAATGAATTTACTTGTTGGGATTAGCGGCCATTTTGTTTGTGTATTTTGGTAGCTACGATTTTTTAATGAGTTCTAACCTTAATTACTTGTAGGGATTAGCGGCCATTTTGAAGGGATTAGTCCCTGTGAAATATATATTTCCGTAGGGGTATGTGTTTAAATACGTCTATATTCTAGATATTTAAGCATTTTTACACTTATTTAAACACATTTTTATGCTTTTTAGTGCTTTTTAGTGCTTTCATTTTTATGCTTTTCATACAATTTAGTATATATTTTAAGATACCCGTTAAACAAATTTGCTCGATATCGAGGAGAGCGTGTTAATTAATTCATACATGTCAAAACAGATGATAAATGGTTTTTAATACACGTGTTTTAACGTAATATTTCTGGATTGTTACAACACATTGTTGAAGAGTTAACAAAGAAGACGCGCTTGCCCACGAGATCTTTTTGATTTTCCTGTCGATGAATCACAGCAATAATAATTCCAGCTTCGACACCCATTCGGGTATTAAGAACAGAGGTAAGATTAAAATCTTTTAGTATTATCCCGCGACGTTCATCTAGCGAAATTTTATCCCGGTCATTTAGCCAGTTTTTATTTTCGGACATAAAGTCAACCACATAAAAATCAGAGTCTGGACACATGGTATATAAAAATTCAGAGCTGTATAACTTCACGTTATCAAGTTTAATTTCGTTTATATCTATACTTGTTGTCATGATGAGACTTGTCTAATAAATGTTTTTGGGTAGAGATGTCTATATATATATACAAGGGATTAATATTTTACAATGAATATATATTGATTGGTAAGATACACACTTTTACCAATCTTAGCGTGTTCGGATGAACCGAATTCTATTTTAAAATAATTGTTATATTCATCGTTAAAAAAAAGTTCATACATCTGTCGGTTCGGCAGCAGGTTTGGGTATCGGTCTTGAACGAATTAACTGTAGATTTCGTTCACGAGATAGATCCCTCATAGATATTATATCTAAAAATTTTGCTTGATTGATGGTTGATGTCGGTTCGCCAGCGGGTATGGGATCCATTAACTGTATATTTCGTTTACGAGAACTCCTCAGATATAAATTTTGCTTGATTCATGGTTGGTAGGGTGGAGGTTCTTCGAGTTGTACATTCACAAATTGTCCGATCAAATGTGTAAAATCGTCCGATGAGTAGGTATATATATATTTCTCATCCCATAACAATAGTATCTTATATATTATTCTATCGGCACGTGCATTGTTGGGTAACATATCCACTTTACGACATTCAAGCACTTGATATTCAATATGTGAAAAATACTTTGCTAAATCGGTCAGTATGACCAACAGAGGATTTTCTTTAGTACCTGCAATCATTTTGAAAGTGTTCTAAAAAAAATATGACTTCTAACATGTGTTTTTATATCTTTTCCTACATCGTTTTTACCGATAAATATTTTAGGGCAATGTGTACTTGCATTATTAAGTCAACAAAAAGATTAAAAAGATTTACATGTATTAGTATTCGTCGGTAATCGTCTTATAATATTGATTTTATCATTCAACCAATGAGAGTACCCCGATTTTTTATTGGGGAATTAAGTTCAACCAATCAGGATACCCCATTTTTTTTAACGTGTTTTCTATAAGCGTTTGTTCCTAATTTTTTTAGTCACAATATCATTATGGCTCGTGTGAAGCAGACTCATAAAAATATTGAAAGTGGAAAATCAATTGCTCGGGTTGAAAGTAGGGGAAAAGATATTCCTAAAATGTTAAAACAACGTCGTCTAGAGCGACAAGAATATCGTAATAAGGCTCTGGATATTTCAGATGGTGAAACATCATGCTGTCAAGAAATCAGAGGAAAAAAGAAAGTCAAACATTGTACAACTAAAGACAACATTTCACAGTCGCAATTAAATTTCGCTGTACCGATAGCTCAAGAACAGTCCAGTTACATTCTACACCCGCAAGCGAAGTATAACGCATCGCCACGGCAAGCAAAGATACCGCTCTACCCCATAAAGTAAATTCACCTCTACAACCGCAAGCGAAGTATAACGTGTCGTCGTGGCAAGCAAAGATACCGTCTCTACCCCCGCAAGTAAACCACCTACCACCTCTACTATCGCAAGAACAGTATAATATACCTCTTCAAACACCGCAAGCAAAGTATAATACATCTCCTATTCCACAGCAAACGATCTCACCGCCACGGCCCGAAGATGAATTAGATAATTACATATACGATATGCCCATTGATTTCTTTGGTCAAATCCCTATTTCTTCTCCTGCGAATTTAATACGAATGTGTGATGAAATGGTCCCCGTTCAACAAGGAAAATAATTATTACAAATTGTGGATGAATTAGCAAATGCTCTTTCCCCAACATTATCTCCTATTCCTCTTTCGCCACCACAACTACCACACCCACCTAATTCACCCCAGCCATTATTTCCAGTGTGTGAAGAAGAGGAAGAAGAAGAAGAGGAAGACGACCGAGAAGTATTGAACGATCCACCATTGAAGAAAATATGTTATAAACGTTCGTTAATATATATGAAACGTGAAAAAAAAGGCGATGAACATCATGAAGAAAAACGAATGACAATCTATTCGAATTATGATCAAGATATTATTTGTACACAACGCGATAAATATCGTGAGTTAGAGGGTCTCTATATTGAGAAACTATATATAAATAAACAATATTTGCAATGGCGTTCTAGAAAATTTACGAGTGACCTTATGGAAAAACGATATATAATGGATAATAATAAGGATTTGAAAAGAAAACATGATTTAAAAAAAAGAAAACCGAAATGTATAAAATGATAGTGTTGTAAATAAAAATATCAGTTATGTGAAAACATGGAGGTGTGGAATATTATGGTAAAAGAACTGGCACGTTTTGAAATAAAAATTAATAAAAATATGGAGAAAAGTGTGTGGAAATGTCTTGACGAACATGAGAATTTATTTAGAAATATTATTGGATATTTAAAAATACCACGTGAACTTTTGGATGTATATAATCGGATGGATAGACATGAAATTGGACAAATAATAGCATTTTTTGCTTTAATCCTATGTTTTTTTAGATATAAAAACATTGATAATGAAGAATATTATATAAAATTATTTGTACGTCAAACAATTTTAGATTTTAGAAATTCTCATCTTAAATTCATTTTATTCCCCAATGACAAAAAACACACTGGCAAACAAAACACTGGTTTTTTGTTGTTGAATATATTCTTTGAATTTTTAAAATTAGTCTAAATACAATTTTTCAATACTCTGTATTATAATGTCAGGATCTTCATAGTTAATATTATATGCTTCTATAATACTCTTAATCATAAAAGTAGATGCTCTAGTATTATCTGATGTAATCCTTACCCTTATAGAATAATTATATAATATATCCAAATGCGGAGGGTAAAATTGTAAACTAATGGGTCTATTATTTTGTATAATACTATTATTAACTATATCAGAAAATAAACTGACTTTAAACTTATAATTTTTACTTGTCATATAAAACAATTTAAACCAATAAGAGTAATTCTTACAATTTTTAAAACAACAGGTAATTGGTGCGGGTTTCGATATCACTAGCTTAACAATCTTTTCGAGATTAAATTTATAAACCCGATCGTTACTTGCGTTAATTTTTGATATAGGGTTATGATTTTCGCAAAAGAAAATAAAACAACTCGCAAGTTGGTAAACTACTTTCTCAAAAACATCTAAATTATGTAGATAATAAAAAGTAGACTTCAAATAAAACGGGTCTATAAAATATAAATAAATACAGCAATATGTAAATTCGCGACTAAAGCAACGATTAAGTCGATGTAATGTATTACAAAGATAAGCCCCCCCCCCCCCATATCCTATGGGTTTAGGAATTGTAGTTGGATTATCAGTAATAGTAATAGAAATAAAATGGTAAATATCATTTCTAGGGTAATAACTTTTCGGAATTTCAATAAAAAAATTATCGGAATGATTATCATTCAAATGAAAAATAGATTTAACTAATGTTTGATAGGGTATTAATAGTAATTTATGATAACGTGAACAGAGTTTTTCACCATAAATAAAATATTTTCGTTGTGTATGAACAACGGGTATTATATAGTGTTGTTTATCTGTTAAGATTCGCCAATCCTTGCATTCATCTTGGAGCATATCAGTTTTCATTTTTTCAATATAGGCGTAGTCTCCATACCCCCGACCAAGTTGTCTCGATTCAATTTCCATACATTCGATAATCCCTCCATAGTAATAGTCACATATGTCACAGACGACAAATAATAATCCAATGTAACGGTTACGAAAACGTTGTATATAATAAACAATTTTCAATATCGTCTTAATATTGATTTCTTGATCATTAGCTTGCTCATAGGTTCTTTTACTACCAATGTTTAACGACATTCTCAAAAGCGATGACGTTTTTTAAAAAATCGCCTTGTATATATACTATTTTCTCATTCTTAAAATATATATTTCCACACGCAGAATTTAACACGATAAAAATTTGAAAAAAGTATTATTGTAATTACAATGTATAATATATCAACTGATTTGACGTGTATGTGTTTTAGAACAACATTAGGGATTCGTTTTAACCCCACAACACAGCATTTGGTGCAACTAATTACCGTGTATTTGTTTAGAAGAAAATCACTAATTATGGATTCGCGTCTCTAATTCCCAAAACACGCATTCATTGTATACGAGTATCACAAATCATCGGGATGACATGAAAGCTTTAATCAACGAACTCTGATTGGGTCAAACCAATCTACCCCCAGTAACACATAGTAACGCGGGATACAATTATAAAAGCCGATGTAGCGTCGAAAATAATTAATATCAGTCTGAGTGTAGGAGAGTGAGAGATGGCAAAAATATTTGAGAACGTGAACAGCGAAATTAAAGAAGACTTCATCCCGTTAGAGACAACTGAGAAGAATAAATCTGAAGAGACTATCGAGGAGTTGTATAGGGGTAAATATAATTGTGCATTGAACAAATGTAAAGAAGAAATATCCCAAGAACGACAAAAATTATTTTTATCCCGTATCACACATATAATGGATTGAGAATGTTACCAGTTTAAGGGTGAGAGACCCAGTTATCGTGAAGTAACTCTTCTTGAACTTCAAACGAAGAAGTATTTTATTTATCATTGTTATGATGACAAGTTAAAACCCTACAAAGAACTAGCTCGAAGGGAACGTTCTACCGTCTACTATCAATATCGATGTCATGGTTTAGACTATTTATCTGAAAAAAAATCAAGAGATTATTTTAGTCAAAGTGAACTTATAAATAGATTAAGTTATTTATTTCGTAATGTTTTCCCCCGAATGCTATTATCGGGTATAAAGGTGGTGATAAAGAATCGTCTTTAGTTAAAACACTTCAAGATAAAACTATTTTACATTGTGTTAATCTTGAATTTTTTGGAATTGAGAAGTACGATTATTTACTTTCGTTTTATAATCTTAAGCCAAGAAATTGTTGGTATCATACTAGCGAAAAAACATGTTTATTGTATCATTGTAGTTTGTTTGAATGTCTTTTATTTGCGGCATGTTTGTTTCGTAAATTAGAAGAGGAGGATAATGAACGATCTGTACTCTCTATGTATGATAAGGAATTTAATTTTTTAAATTTATTCTCTCCTGAAAATTTTACCTAAATAAAAAAATACTGTCTTTTGATTTAAAAAAAATCAAAAAATATTGAATGTATTTTCCTTTTTATTTTTAGAAACACAAAGATTGTTTAAAAAATTATCAAAAGTACATTTAAGACATGTTTATATTTTAAAAATAAAACGTACATTAGAACGTTATTATTTTGTCAATGATGTACATGTTGTCAAAAACACTATTTTTGTAAAAATAGGAGAGAAGTTTTAAAAAAAATAAGATGATCATAGAAACTCTTTGTACATTTAAATATATAAAAAATGATATCATTCTACGTATAGTATAAATAAAATGTTCTTAATTTTTTTCTCTTATTGGCATTAAAAATGAGTCAGAAAAAAATCATCCATCAAAGTGAACGTTTTTGGCTTTTGAATCCAAGAAAAAATGCGACAGTTGCTTTAAAATCAGCAAAAAATCTATATGAGTTTCAAGAAGTGTCTTGGATACGGGGTGTAGTACCAACGAGTTTTCTTGACGGTTATAAAATTAAAACAAATATTCGAAAGGCAGGTGAATTTACTGATTTTTCATTGACATTTAGTGACAATAGAAAATTTCAAACAGATACACAGAATTATCGTACGGGAGAATTAGAAGCAAGAAAAAAAAATTGGTATAAACGAAAAATAATTCATAGTATTGATGTAAAACTTAAAAATAATATTCTTGAAAAATATCACGATGCATTAGGATGGAGTATTGTTCAAGTTAAAAAAGAGATATTCGAAGAGAGTGATTTAGGATCAAATATTGGACAATCTAGTAAATATTATTTTGCTCCTAATCAATTGTTTATTGATCCTGAGAAAAATTTCTTTAACGATGATAAACGTTTTGTAGATTTAGCTTATAATTTACCCGCTGACGAAGATTTTATATTGATTCAAAACATACAATTTATAGATGATCATTTTTTTAATAAATATGGTATTAAAATTGGTGAAGCTGATAAACCCTATAATGAATACGATATTTCTATTGTTTATTCCGATGGATATACGTAGATATATCCCTATATAAAGATCGTTTTATCAAAGAGGGGTATGTGTCATGGCTATTTTTCAGAGAGTACTAAATCAAGAGGGATATAAGATTTATCACGATTTAACACAATACAGTTATGTGGAATCCGTTTTTTTTTTGGCAATTAGTAGGAAGTGTGGAAGTTGGGAAATCAAGATATCATCTACTAATATCTATAGCTCATTATGAAAAATATTTACGGTATAAATTTATACTGGAAGTAGAATGTTCATAAAATCCCCAGATATTTATTATACATCATGAGGAACACGCAATTCCAGAAGAATGTTATGAATTTCTTCGTAAAATATGTGAAGTATGGAAAGACCGACTCCCACGTATCAGCGACAAAGGAATTGGAGAATATTTAAAGATACTAGATTACGATAGAAAACATTGTTTTACTTATGAGTGCTTTAGGAGTATTATAGCATTATATTATGATTTGTTTGTTTATAATAAAACTATAAAATACTCTTGTAAAAAATGTAAAGGGGAATGCGAATGTAATGGGGATTACCCTAATTTCACCAGTGTACATTTTAATGAAATAAGAGGTTGTAATGTAGAAAAATATTCAATGGACAATATCCTTTTATGTAACGAAATAATACAATGAATGTTTTTTTTTTCTTTTGAAAATTAATACATTAAAAACTTTTCAACATGGTTTCTGGGTTTATGATATACAAGTCCTCCTTTTTGAAAACGTCTTTTGATTTTTTTCGTTCCTAGTTTTGCAATAATTTTTACTACATTAGCTTTTTTTTTAAGCTCTTTTTTAAAATCGTTTATAAAAAGTTTGCCGTATTTATTGACTGTTTTATTTCCTCCACGTTGCCTTTTTTTCCCTTTAAAAATACCTCCACGTTGCCTTTTTTTCCCCTTAAAAGCACCACCTCGTAACTCTCTTATTCTTCCTACCATTGTTATGAAGGTTGTTTTCTCTGCCAATAATTATCACCATAGTCTGCAAAAATTTCTTCATGGGGTTTTATATGTTTTATACTTTCTAAATACATTTTTTTATTATTTGGGTCGTAAACAAAATCGGAATTATTTTTATATATAGAACCAGTTTTCCCATTATTCGCATAACGTGCTGCTGCGTCAGTTGTCAAATAAGCATCGATACAAGTGTTTGCATCGTTACAAATACTATATACAGCGTTAGTGTTTTTACCATATTTACGATCCAATTTGGCTTGTGTTGTTTTTTCCCCCGTATAATAAGAAATATTACGATCGGGTTTAAAAGGTTTTTTCCAAGCAAATAATCCTTCACCAGCATTGGGGATATTTGATTTCTTGATACGTAAGTTATTTTGTTTTGCTAAATGAATCCAACATTTTTTTGTTTTTGCTGTTCGTTTACGATATCTTATTATTTTTAGGGTATTACTTCTACATTGAAGAACGTGACGTATACTTTGACATTTATCAGTGTTCCGTTTTTTTCGAGGTAACTTAATTCTTACCATTTTTTTTAAAATATAGTTTTTATTCCTAAATAATCATTATTTTTTTCATGTGTCTGAATAAATTTTACCAAACATTCTACTTTATAGATAATATCTTTGGGACAGTTGTATATTTCTTTTTTTAATTCTGTTATTCTTTGTTTTAAAATCTTTGATGAAATAGGTATTATCTTTTCTTTATCTTCTGTAAAATTTAGTAAACATTCCTTTAAAAGATACGGCGTAAATAATATTGAAGGATCATTATCTTGAATTTCATACCCGATATAAGGTGAGTTAGACGTTTTTAAATAAATTTCAATATAAACAATTTCACTCATATTTTTTTTTTACTTTACTTTTTTTTGTTTTAGTTTTTTTTAAATGGGTTCTTTATTATCAAAAAAAATCCCTCCTATACTTACGTTGACTTGTATAAATATACAGGATTCATACGATGTTACTATTGATCGTGTTGATGGAGAAGACGAAAACATAAATAAAAATAAAACGGCGTGTTTTTCTTGTTTTAGAAAAAAAAAAGAAGACGAATGATGATCAGAAAAAATTAAAATATAGTCAAAAAGATATAGATAAAATTGTAAGTTTATTTAATAAGAAAAACGAAAGTAAGAAAAATGAAAAAATAGACGATTATTTTTCTGTTAATCATATAGAAACTATTAGTAGAGAAAAATTTAAAGTCACTGAACAACATTTTTCATTGGATGTTTCACGGGAAAAAACGGTTAATTTTATTAGTTTTATTCAATCGTTATCGTTGGTTTTTTCTTATTTAATTAACATTGCGCGGGCAAATGTAAAAAGTGATGACGATTATGTTAGATTTATCTTTAGTAATGCGCCAAAAAGTTTTTTCTCTACAGCCGTTTTACCCGTGAAAGACTTTGACGTTAAATATTTCTTAAATATTATGGAAAAATTTATGCAGAGTAATAAAGAAATAATAGCTAATGGTTGGAATAGTAAGGTAATAGTTCAAACTTTTCCCGCAGGAATAAGTACAAATAAAAAAAAAAATAGTGTATTAAGGAAAAAAAGTATTTATAATAGTTTGAATAAGGGAAATGCTACAGATAAAGGCGGTGTGAAAAGTAATATGTATGTAAAAAAATATGGCCGTAAATTTCGCACGGGTGTATTTTATATTCTTAGCCATGTATTATTTCGTACAGTGAAAGATTGCTGTTTTGCTTTAGCAATATTAGTGGGTTTATCATTTTTACAACAAGACGCTAAATATTTTATAATGAAAAGAAAACCGAATAAACCCGTGGATGATTTATTTACGTGTGAAGAAATTCGAAATGTATATCGGGAATGCGGGATAGCCGAGGGTAATGTTGATGCTACACAGTTTGAGTTAGTATATAATTATTTAAATAATATAAATTATTTAAAAAAACAGGGTGTTGATTTGTTAGTGTATGCTGACACTCATTCCGATAATATAATTTATGATTCACGAACTGATAGTGAAGGTAATCTTATTAAATTAACTAATGAAATTGTATGTTTATGGTTAAATAATAATCATTACGATGTAGTCTTAAGCATGAAGGAATTTTCTAAACTTAACACCAGTTCTTTTTGTGTTAAATGTATGAGTTATTTTACACGCCATGAATATATCGATCACCACCTATGTACTACAAATAATTTAACTTGTTTACGATGTTATAAATATCCGAATAAGTGTAAAGATAAAAATAATAAACTTATTTGTAGTCGTTGTGATATAATTTTTTATGATGAAAATTGTTTTACAAATCATTTAACAAATAAAATTTTTAAACCCTCAAAATAATTATGATCGTTTAACACCGTGTCAATATTATTTTTTTTGTAAAACCTGTAACAAAATTTGTCCTCGATTCTTTTTCATTTTTTCTAATAAAACAGTTAAACATGATTGTAGCAAACGATTTTGTTTTCATTGTGATAAATACATGAAACAACCTCATTTTTGTTATGTGAAACCCCTTTCACTTGAATATAACAAGAGGAAAGAAAGTGAACCCACTTTATTCTTTTTTGATTTTGAAACAAAAGTAACCGAAACTAAATTGCTCGTACCGTTTTATTGTATCGTCCAAAAGGTATGTAAAAAATGTCAACATATTGAATTTAAAAAAACAAAAATATTTGAAAAAAAGGATCAAGAAATTATCGATAATACTATTGAAAAAGTTAGTTGTTGTGGGAATAGACAATTTATTTTTGATAACAATGTTATTGAAACTTTATGTGAATTTATGTTTGAACAAACAAATTCCGTTTGGATAGCTCATAACGGGGGTAGATTTGATACTATTTTTATTTTAAAATATCTTTTAGAAATAAAGCAGATAATGCCGAATACTATAATGAACGGTACTAAAATAATGAGTTTAATAATTAAAGAACAAAATATTAGAATCCTCGATAGTTATTTGTTTTTTAGTATGAAATTAGCGGATATTCCAAAAGCAATGGATCTTCAAGGGGGAATGTAAGGGATTTCATCCTTATGAATTTTACGATTTAACTTATGAGGGTGAAATTGTAGATCGGAAATTTTTTGATACGAAACATATGAATACAGCAACACTTAATGAATTTGAAAAATGGTATTTAGAAAAAAAGAAAGAGAAATATATATTTCGTAAAGAGATTTATTATTATTGTTGTAGTGATGTAGATATTTTAAGAAAGCGATGTGTAAAATTTTCTACAATGATCGGTACCATAGGTCATATCACCCCCTTTTATGCAAAGAATTGTATTACGATTGCTAGTTTAGCTTTGAAAGTGTATAGACTTAATTTTTAAAAAAAAAATTGTGTAGGAATTATTCCTGCTTCGGGGTATAGAGGGGGTGTAAAACAGAGTTTAATTGCTATTGATTGGTTAGATGAAATTAATCGAGAATTAGGAGGAAATTTAGAATATATCTGTTCACAAAATGGTGAGAAAAAAATTCTAGGACGTTTTGTCGATGGTTTTTATAATGAAACGATATATCAATTTCATGGTTGTTTTTATCACGGATGTCCCAAATGTTTTGACCCCTATGCATTAAACGTTCTTACAAACGAAAAATTTAGTAATTTATATGCAAATACGCAACGTTTTTCTTGGACAATAAAAAATGCCGGTTACAAATTAATCGAGATGTGGGAATGTGATTATTTAGAAGAAAAAAAATATACACAGAAACAATTAATTGAAAAGAAAAGAAAATTTTATCCGTTTACTCCTTTAACACCACGTGACGCATTATATGGTGGACGAACTTCCCCCGTATGTTTATTTAAAGAAACAAAACCCAACGAACGAATAAGTTACGTAGATTTTACATCGCTATACCCTCATGTACAAAAAAATTATGATTTTCCCGTGGGTCATCCTACTATTTTACTGGGGAAAGATTGTAATAAAATAAAAATCAAGGACATATTTGGTTTAGTAAAATGTTGTATTTCACCTCCTCGAAATATTTACTTTCCTGTTTTACCTGTTAGAATAGATGGGAAATTATTATTTCCATTATGTTATAAATGTGCTGTGGATAAATGTAATAAATGTGAACATAATGAAAGCGATCGATACTTGACGGGTACTTGGACTAGTGTTGAGATTAATGTTGCTATAGATAGGGGATATAAAATAATTGCTCTTTACGAAATATATCATTTTGAACGCAAAGAAAAAATCTTTTCACAATACGTAAATCAATTTTTAAAAATCAAACAAGAATCTTCAGGAATTCCTACGGATTGTTTGAACGCAGATGGAAGTAAAGATGATGATAAAATTAAACAGTATTGTAATGATTATTTAAAAAATGAAAATGTTTATTTAGATAAAGACAAAATAGAGAAAAATCCCGGATAAAGAACTATTGCAAAAATATTTTTAAATTCGTTATGGGGAAAATTTGCCCAAAACGAAAATAATACACAAGTGTGTTTTTTAAACGATTATGAAGAATTATTATATATTGCCAATGATAAAAGTAAAAAATTAACATCGATGGAATTTATAAACGAAACATTATTACGTTGTACATATGAAAAAATTGATGATGCAACAACCCCTCTAAAAACGGGAAATGTAATCATTGCATGTTTTGTTACTGCATATGCACGTTTGAAATTATACGAGTTACTCGTTAAATTAGACGATCGCGTTTTATATTTTGATACAGATTCTGTTATTTATATATCTGATGAAAATAATTATACTGATGTTAAAACGGGAAATTATTTAGGAGATTTAACGAATGAATTAAATGAAAATGAATGGATAACAAATTTTTGTTCAATGGGTCCAAAATGTTACGCGTATATAACTAATTTAAATCAGGAATGTATTCATGTCAAAGGTTTTACTTTAAAAAATGAAACAATAAAAGAAAAATTGAATTTTTTATCCTTGACACAATGTGTTAAAAATCAAGATCAGATCATCGAAATTAAATATCACAATAAAATATGTAAAGATAAACTTAATCATATTTTTATTGAGGATGAAATAAAAAAATTTTCATTTACATTTAATAAACGTGTTGTTAAAAATAATTTTAATACGATTCCGTTTGGATTTTTAGATAACTGAAATGAACAATGTTTCATTACCATTTCAACACCCTTTTATGTTAACGTTATGCGGTCCCAGCCAAAGTGTGAAAACATATTGGATATTACAATTATTGAAAAATATTAACATTATGATTACACCCGCAATTGTTAAAATTGTTTATTTATATTCAATTTATCAACCTCTGTACGCTGAAATGGAAAAAGTTCTTGCGGAAAAAACAGATATTAGTGTTGAATTTATCGATTGTCAAAAGGGTATTCCCCGCATTACTGATATACAAACGAATACCCGTGAAAATACGTTAATAATATTAGATGATCTCATGTTAGTTGCAACATCATCAAAAGAAAATCTTGAAAGAATAGATAATATTGCAACTCAAGATGTCCATCATCGTAATATTAGTGTTATTTTTACATGTCAAAATTTAACATATGGTAATAATAAATTGCGAAATTTACGTGTCAATAGTCAATATTATGTTATGTTTAAAAATTTAAGCGATTATAATATGAATACGATATGTGATAATAAAAAAATTAATAGAAATAGATTTAATAAAGTATTAAGTGAAATTAATAAGAAACCCTATGGTTATTTGGTATTTGATAATTGTAGAAAAGGGTATGAAAATTGTAGAATTAGAACCAATGTATTTCCACATGAATCAACGATAATCTATGATTTGTAAATAAATGTAAAAAGAAAAAGAAAATGTTTTTTTAAAAAAAATAAGAGTTGTTGAAAATCGTTTTTTTTTTAAGTATATATAGTATGGGGTGTGTATATTGTGTATGAACTTTTTTTAAAAAACATGGCAAGGAGACGATATAGAAGGAGTTCTAGAAAAAACAAACAAAAAGGGGGTAGTGTTCTAGATTTTTTGGGACCGTTGGGATCAATAGTTGGAAATCAATTGGGAATTGGTATTCGAAAAAGAAAAAGAAAACCAAAAAGGACTGTTCGAAAAAGAAAACAAAAAGGAGGTTTTGATATTAGCGATTTAGGTCTTTGGTAAAAATAAAAATAAATAAACCCCTGTAAATAATTAATGTTTTTGTTTAATTAAAAAATGGCATTATTAAAACTACAACATGACTGATTGTTATTACTCTTACAATTTTTTTTACATTTTTTATTATATATTCCTACGAGTACACTACCTAAAATTGTTTCTATTTTTTTTTTTAATTTAATATCGTTTTTTAGTTTAATACGTTCATTTTTAAATTTTTTGGTTTATTATTATTTTCGAATTCATTACGACATTGATTGTATAAATATAATAAACTCCAATTTCCACACACTGCAGTATTTTTGGATTGTAATTGTTTACTTTGAATATATTGAAATGTTAGTCCTTTTTTTACACTATAACCATACCAATATTCACGTTTATAAAACGAGACATCTTTTGCAAAACTATCAAAAAAATTCATATGTTTTTCTTTATCCACCCATATAGCAACCCAATGTTGACCGTTTTGATCTGCTTCATCCGTATTCCAAATCCAACACGAGGGATAATAAATTTTTTTAGGAAAAATATTTGCAGGAAATGTACCCAAATAATATTTATTTGAAAACTTATTTATTTTTGAAATTTTATTAATCTCGTTCGTAAATAAAAATTGAGTTAAAAAACAATGTAAATTCATTGATTTTTGCGTCGCCATTTTCTTCGTGTTGTATAGGGTGGCTTTGAGGGTATAGGAATGTGGGTGGTGAGTGATGTAGATGGTTCTTCGTTACTCGCAAGACCCGAAGTGGTTTTTCCCAAATTTATATAACGTTGTCGTAATTTTATATTACGTATATAATAGGCGGGCATATGTAATTTTTTCAATTCTTTTAAAGCAGCCGTCTGCTTTTGTTGTGTAAGATTGAACATGTTTTGTTTGCTGACATTATGCGTTAAATCGTATAATAAATCATGATGGTTTATTGCAACACCATTTATTTTTATTATATCTGTACCCCCAATTTTAATTTTTTTCCTTTCAAGAAATTATTTTATTTGTTGACCACTTGCCACAGTCGGTGTTTTCCTTACCTCGGGTGATTCATCATTGGTCACCTCATTTTCAAGTTCATTACTTTTTCTTTTCATATTTTGTTGTCTTTTTAAAAAACTAACCATACTCTCTGCCACACGTTGATCATTATTAACTTTTTTCATTTCTTCTTTCATTTTATTTTTACTTTCAATAAGATCGAAATTATTTTTTTGTTAATTCCCTGCAATAATTTTTCGTTTTCATGATCAGTTTTGATTAAATCTAAAATTTCATTTAATTTACTCGGATTAATTAATTGCATTTTATTTACTTCGGTTATTTTTTTTATTTGTTGGTTAAGTAATTTGTATGCTTTTTGATATATGTTGATTATACGAAAATCCTCAGATAATAATATTTTTAAATATTTTTCTTTTATTTTATTCTTTGAAAACTTATTCAAAATATATTTATTATCACTGGAAAGTTGGATAGAAATTTTTTTATTTAAAATATTTTTAGCAATGTATTGTAATTTATTAATTAATTGAGAATCTAACAACGTATTTTTTTTATCAATATCTGCTTTAAGATATTTTTTTAACGAAGATAAAAAATCCTTTTTTTTTTTTCAAAAGCTTTTTTCTTTATTTTATTTAATTGAACTAATGTTTCTAAAAATTTTAAATCATCTTCGTAACTTGATGAAGAAGAAGTAACGGAACTTTCACTATCCATTTCATCACTAACATCATCGCTAACAATATCGCTATCATTTTCGCTATCAACTTCATCCTCCTCATCATCATCATCTCTTGAATTATCAATTTTTTCGTCTTTTTTTACCTCTTCTTTTTTTAATTCATCGTTTTTTTCTTCATTCATTTTTTTTATGCGTAAACTGAAAACGGTGGAAATACAAGAATATGTTCACGATTTAGGGGTATTTTGTTAATAACTGGTTTTTTTTTTTTTGGTTTATTTATTCTATTCTTTGTTGTAATGGGTTTTGTGTTCTTCATTTTTTTTGTACACCCCCTTGTCACAAATGTTGATAATTAAATGCTGTGTAATAATCTTGCAGGCGTATTTAATCCCACTCTAATTTCATTTCGAAATTCACCAACAAATATTAACGCACCTACAACTGTATTTTGAGAAAAATGAAAATCCACATTAACATTTCCCGATGGTCTTATGGGTAATACTGCAAGATGAGAGTCTCTATTATCTGTTAAATCTAATGCTAATATAGAATACCCGTTTATAAAGTCATTATAAGTCATGGGCATTTCTGAATAGTTGCGATTTAATACCGAACGTAATTTTGAGTAAGCTTCAGCATGATTTTCAATTCTCCCGACAACAGCGTTATTTACTGAAACTTCAACATTATCATAATTAGGCCAGTTAAACTCAAAAATATTATGAGTATATGATCCGTTCCAATTTGCTAATGGGGAAAATACAATATATAAACGTGTAGGAACGCTACCATTAAACACATCGATTACTTGATGTGAATTTCGTCCTGCAGCTAATGATTCAGTAATACAACGATAATTGGTTGTATAATATAATGTTTCTTTATTATGGGTCACCATCCCTATATTAAGCGCATTTGATAATTGTTTTTTGGGTTTAAATACAGGAATTTTTATTTTAAAATCGTCTAGGGTAATTATAGTATCAGCAACGGGCATATTCGCATGATCGGCACCCATCATTACAATTGTATTTAGTGCACGCGTTAAACGTAATTCAACTTTATACGCTGTGGGAATATATATTTCAGAACCACCTTCGCTAAATAATGAACAATCAATCTCATCTATCAAATACTGCGATTGATTTTGAAATGCAATTGTTTTTTGTCTCCCTCCTGCATTTACGACCGCAGTTCCATTCGTGAAACCCGCGATACTGCTCATATGTGTGGCTGTATCTAAATATGCTAAATTAAGCTCTTTAGAATCTTTATATCCCGACGGTGTTTGACGCGTTATAAATTCTATCCATGATGCAAAATGTGCAAAATTATCTGATGGTGTAATTAAATTTTCATTTATTTTTAATTCTTTTGTTTTCCACATTGTACGAAGGGGTAATGAAATCATCGAAAACCCCGATACTGCAGGTGCTATAACTCCAGCAGCATTTCTAATCGATACTCTAGCCATTATTTTAGCATCACTTGTTTTCATTAATCCAACGGCGTTCCCATGTCTTGTAAACGTGTATACTGTCGATTGATTATCGACAGGCGCTGCAATAATTTCAGTTTCACGACATTCCGTAAAAGTATCATTATAGGGTGATGAAGTAAAAAATTGTAAAGGCTCGCTAAATAATATGTCATTTTTTCCACTTCTTCAATTTTTTTACTCATTTTATTTTTTTTTTAAACGTTAATTTTAAGAATATTTGAAAGTGTTCCCAACACTTGAGGAAGAAACATACCCAGTGCCAATGCTCCACCAAAACCTCCTTTTTGTATTTTTCTTCTTCTATTTTTCTTCTATTTTTATCTATTCCTCTTTTGTTTTTTCTTTTTTTGATATATTTTTTACACGTCATTTATTTTATTTTTAAAAAACAACAATAACCACAACAACAATAAAAATAATAATAATATACACAACATTATGATTTTTTTATATAACTTTTTTTATTTATACTTTTTTTTACACAGTCTATCTATTTTGTAAAAAACGTATTACATTTGGATCTATTTTTTTTCTCTTTTTTTTATTATCACTTGTATAATAAGTATCTAAATTTTAATTTGAGGGTAATCCCACACCCTCATTTAATAAAATTTCTTTCTTAGTTGGATTTTCTTTATTTTTTCTTTTCACAACAAAATATGATGAGGAATAATTTTTTCCACGATTTCTACCGTTTAACAATTCAGTATAATCTTCTACGGATAGTTCATTTATTTTTTCAGTCTATTTTTTTCTTCAAATAAATTTATATATATCTTAATTTCTTCACCTTTTAACGGCACGTTATTCTCATAGTTCATAAAGAACTGTAGTGATTGTTTAGCCTCTTTATCACTCATAAATAAAAAATAGGGGAATTTTTTTTTTCCATCATTTAATGATGTATAAGGATTTTTTTCGTCAATATAAAATAATTATTTTATAGTATATATAAAACGTTGTGTTGCATTGGAAACAATAGTAGATGAAGAAACTGAAATCGTTCCATTTATTTTTTTTGATTGTGTTATTGCACTGAAATCCATTTTGTTTGCACACGTAATTCGAAATGAATTTTTGATATTTTTATATTCAATCGAATTTAAATTCCATAAAAATTTTTTCCCACTATTTACTAACACGTAAAGAGAAATTCTTTAATTATCATTTCCCCATTTTTTTCTTCAAGAACAATCAAAAGCATTATGTTGAATGTATTAAACAATCAATACTAAGCGTTCCTGAATCAAAAGGAACTAATTTTCCTGTAGTATCTTTAACTTTAATATGAATTTCTCTTATAATGTCTTTTTTTAATTTTCTCAATGATTTTGGGGGACTATAATAAACTAATTGTCCATCCCCCCACCATCTTGTCGATTCCATTGAATGGGTACTGTTGTTAACAATTCGGAACAACTATCACCAACTAACCCCAGTTCTATTTCATCACAATATATAAACATTTTATTTAATCCGTCGGATACATCGGGTAAGTAATCAAAATGTTTAGAAAAAAGGGTTCGAGGTGTAGGGTTATCTTTTTTTATTTCAAACAAGAGAGGTACGATTTCAAGACCTTTTCCATTTTTTAAACCTAGCATAAAAGCTATTTTTTTTGAAAATAATATATTAATCTTTTGATTAAAAGAAGCATATTGAATACCCTTTTTTCTACCGTAGTCTTGTTAGATAATCGAAATTCATTTACCTGTAACCCATCGGCTGCTTTACTCGCATTTTCATATACCCAATACTCAATCTCAACATTAACATTAATAATTACCTTCCCATTTGACCCGATGGTAAAAAAAATTTCAAATCCTTCTAAGATATTATTTAAAAATATAATTAATGAAGACAAATCATAAATTCCGTCGGGTATAATAAATTTATCCGATGTAAAAACGAACTCACTGTTTGCGTATAACGTATTATTAATTTCTTCAGGTATAAAATTCTTATAGGTTATGATAAATGAAAAAAAACATTCATCACCTACAATATTTTTAGTTGTTTGAGGATAACAAACTTGTAAAACTTCTAAAAAACATTCATTGTTCAAAGCATCAATGGGTTGTGCAATTTTCATTTCAAAATCATTAATCAAATTCTTTTGAAGTCCTCTTGATATTGAATTACTAGCAATGTGTAAATTCATTTTTTTTAAAAACTTGTAATTCAGCACGATAAAAAATTCCTTTAATTTCTTCACGTTGTTCGTCTTCTAATTGATATGTAACGGGATCGGTGATAAATACTTTTTTAATAAAAAATATCTCATTTGTCCATCGTCGAAGACTGCTTTTTTCAAAAATATTATTTTTTACTCTCGCAATATGTACACGAGTACCTTCTTGTATCAGATCTTGAGTGGGAATAGGATAATTTAAATGATCACGTACTATTTTATTTTTTACTTTACGTATTTTTCCTTTTTTTTCTTCGCGATAAATTTCAAAAGGTGTTGCACCAGCTAATGCTTTATGTGGGGAATTATTATAACGATTAATAATAAGGGGTAATACTGAATATAGTCAAATTCTCCAGTCATTGTTGAAACACGACGCACCATTGTTTTTAAAGTTCCAATTACACGTTCCACATGGGATGCTTTTATTTCTCTATTATACGTATGAAATACTTCAAAATTATATTTTTTACTTAATTTCGTACGTATATCTTGAAATTCTGTTCCTTCATCACTTTGAATTTTAAGAGGGGCTATTCCTTCTTCAATAAGAATACTTTCAAATTTATTTTTAACATTATTAGACGTTTTCTTTTTTATTAATTTTACCCAACAAAATCTTGAAAAAATATCAATACACACCAACCAATAACGATATTGATTATTATATCGGGCTAAATCTTTATTTTCAGCTAAATCAATTTCCCATTGTTCATTATTTTTATTAACAGCATATTTCAAACGTCTATATATTTTTTTACTACTACTATGTAATCTATAATTAGAATAATCCTCATCAGTTAATGTCTCTCCTTTTAATAATCTTGAAGCTTTTTCAATAAAGTCAGCAGAAAATTTAGTTTTTTTCTTTTTACTCATTTCTATAATAAAGAAATAAAATTAATATAATATTCTTCAAGTTCATCAACGAGTTCTTTGTCGCGTAATATCCCCATAAAATCAACTTCTATATTTTTACAGGCTAACTCTTTATTTATAGTATTACCGTACAAACATAATGTATCTTGTATATTTTTACATCTAAAACGATAATAAAAAATTTCTGAAATTATTGTTGGACTTAAACGGTGACAAACCTCATCATCATCACTTTCTACTTTTATTTTCTTAATCTTTTCGTTGTCGTCGTCATCGTCGACGTCGTCGTCAAAATTGAGTGTGGGTTTCTTTTTCTTCAATACTCGTTTTTTGACTGGGGTAGGTTGGGATTTATGACCTGTTGCATGATTATACTTTCTTAGGGCAATAATATATTCATCCAAGGAATCTTTCTTTTTTATATGAAAACTACCCCAATCATCAGACCATACGATTTTACTTGGCGTTGCGTTGTTGTTGTTGTTGCTGGTTGTCGGTGTTGGGTCATCGTCAAATTCCATTGCATCGGCTAATTCGTTATCTTGATGTTGATAACAAATTTCCAAACCACCCCACGCATCTGTACGAACAACCAAACGGCATGTTTGCTTTTTCCAATTTTCAAATCTTACCACTTCAAAAAATATCTGCACCAATTTCTCTTGAATGCTAATCTTATTAAGAACATTCAACAATGAGGGAATATGATCATTTTTCACTTCAACAGCGCTATTGTATGTGTACTTGTCACATCTTTTATTTGTCGGATATACTTTTGCGAGAATAGCATTACCGTTGATTTTTTTTTGTGCAATTATTTTTGCAGACAAATCTGTATACGATTGCATTTTATAAAAATGATCATATTGTTGTCGTGCAAAAAGTTCCACCATCTCTGAATCTGTTCCCGAGTGAAGGGTAAATGATGAATCACTGTAGGGACAGTGTTTATTTTATACCCTCCTCACAATTAAAACAAATTTCCATCAAAAAAATTTTATTACACTAATAACATGTATAATTGATTACAACATTTGATATCGAATAAACTACAGTGTTTGCGTTGCATAACTCCTAAAATTTTACATAACTTTTTATGTTGTTTTTGTGTTTTTATTTTACATTCTATTTTATTTTCTAGAAATGCAACAAGTGCTTTCCTTATTCTTCCATTTCCATCGGAAAAAGGATGAATGGTTTCAAAAATATAATAAATCAAGCCTGATATATTTTTTCTTTGATAGTTTTTTACGTAAAATTCATCTAAATTTCCAATATTGTTGATTTTTTAGGGGTCCACATTCATGAATCCCAACAAATTTTTACACATGTCCAGCATTCGTTGTAAATGGACCATTTCGTTAAAATATTTCATGAATATCTTACAACATTCACTTATTTTCCATTTTTCATTTTTTTCCATATAAAATTTTCGAAGGGCAAAACAAAAAAATCTTTTATTTTTTTCTTTTTTTACATACACGTTTGTTCCCTAATACTTTTATAAAAAATATCCCAATTAACATTCGATTCAGTCAGTTCGTTTTCATATATATTCTTTTTATAAATTAATATTATGTTGTTTGTATATATTTTTCTTATCATAGTAAATAAATCTTTTACTTCATCTTCAACCATTATTACATGTGCAAATATTTTCTCATTATATTTAAATTCTCCCATTCCCCCATAATTTTTTAATTGCGTAACATCGACAGGATGTAATAGTTGGTTTTGTTTAAAATACTTAATTTCAAAGGATCAAACTCAAAAAAATAACTTTGACTCTTACATTTTTTATACCGACATTTATCAAAGGATACTTTACCCATTTTTATATAATATATAAAATTCCAAAAATCATATCTAATATTTTTTTCAGAAAGACCTTTTTTTTGTCTATTGAGAAAACTTCCTATAGGATTATGTTTACGACAATAAAATATAAAACATGAAGTGATCATGATAATATTTTTAGTTGAACTACAATAAACATAAGAATTGAAAATACTTGGTGCTACCATTAACAAATAAATATTTAAAAAAAGATTTAAATCGCTTTTCTCGCGCTGTATGTGCTTAAATTTGCTTACTAAACTTTCTTTTCCATAACCCAGGGTATAAGATAAGTATTTTCTTTCAAAGGTTAGATTTTGTAGAAAATATGTATAATGAAACTTATCTTTGGCTCTTAAACATTGAAATAAATCTGAGTGGTGGTTTTCAAGGGGTAATACAATAAATAATTCGTTAAAACAATCGGGAAATGAAAAAAAACTACAGCATAACGTGTCTGATTCAACTAGTATAGTACGTTGATCAAGCCATGATCTCATCAAGGAATATTTTCTTTGACTTGTTTGTAAATTCGGGATCAAATAAGAGAAACGATCTTCTAGGATAAAATAGGATTCCATTCCACGGTTTCCCTTGATTTTTTTCATATTGACTGTATAGCTTTCTTCACCTGGGTGAATGTTTTCACATTTCATCCTGGGACATGTGATATATTTTCCACGATAATAATCAAATAATCCACATAACCAAAATAAATATCCAATTTCTCCTTGGTTAAAATATTGAAAATAAAGAACAACTCTTAAAATTGTTTCAATCATAATGCTGTGATTTTGAAATATTTTTTACTCTTTATATAGCTTTTTCAAATTCATTAAGCTAAATAAAATAAAAAACATTTTGTTTTCGGGTTCATTCTTCAGTTGAATCTCATGCAAGCAATATGTCAAAACCCAAACAGTATGATCTTCACTATCTTAAAGAAAATTGTCGATATCAAATATTTATTGTACGTAAATGTGAACAAATCCTAAATCCATGCTTTCCTATGAATCGATTATATATAAATTTGGAAGTTATGGAGTATGCAGAAAATAAAAAGCTTAATTATAAACAATATATAACAACACATGTGGCAGGAGATTGTGGTGTACATAATTTCATAGATCAAGAAGTGTATATAAATTCTTTTTTTTAAATAAAAAACGCTTTCTCGATTTATTTTGAACTGTTTTATTTCAAATATTTAATTCATTAAAATTATTACATAATTCCCCACAACAATTTAAATATACATGTTGTTGCAACATAGATTTATCAAAATGTATTTTATTTATTAATGTTACAATATAATTTCCATTACTGGTACCATAAATCACATTAAGTACAGATAATATATTTTCATCTTTAATAAGAACTAAATAAAGCTCTTGCCCATCAAAATTTTCACGAAAATGATATTTTACTAATCTAAATCTTGAATCCTTACATTTATCATATAAAGACGTTTTTGAATAACATGGGATATTATTTATCTCAAAACAATCAAGGGTCGAAATTAACGTGGGTAATCTCGGTTCTCTATCAATAAATACTACATGTTTTCCTACTAACTGATCATAAAATGACATAGTCCAGCTAAAACCAGTTATTAAAAATCTATAATATCTTTTTCCACCATATCGTTTCCGAAATATAGATTGTTCATTTTTATCTTCCACATAAATGTTAAAATATTTATAATCATAATCAGCGCATCTAAACTGATAGGAATGCTCTCTCCATTCCAAAAAATAAAACGTTGAATCTCGTGTTTTTTCTATCTCAAATAATTCAGCATGTAATAAATATTGAATGTCGGGGTAAAGAATTTCGTCAAAATCACGCTCTCGCACAGCCATTTAAATCTTTTTTAAAAACTTCGACGTCTTTTCTTCTATTCGTCTTGATCTATTTCCACTGAAACATTCACTGTATATTTCCACCGTATATTTAACTTGTTTAACACCCAACGTTTAAAACTGTTTAGTCTTGAAAGTTTTAATTCATCTGGATGAATCGGACACGGGTGTTTGTTAATACATCTTCCACAAGGATGTTTGTTATAATATAATCTATTATATCGTTCATCTGCTGTTTCTTTACGTTCCATTGTCTAACAAATATATAAACAATTATTTTTTGTACTCTTATTTATACTGTTTCTTTTTTTTATGGGATTTTTCTTGTTTAAATCTTTTAACAACGTATCTTTAACAACCATCTCTTTAATCTACAACAACGTTTTTTTTGTTTTCGATCTTTCCACGGTGTATAATTCGCACACACTTCCCCACACATATTTCCGTTAAGACATTGTCCACAGGGATATTTTGAATAGAATAATCTATTATATCGTGCATCCACGGTTTCCATTTTATTTTTTTTATTTTAGAATATCTGTCTTTAATTTTCATTTTTCTTTTTATATTTTTTTTTATAAAAAATTATATATAAACGCGTTACCCCCATGTGGCACGTTATTTGTGAATGATGTCGAATTCACATGCACAGTATCGTGATTGTGATGAACATAACGGTAGAAGTTATCAAAGAATAATTGCTGATGACTTTAACCCCTACAAAATTGAAGATGAAAGTAACTATTATCCAAGTCGTTTTCTAGCAAAAGAATTACACCACTTTACCTATGTTGTAAAGAAATGTCAACCTACGGTATTATGCGAATGTATTGAAGATATACCCTATGAAGATATACCCTCAACGCCTCAAACATATTACCTAGCTCTGGCAGTTAAAAAGAAACATGAATATGAAAATGATGAATGGAATTGTTCATGTCTGGGTGAAAACATAACAACAATTGTTGACTATGATGCTTCTGCTCTTTTACAAAAAGAAATTACACTAATAATAGATTCTAATAATTTCATGAAAGCTGTAGCATATACTCAATAAAAACTTTTTTTTTAAAAAATTCGTGTTTTTTATTTATTATATATATAAGATTACATATTTGATTTAATCATATCTAGAACAAGATGAATCAAGAACAAGATCTCGTGACCTGTGTCAATTATAGGGGTGTAGCATATTATGACTATACTCCTCGTTATTATTCATGTCATTTTCTTCAAAAACATTTTCCTAACTATACATATTTGGTAGAGGATTGTAAACCTGCTATACTATGTAAAGAATGTAATCCTCCATTTTGTTCTCCACCTCAAGTCTACGAACTAACTCTGAAAATTATTAAACAGGGATTACTTGAAGAGAAGGGAATAACCCTAAAAACAATTCTTGATACTAAAAGTGATCATCTCTTGTATAAAACAATTAAACTACTAAATGGTAACTCAATAATTCCACAACAAATTAATTTGTAAACATATTTATTTTTCTTGTAATAAAATTTTACACAAAAATAAAAACTCGATATTCTGTTTCTAACTTTCAAGGTTTTTTTATTTTAAAAACATTACAACGAATAAAATATTTGTTTCCCTCTACACCTATGGTCAATGAAATTGTAGGGTTTAATGTTTAATATAGGTGTTGAGTTTGCTAATTTTACATTATCATTATTAATATTTATATATTTTCCCTTCAATGATAATAAGAGGGTTTGTAAATTCTCCTCCGGAGCTCCAAACGAGTCTACTATCATCAATTTGAAATATCGAGGTCCTTGCCAATCTTCAATGAATTCCTTCTATCATTTTTTCATGCATTACAGATGTAAAGAATGCTTTGTAAACCATCATTATTGTTATCCTTGTAAACAGAATTACGGACGACTTATCTATAGTAGAATAGTTGATCTTTGTGAATGTGATGATAGAATACAAAGATGGAAAAAAACTTATTTGGATTAATAAAATTTTTTTTAAAATACATTGTCTACCATTTCCAAAATTCATAAAACTTATGATTATAATTCGGATGATCTTTTTTCCATCCTCCTTTTTGAATTTTTTTAGAACGTCGTCGTTTACGTATTCGTTTTTTTATTTTCGCTTTTCTTATACATCTCCTACTCCTACACTTCATTTTTTTATGTTAACTGAAGTACGACAAGCAATGGTTTTAAAAAAAAAAAGAAAAAACCATCTATTTATACTGTTCTGTTTTTGATTTTTTTTTAATATCTTTTTCTGAGACACATATATAATATTTATATAAGATGTTTAAACTAAAAAACTTTATCATTACTGAAAAAATGTCCGTATTACATTATGTTAGTATATGTACAAATAGTATAACTTTTTTTGACTGCGCCAAAAATACTTTTCAGCGCTATTTATCATATGAATATCTTCTTAAAGAAAATCCTGAATATATATATTTTGTAGAGGATTGCAAACCTGTTACAATAATTAAAACAAAACAATGTTCTGTAATAAAAAAAAATGGTGTGGAACAACACCCGTATGAACTAACCCTGAAAGTTATCAATCATGGAGAATCTGGAAAAACACTAAAAATATTATCAGAGGAAGATGTTCCTCATCTTTTACATAAAAATGTTAAGTTTATAAAAACTGACAAAGACATAATAATTCCTTCTCTTGTATAAATTTATTTTTTATAATAAAACATGTGAATCATTGTTATTTTTTTTTACATGAATTTCTTTCTTTACTCTAAAAGTTTTTTTCTTTCTTCCTTTTGTTTTTGTCGATGCTTGTTCTTATAATCAGCTAATTTATAGATTCTTTCACTATCCCATAATTTTCCCATTTTACCCTGACGTTTTCCATATCGATATAACGTGGACGGATCATATAGTCTACCCTTAAAATGGTAGAAATCATCAGCATAAGAACGAAGGATTTCTCCCCCATATGGAAGCCAATCAAAAATATCATCTCTTGCTTCTTTGAGATAAACAACAACAATTATGATAACTGATGATTCCATACTTAGTTCCATTAATAAAGAAATGTATTTAGATTAAATAAAAACAATAAAAAGATAATTTTGTTTTTCAAAAAAAGTTATTTTATTGTGTGTTAAAGTACATTTTATTTTTTTTAAAAATATATTTCATCTATTTGAAAAACACCAAATAATTTTTGAACATATTTCCCTCTACAAATTTTATCATTTTTTTTTTTAAATCCCGTAACTAAGGAATATCAGTCATTCGGCCATAAGATGGCGTCGAGGTAAGAGCTCCATGGCGGAAATTTCTATGATTAATTCTATAAACCAAAATTTGATTATTTTTATTTCAACATCGTACAACTCTTCCAATAAAAATAATATGGACGTTTTTTTGGAGGGTAAGTATAAATCACATTGGGTGAGGTATGATGGTCGTTTATAAAGTGTTTTTTTGAATTTTAAAATATCTATCTCATGAAATTGACTACGATCACCTTGATTGACCTTCCTCTCTCTCTCTGGTCGTCAAACTCAAGGATAATCAAAAAAAACTGGTCGTACAACAACACCAGGTTTCATGAGATAAATAATATCAAAATTCAAAAAAACCTCTTGTATACGACCAGGTGCATATCCCCCCTGATTTGATGGCTGGTCGTTCTATACAGGGTGACCACACCTTAAAAAGCTTCAACCCCCCTGGAAATACGGGATTGTGCTGTGCTCTGATTGGTCCATTCAAATCATTCTTGATTCTGATTGGCTTAGAGCTCGGTTCCAATCCCAAACACATTGATATATATATATATATATATATATATTACTACTAAAAAATTAACATCAATGGAATTTATAAACGAAACATTATTACGTTGTACATATGAAAAAATTGATGATGCAACATCAACCCTAAAAACAGGAAACGTAATCATTGCATGTTTTGTTACTGCATATGCCCATTTAAAATTATATGAGTTAATCGATAAATTAAACGATCGCGTTTTATATTTTGATACAGATTCTGTTATTTATATATCTAATGAAAATAATTATACTGATATTAAAACGGGAAATTTTTAGGAGAGTTAACAAATGAATTAAATGAAAATGAATGGATAACAAATTTTTGTTCAACAGGTCCCAAATATTATGCTTATATAACTAATTTAAATCGAGAATGTATTCATGTCAAAGGATTTACTTTAAAAAATGAAACAATAAAGAAAAAAAGAAAAATAGAATTTTTCATCCTTGACACAATGTGTTAAAAATCAAGATCAGATCATTGAAATTAAATATCACAAAATACGTAAAGATAAACTTAATCATATTTTTATTGAGGATGAAATAAAAATATTTTCATTTAGTAAACGTGTTGTTAAAAATAATTTTAATACGATTCCATTTGGATTTTTAGATAACTGAAATGAACAATGTTTCAACACCCTTTTATGTTAACGTTATGCGGTCCTAGTCAAAGTGGGAAAACATATTGGATATTACAATTATTGAAAAATATTAACACTATGATTACACCTACAATTGTTAAAATTGTTTATTTATATTCAATTTACCAACCTCTATATGCTGAATTGGAAAAGTTCTTGCGGAAAAAACAGATATTGTTGTTGAATTTATCGATTGCCAAAAGGGTATTCGCCGCATTACCGATATACAAACGAATACCTGTGAAAATACTTTAATAATATTACATGATCTCATGTTAGTTGCAAGATCATCAAAAGAAAATCTTGAAAGAATAGATAATATTGCAACTCAAGATGTCCATCATCGTAATATTAGTGTTATTTTTAGTTGTCAAAATTTAACATATGGAAATGGCACTTGCGAAATTTACGTGTCAATTGTCAATATTATGTTATGTTTAAACATTTAAATGATTATAATATGTATACGATATGTGATAATAAAAAAATAAATAGAAATAGATTTAATAAAGTATTAAGTGAAATTAATGATAAACCCTATGGCTATTTGATAATTGTAGAAAAGGGTATGAATTTTAGAATTAAAACCAATGTATTTCCACATGAATCAACGATAATCTATGATTTGTAAATAAATGTAAAAATAAAATTATTTTTTTAAAAAAAATTAGTTGTTGAAAATCGTTTTTTTAAGTATATATAGTATGGGTGTGTATATTGTGTATGAATTTTTTTTAAAAACATGGCAAGAGCAGGAGGGGGATTATCCTTAGAAAAAAAAAAGGTGGCAGTTTCCTAAATTTTTTAGGACCTTTGGGACAAATAGTTGGAAGTCAATTTGGATTAGGTATTAGAAAAAGAAAAAGAAAACAAAAATGAGGGTTTCTTTATAACAAAAATACAAGTGGAAAATGGAAGTGGTAAAACATGGAAAAAGTATATAGTATAAACACTGTAAATAAGTTAAGTTTTGTTTTTTTATTTTAAAATTAGCATTATTAAAACTACAACATGACTGATTGTTATTACTCTTACATTTTTTTTTACATTTTTATTATATATTCTAACGAGTACACTACCTATATTGTTTCGAATTTTTTTTTTAATTTAATATCATTTTTTATTCTAATACGTTCATTTTTAAATATTTTTTGTTTATTATTTTCGACTTCATTACGACATTTATTGTATAAATATAACAAACTCCAATTTAGACACACCGTAGTATTTTTGGATTGTAATTGTTATATATTGAAATTTTAGTCCTTTTTTACACTATAATCATACCAATATTCACGTTTATAAAACGATACATCTTTAGCAAAACTATCAAAAAAATACATGTTTTTTTCTTTATCCAACCATATAGCAACCTAATGTTAACTGCTTTGACCTGGTTCATCCGTATTCCAAATCCAATAAAGCGATAAAAAAAATTTTTAGGAAATATATTTGCAGGAAATGTACCCAAATTATATTTATTTAAAAACTTATTTATTTTTGCTATTTTATTAATCTTGTTCGTAAATAAAAATTGGGTTAAAAAACAATGTAAATTCATCATTTTGGATTTTTTCGTTTTTTCGTAAGATTGAACATGTTTTGTTTGCTGACATTATCCGTTAAATCGTATAATAAATCATGATGGTTTATTCCCATACCGTTTAATTTTATTATATCTGTATCTTTAATTTTTTTCTTTTCAAGAAATTATTTTATGTATTGAGGACTTGTTACAGTTAGTGTTTTCTTGATCTCGGGTGATTCATCATTGTTAACCTCATTTTCTAGTTCATTATTTTTTTTTTCATCTTTTGTTGTCCTTTTAAAAACTAACCATACTCTCTGCAACACGTTGATCATTATTAACTTTTTGCATTTCTTCTTTCATTTTATTTTTACTTTCAATAAGTTCGAAATTATTTTTGTTGTTAATTCCCTGCAATAATGTTTTGTTTATCATTTTTGATTAAATCTAAAATTTAATTTATTTTACTCGGATTATTTACTTCGATCATTTTTTTATTTGTTGGTTAAGTAATTTGTATGCTTTTTGATATGTTGATTATACGAAAATCCTTTATTTTCTTCTAGCAAACTTATTCAAAATATATTTGTCACTATTTTTATTTAAAATATTTTTAGCAATGTATTGTAATTTATTAATTGATTGATAATCTAATAAAGTATGTTTTTATCAATATCTGCTTTAAGATATTTTTTAACGATGGTAATAAAAAATCCTCTTTTCTTTTCAGAGGTTTTTTCTTTATTTTATTTAATTTAACTAATGTTTCTGAAAATTTTAAATCCTCTCGCAACTTGATGAAGAAGTTATTGAACTTTCACTATCCATTTCATCACTAACATCATCGCTAACAACATCACTATCATCTTCATCATCATCATCTCTTGAATTATCATTTTTTCATTCGTAAACTGAAAATGGTGGAAATACAAGAATATGTTCACGATTTAGGGGTATTTTGTCAACTGGTTTTTTTTTATTATATTCTTTGTTTTAATTAGTTTTGTTTTCTTCATAATTTGTTTTACATCCCTTTGTTACAAATGTTGATAATTAAATGCTGTGTAATAATCTTGCAGGGGTATTTAATCCTACTTTAACTTCATTTCGAAATTCACCAATAAAAATTAACGCACCCGCAACTGTATTTTGAGAAAAATGAAAATCAACATTAACATTTCCCGATGGTTTTATCGGTAATACTGAAAGATGAGAGTGGCTGAAACGAGACAAAAGTAAAATGGATATGCAATGAGTATAAGTTATAACATGGTCTATTGATGTTTCATTGTTGACTTACCTGTCAAGACAATGAAAATTAGTCCGTGTAACCCACAGACTTGAGGAATCTACAAGAACAGATGTTTTACTGATTATTCTTGGATCATCATGTAACTGGTTATTCTTTGACATTCATATAACTTCTTTGGAGACTTTTATTGCATAATAACTTAGACTGAATGATATATTGGAAATACTTACTCGTATCGTTCAGCTCTTAAATCGATACAGAACGTCCACTGATTGAGGTGTTCGTCGAGAACAGGGTCAGGTGTTCTGTTCGGAGAGAGAGAGAATTATAACACAGATTAGAATTGAGAAAATAGTCGTTTGAAAATTCGTTCTTTAATACTTGAAGATTGGGAAGCACCAAACTCCGTGGTTTACGTGTAAACTGGACAAATGTGTCCAGTGACCACACGCAAGGCGATACACTGTTTCAACGCACCCTGTGTCTGGACATGGTTCTGATATTAGAAGACATAGAACAACAAAAATGATATACATGTGATATGTCTACGATTTACTCTTAAATTTACTTGATGTTAAAACATACATATTTAATTCTTAGCGATTATAGTAAAATAGTGGAAAAGTATAATAAACATTACCTACAATGACAGAAGGCTATTAGGGGAACAATGCACGTTGCACAAGGAATCACATTTATTTTTAATATATTACTTTAATAATCACTTTAATATATTCTGATAAGATATACAGACATATCGAGACTGCTGAATTAGCAGTACACACGGGTTCGATTCCCGTCTGGGGCTCAGAAACATTTTCTGAGTTTGCGTTAAAAGCTTGAGTAGCAAACAATTTATCATATTAAATAACCAATCTGCAAATCACTTTAATATATCTCATCGTATAACACTTCATATTCTCATTACAGGGATCAAGGGATGCCTGACTGCCAGTTGAGCTAATATAGATAAGAAAATTATATGCTTAATTAGCCTTTAGAGAAATGTACAGTTAAAGTAAGCATTTTAATTATTACATAATTTCGTTCATTACCATTGCAATACTGTAATTAATAAACACTTCCAGAATTTGCTTCAACAGGTATGAACAACGGTTAAAAACCGAGGTGGATATAAAATATACTGTAACAGAAAATGCATTAAATTCTCATTGCCAACATAGCTTTTGAGCCATTGTTTCATGGGTGTTAAAGCAAAATCAGCCAGGGTCTATTATGGCACTTATGCAAGATCGCATAAAGTGCTTTCATTAGACGTTGTTTGGGCGTAATGTTTTCTTTCAAAACCAAAGCTATAACCTGGAAATACTGTAACAATTAAAGTATCAATTGGAAATACCTGTATAGTTTCTATTTTACTCAGATATATAGCAAACACTGAAATATCTTTGATTCGTTTGTTTTCTTATATAGCAAATTTGTTTTCATTCAAACACTGATATGGATAACTATCACCTACGTCCTGCGATCACAAAATAACATCTCAATGCTGCTCAAAAATATTACCAAGGAACAAAAACATTTGAATTATTGAACTTTAATATCATAATTTAAATTTTGTCATAGCACTGCATATTATTACTTATTTCTTTATTTTGCACATAAACATTTAATAAAATGTATTATTATATATAGAAAAGTACAGTTGAATCTTGATGAATTGAACTCTCCAAAAAATAATCATTAAGTACCAATGCCAAAAAAAACAGTGCAAGAAACTAAGGGAAAGATAAAAAAACTGATTTCAGTTTGAAAATATAATTTGCGGTTACGAGTCCACGTTCATCAAGATTTTAATGTGCATTGGAAAATTACGAAAATTAATTAATTATAGAATACCTATATTCACTTGAACTTGCAAATGTATACAATCTGGAGAAAATTTGTAAACTGGTAATTTTATTTGTGCCTATAATAATATTTCTCTATCCGTTTGGTAATCGTATTTAATCTTAAAGCTCCTTCAAGTACAAATAACATTTGTAGGTTAGAGTCAAAATTCATAGTCTTGCCTGTTCTTGGTTTACCCAGCTGTGTATGGTGCAATACATCTTGAAAATAGAAACTGTGTCCATTCAATACTCCAATTCAACAGTGCTTTACTATACCATTCTTCAACATCATCCATCGTAAACGTTTTTCAAATAGAAATAATCTATTAGCATAAATTAATCCAGGAAAATAGTGAAGGAAATGGTGTTTTGGTTCGAATATTTCGCAAGTTTCGCGTCGCGTGATGTAAATTTGTATCACGTGATACACTTGCGTGTCACGCGAGTAACTCGTGAGCTCTCTTCAAAAATGGTTCACACGCGTTGCAAACAACAGAATTCTAACTGTTACTTCATGTACGCTTTTTATACATGATTCACATTCCTCTACAGAGCGCTAGGACGGGCGAGGGGTTTGTTTGCGTACACGTATTTCTAGTAATAAAAGAAAACACGACACTGTTGATGATTTAAAGACGATTTATTTCTGAAGCAGACACCCATGAATTAAAATGTGTTAGGATAACCCATCCACTTTACAAGATATTTTACATTTTTACCCTTTCCGCGTTCCTTAAGAATAGTCTCAACCTCAAAAACATCGTCTTGTTTAATAACTTTCTGAAGTTCAGTAGTAATAATATATATATTATTATTATCAATGTGTTAGGGACTGGACTGAGCTCTAAGCCAATCAGAATCAAGTATTGATTTGAATTGACCAATCAGAGCACAGTCCAGTCCCATATTTCCAGGAGGGTGTCGTATTTTTAAGGTGTGGTCACCCTGTAAAGAACGACCAGCCATCAAATCAGGGGGGATATGCACCTGGTCGTATACAAGAGGTTTTTTGTATAAAATTAGTCAAAAAGTGGTCGCGGTCAAGAGTATATATATCACTTTGGTCGTGTTGTTGTACGACCAGTTTTTGAGTCGTCCCTGAGTGGAACGACCAGAGAGATTGAAGGTCATTCAAGGTGAATAGTGTTAAGCAAGTACTGACGTCATTTGCTATACGGGGTTGAAAGCTGTGATGAACCAGGAACAGGATGTTTAAGTCGTAGAATTTAGTGTTCTGAACAACGGATGATCAGTGGGGAATAGTTCACCGAGAAACCAAACATGTCTAAAGCGAAACATCACCAAATTGGACTCTGTTAAATTTAACCGAGTCCAATTTGGTGATGTTTCACTCTAAGCATGTTTGGTTTCTCGGTAAACTATTCCCCACTGATCATCAATTATTCGGAACACGAAATTCTACGACTAAACTTCCTATTCCTGATCCATCACTGCTTTCAACTCCATATAGCATCCGTGCCAGCACTTAGACAAAGCATCATTCACACTGTGATATATATACTTTTCCACACACACCATGTTTTTGAATAAAAATACAAAAAATTATATTATACATAACCATCATACCTCACCCGATGTGATGTATACTCACGTGCCATTCAAAAACACCATATTTTTATTTGAAGACTTGTAATGATGTTTTGAAAATAAAAATAAACAGTTTTGAACTGTCCTTATTTTTATTTGGAAGAGTAGTCATGTTTATTGAAATAAAAATAAGCATTTTGAATTAATCATAGAAATTTCCGTCGTGGTGCTCTTACCTCGACGCCATCTTATGGCCGAATGACTGATATTCCTTAGTGACGGTATTTTTAAAAAGGATCTCAAAATATTATAAGAGGATATATCTCATAAACATTATTTGGATGTTTCTTCCAAAAAAGTTTGAGGTTTATAGTTTGAAAAAACCTCAAAATAATTTTAGATGAAATATTATCCAATAAAAATATTAGAGTTGTGGAAAAAGTTTTAAAACCGTAAAAGTGTTTTATTAAATTTGGAGAAAACCCAAAATAAATTTTAAGAGATTTGTTTAGTATATAAGCAGATGTTGTTTCATATTTTATCAGTTGTGTGTGTTTTGCTCGCTTGTAAGTTGTGCTTCGGTACAAGACTCTGACATCTTCCAATGTTCTGTTTTTTATTAAACTGCATTGGTGCGCGATCAACCCGTAGTCGAATTTGCGATTCGAATGAGATTGACTCAGGTCCATAGCGACATTCTGGTCATCCCTTGTTCAATGAATTACTTATTTTACGCAAGGGTTTGTTCGTTAGCATATGATGAAAGAGTTAGCTATAGTAAAAACACACACACGATGGAAAAGTTGGATGAATATATATATTAAAACACACGAAAACAATAAAAAACTATTTCATACGAATAAATTTGTAATATCCGCGAATGGTTTTCTGTGCGGGTATAAAATCCCTCGATAGGTAATCCCTACAAATTAAAAAATATAAATCAGTTTTTGGATTGTTTTATTTTTTCCAAATGTTGTATACCCACAAAATTAAAAATATAAATATTTATTTCATTTTGACCATCGTGTCCGTACTCTCGAAGTACATAAATTGCTCACCTCGCGTGTCAACGTATCCCCACACGCGAGGATCATCGTCTTCTTCTTCGGGTACCCGCGGCTCGTATTCGTCAAAGTCGAATTCCGTATCCGGTTGGACACGGAATGCCCACTCGTGCTCACCATCGGACACGAGCAGTACTCCGGGTATCTCCTCTTCCACGTCGATATCTTCTGTTGGAGGGGGAGGGATTCCTGCTACGATCTCTTCGATAGGTGGTGGGGTTTCTTTCTGAGAGAAATATAAAAAACATAATAAATACATGTCGCTTGTATACAGACAGTAAAAAACATTTTAGCGCTATCTTACATTGACTTCTTGCGTTTCTTGCAGTTGCGTATCTTTACTATCCATTCTCTTTTTTCTTTTTCTCGTTTGTCTTCGTGTAAAGGTGAAAGCGTTTTGGTTTGAGATGTGTCTTCGTACTTATTTTATAATGACGCTCTACGGGCTATTACAATGGATTGCGGTTTTAACCAATCAGAGTTTCTATAATCAAACCTCCCCCGTATCTATCCAATCAGAGCTCGTTCATTAATCCCTTCATGTCAAAACAATTGAATTATTATGGGTAGGGAACAATACGTGTTTTTAAACGATTAGGGATCCGCCCTTTATGTCAAAACAGTTTGATAAATGATATGACTAGGAACAATGAAGCTTAAGGATTCACATATATAATAAGCGTTTTGTTCTGATTCCTCCCCTTATGTCAAAACAGTTTGATATATAATATGGTTAAGGACAATGAATTTACTTGTGGGGATTAGCGACCATTTTGTTTATGTACTTTGGATAGCTACGATTTTTTAATGAGGTCTACCCTTAATTACTTGTAGGGATTAGTGGCCATTTTGAAGGGATTAGTACCCGTGAAATATATATTTCCCGTGTTTAAATACGTCTATTTCTAGATATTTAAGCATTTTTACACTTATGTTAAGCATATTTTTATGCTTTTTGATACTTTATTTTACACTTTTCACACAATTTAGTATATATTTTAAGATACCCGTTAGCTCGATATCGAGGAGAGCGTGTTAATTAATTCACACATGTCAAAATAGATGATAATGGTTTTTTAATGTTTAACGTAATACTTCGGGATTTTTACAACACATCGTGTAAGAGTTTACAAAGAAGATATGCCGACCCACGAGATCTTCTTGATTTTCCTGGCGATGAATCACAGCAATAATAATTCCAGCTTCGACTCCCAATCGGGTATTAAGAACAGAGGTAAGAGTAAAATCTTTCAGTATTATCCCGCGACGGTCATCTAACCAAGTTTTATCTCGGTCATTTAACCAATTGTTATCGTCGCACATCAAGTCCACCACGTAAAAATCAGAGTCTGTGCACACTGCATATAAAAACTCAGAGCTGTATAACTTCACGTTATTAAGTTTAATTTCGTTTATATCTATACTTGTTGCCATCGTGTCTAATAACTAATGTTTTGGCTAGAAATGTCTATATATACAAAGGGATTAGTCTTTAACGATAAATATATTTTGGTTGGTAAGATATATATTTTTACCAATCTTAGTGTGTTCGGATGAACCGAATTCGATTTTAAAATAATTGTTATGTGTATCCTTAAAGAAAAGTTCATACATCTGTATCGGTTCGCCAGCAGGTTTGGGTATTGGTCTTGATCCCATTAACTGTAGATTTCGTTCACGAGATAGAGCCTTCATAGATATTATATCTATAAATTTTGCTTGATTCATGGTTGGTACGGCGGAGGTTTCTCGAATGCTACATGTACAAATTGTCCGATCAAATGTGTAAAATCGTGCGATGAGTAGCTATATATATATTTCTCATCCCATAACAATAGTATCTTATATATTATTCTATTGGCACGTGCATTGTTGGGTAACATTTCCACTTTACGACATTCAACCACGTGATATTCAATGTGTGAAAAATGCTCTGCTAAATTGGTCAGTATTACCAACAGTGGATTTTCTTTAGTCCCTGCTATCATTTTGAAAGTGTTTTAAAAAAAATATGATTTCTACGTGTGTTTATATATCTTTCCCTGCAACGTTTCGATAAATATTTTGGGGGAATGTGTACTGCATTAAGTCAACAAAAAGATTAAAAAGATTTATATGTATAATCGTCGGAGCGCGTCTTATAATATTGATTTTATCATTCAACCAATGAGAATACTCCGATATTTTATTAGGGAATTAAGGTTAACCAATCAGGATACCCCATTTTTTTTAACGTATTTTTTATAAACGTTTGTTCCTAATTTTTTTAGTCACAATATCATTATGGCTCGTGTGAAGCAGACTCATAAAAATTTGGAAAGTGGAAAATCAATTGCTCGGGTTGAAAGTAGAGGAAAAGATATTCCTAAAATGTTAAAACAGCGTCGTCTAGAGCGAGAAGAATATCGTAATAAGGCTCGGGATATTTCAGATGGTGAATACCGTCAAGGAAAAAAGAAAGTCAAACATTGTACAACTAAAGACAACATTGCACAGTCGCAATTAAATTTCGCTGTACCGATAGCTCAAGAACAGCCCAGTTACATTCTACATCCGCAAGCGAAGTATAACGCGTTACCACAGCAAGCAAAGATACTGTCTCTACCCCCGCAAGTAAATTCATCTCTACTCCCGCAAGCGAAGTATAACGGGTCGTCGTGGCAAGCAAAGATACCGTCTCTGTCCACGCAAGTAAACCACCTACCGCCTCTACTATCGCAAGAACAGTATAATATACCGCTTCAAACACCGCAAGCAAAGTATAATGCATCTCCTATTCCCCCGCAAACGATCTCACCACCACGACCCGAAGATGAATTAGATAAGTACATATACGATATGCCCATTGATTTCTTTGGTCAAATCCCTATTCCTTCTCCTGTGAATTTAATACGAATGTGTGATGAAATGGTGCCCGTTCAACAAGGAAAACAATTATTACAAATTGTGGATGAATTAGCAAATGCTCTTTCCCCAACATTATCTCCTATTCCTCTTTCACCACCACAACTACCCAGCCACCTAATTCACCCCAACCATTATTTCCAGTGTGTGAAGAAGAGGAAGAAGAAGAAGAGGAAGACGACCGAGAAGTATTGAACGATCCGCCATTGAAGAAAAGATGTTATAAACGTTCGTTAATATATATGAAACGTGAAAAAAAAGGCGATGAACATCATGAAGAAAAACGAATGACAATCTATTCGAATTATGATCAAGATATTATTTGTACACAACGCGATAAATATCGTGAGTTAGAGGGTCTCTATATTGAGAAACTATATATAAATAAACAATATTTGCAATGGCGTTCTAGAAAATTTACGAGTGACCTTATGGAAAAACGATATATAATGGATAATAATAAGGATTTGAAACGAAAGACTGATTTAAAAAAAAAGAAACCGAAATGTATAAAATGATATTGTTCTAAATAAAAATATCAGTAATGTGAAAACATGGAGGTGTGGAATGTCATGGTAAAAGAACTGGCACGTTTTGAAATAAAAATCAATAAAAATATGGAACAAAGTGTGTGGAAATGTCTTGACGAACATGAGAATTTATTTAAAAATATTATTGCCTATTTAAAATGTCCACGTGAACTTTTAGATGTCTATAATCGTATGGATCGCCATGAAATTGGGCAAATAATAGCATTTTTTGCTTTAATCCTGTGTTTTTTTAGATATAAACACATTGATAATGAGGAAAATATAAAATTGTGTATACGTCAAACAATTTTAGATTTTAGAAATTCACATCTTAAATTCATTTTATATCCCCATGATAAAAAACACTCGTGGTTTTGGTTGTGGAATATATTCTTTGAATTTTTTAAATTAGTCTAAATACAATTTTTCAATACTCTGTATTATAATGTCAGGATCTTCAAAGTTAATATTATATGATTCTATAATACTCTTAATAATAAAAGTAGTTGATGTACTGGTATTAGATGTAATCCTTACCCTTATAGAATAATTATATATTATATCCATATGCGGGGGGTAATGTTGTAAACAAAGGGGGGTATTATTTTGTATAATACTATTATTTTTAACTTGATCTGAAAATAAACTGACTTTAAACTTATAGGGTTTACTTGTCTTATAGAATAATTTAAACCAATAAGAGTAGTTCTTACAATTTTTATAACAACATGTACAGGGTGGGGTTTTCGTTCGTATCAGCTTAACAAGCTTATCGAGATTAAAAGTATAAACCCCATCGTTACTAGTGTTAAGTTTTGATATAGGGTTATGATTTTCGCAAAAGAAAATAAAACAACATACAAGTTGATACACTATTTTCTCAAAATTATCAAAATTATGTAGAAAATAAAAAGTAGCCTTCAAATAAAACGGATCTATAAAATATAAATAAATACAGCAATATGTAAATTCATGACTAAAACAACGATTAAGTCTATGTAATGTATTACAAAGATAAGATCCTCCATACCCTATCGCTTTAGGAATTGTAGTTTGCTCATCATTAATAGTAATAGAAATAAAGTGGTAAATATCATTTCTTGGGTAATAACTGGTTTGAATTTCAATAAAAAAATTATCAGAATGATTATCATTCAAATGAAAAATAGATTTCGTTAATGTTTGAGCGGGTATTAATAGTAATTTGTGATAACGCTCACAGAGTTTTTCACCATAAATATAATATTTTCGTTGTGTATGAACAACGGGGATTATATAGTGTTGTTTATCTGTTAAGATTCGCCAATCCTTGCATTCATCTTGGTTCATTTCAGGTTTCATTTTTTCAATATAGGCGTAGTCTTTATATCCCCGACCAATTTGTCGCGATTCAAATTCCATACATTCGATAATTCCCCCATAGTAATAGTCACATAAGTCACAGACGGCAAATAATAATCCAATGTATCGGTTACGAAAATGCTGTATATAATACACAATTTTCAATATCGTCTTAATATTTTGGCCGTGGTCATTAGCTTCTGCATAGCTTCTTTTATCACCAATGTTTAACGGCATTCTCAAAAACGAATGATGGATGCGTATGTTAAAGAAATCGACTTGTATATATATACTATTTTTCCCATTCTTATAATATATATTTCTACATGTAGAATTTAACACGATTTTGATCAAAAATTTGAAAAAAGTATTATTGTATGTATAAACTAAGCGACTATATAATATATCAACTGATTTGACGTGTATGTGTTTTAGAACAACATTAGGGATTCGTGTCGTTAATCCCACAACACAGCATTGCGGGTACTAATCCCCAAGTATTTGTTTAGAAGGAATCGCTAATTATGGATTCACGTCTCTAATTCCTACAACACACATTCATTGTACATGAATATCACAAATCATCTGGATGACATGAAAGCTTTAATCAACGAACTCTGATTGGTCAAACTAATCTATCCCCAGTAACGCATAGTAACGCAGGATGCAATTATAAAACCCGATGTAGGATCGAAAATAATTAATATCAGTCTGAGTGTTAGGAGAGAGAGAGATGGCTAAAATATTTGAGAAGAATAGCAGCGAAATTAAAGAAGCAGATGACTACGTACCGTTAGAGACAAACCTCCAGGAAAAATCTGAAGAGACTATCGAAGAGTTGTATGCGGGTAAATATAATTGTGCATTAAACAAATATAAAGAAGAAATAATGGATTGTGAATGTTTCCAGTTTAAGGGAGAGAGACCTAGTTATCGTGAAGTAACTCTTCTTGAACTTCAATCGAACAAGTATTTTATTTATCATTGTTATGATGGGAAGTTAAAACCCTACAAAGAACTAACTCGAAGGGAACGGTCTACTGTCTACTATCAATATCGATGTCATGGCTTAGACTATTTATCTGAAAAAAAATCAAGAGATTATTTTAGTCAAAGTGAACTTATAAATAGATTAAGTTATTTATTTCGTAATGTTTTTCCCCCGAATGCTATTATCGGGTATAAAGGTGGTGATAAAGAATCGTCGTTAGTTAAAACACTTCAAGAAAAAACTATTTTATATTGTGTGAATCTTGAATATTTTGGAATTGAGAAGTACGATTATTTACTTTCGTTTTATAATCTTAAACCAAGAAATTGTTGGTATCATACTAGTGAACCCACATGTTTATTGTATCATTGTAGTTTGTTTGAATGTCTTTTATTTGCTGCATGTTTGTTTCGTAAATTAGAAGATCAGGATAATGAACGATCTGTACTCTCTATGTATGATACGGAATTTAATTTTTAAAATTTGTTCTCTCCTGAAAATTTTACCTAAATAAAAAAATACACTTTTTGAATTTAAAATCAAAAAAATATTGAATGTATTTTCCTTTTTATTTTTAGAAACACAAAGATTGTTTAAAAAATTATCAAAAGTACATTTAAGAAATGCTTATATTTTAAAAATAAAACGTACATTAGAACGTTATTATTTTGTCAATGATGTACATGTTGTCAAAAACACTATTTTTGTAAAAATAGAAGGAAAGAGAAGTTTTAAAAAAAATAAGATGATCATACAAAATCTTTGTACATTTAAATATATAAAAAATGATATCATTCTACGTATAGTATAAATAAAACGTTCTTAATTTTTTTCTCTTATTGGCATTAAAAATGAGTCAGAAAAAAATCATACATCAAAGTGAACGTTTTTGGCTTTTGAATCCAAGAAAAAATGCAACAGTTGCTTTAAAATCAGTAAAAAATCTATATGAGTTTCAAGAAGTGTCTTGGATACGGGGTGTAGTACCAACGAGTTTTCTTGACGGTAATAAAATTAAAACAAATATTCGAAAGGCAGGTGAATTTACTGATTTTTCATTGACATTTAGTAACAATAGAAAATTTCAAACAGATACACAGAATTATCGTATGGGGGAATTAGAAGCAAGAAAAAAAAATTGGTATAAACGAAAAATAATTCATAGTATTGATGTAAAACTTAAAAATAATATTCTTGAAAAATATAACGATGCATTAGGATGGAGTATTGTTCAAGTTAAAAAAGAGATATTCGAAGAGGGTGATTTAGGATCAAATATTGGACAACCTAGTAAATATTATTTTACCACTAATCAATTGTTTATTGATCCTGAGAAAAATTTCTTTAACGATGATCAACGTTTTGTAGATTTAGCTTATAATTTACCTGCTGACGAAGATTTTATTTTGATTCAAAACATTCAATTTATAGATGATCATTATTTTATAAAATATGGTCTTAAAATTGGCGAGGCGGATAAACCCTATAATGAATACGATATTTCTATTGTTTATTCTGATGGATATACGTAGATAGGGGTATATATAAAGATCGGTTTATCAAAGAGAGGTACGTGTCATGGCTATTTTTCAACGAGTACAAAATCAAGAGGGATATAAGATTTATCATGATTTAACACAATATAGTTATGTGGAATCCGTTTTTTTTTGGCAATTAGTAGGAAGTATGGAAATTGAAATATCAAGATATCATCTACTAATATCTATTGCTGATTATGAAGCATATTTACGGTATAAATTTATACTGGAAGTAGAATGTTCAAAAAATCCCAAAATGTATATTATACATCACGAGGAACACGACATTCCAGAAGAATGTTATGAATTTCTTCGTAAAATATGTGAAGCATGGAATGATGACCGACTCCCACGTATCAACGACAAAGGAATTGGAGAATATTTAAAGATACTAGATTATGATAGAAAACATTGTTTTAGTTACGAATGCTTTAGGAGTATTATAGCATTATATTATGATTTTTTTGTTTATAATAAAACTATAAAATACACTTGTAAAAAATGTAAAGGGGAATGCGAATGTAATGTGGATTACCCTAATTTCATCAGTGTAAATTTTAATGAAATAAGAGCTTATAATGTAGAAAAATATTCAATGAACAATAACCTCTTATGTAACGAAATAATACACTGAATGTATGTTTTTTATTTAAAAAAAATTAATACATTAAAAACTTTTCAACATGGTTTCTGGGTTTATGATATACAAGTCCTCCTTTTTGAAATTGTCTTTTGATTTTTTTCGTTCCTAGTTTTGCAATAATTTTTACTACATTAGCTTTTTTTTAAGCTCTTTTTTAAAATCGTTTATAAAAAGTTTGCCGTATTTATTGACTGTTTTATTTCCTCCACGTTGCCTTTTTTTCCCTTTAAAAATACCCCCACGTTGCCTTTTTTTCCCCTTAAAATCACCACCCCGTAATTCTCTTATTCTTCCTACCATTGTTATGAAGGTTGTTTTCTCTGCCAATAGTTATCACCATAGTCTGCAAAAATTTCTTCATGGGCTTTTATATGTTTTATACTTTCTAAATACATTTTTTTATTATTGGAGTCGTAAACAAAATCGGAATTATTTTTATATATAGAACCGGTTTTCCCATTATTCGCATAACGTGCTGCGGCGTGAGTTGTCAAATAAGCATCGATACAAGTGTTTGCATCGTTACAAATACTATATACAGCATTATTGTTTTTACCATATTTACGATCCAATTTGGACTGTGTTGTTTTTTGACCCGTGTAATAAGAGATATTACGATCGGGTTTAAAAGGTTTTTTCCAAGCAAATAATCCTTCACCCGCATTTGGGATCGTTGATTTCTTGATACGTTAGTTATTTTGTTTTGCTAAATGAATCCAACATTTTTTTGTTTTTGCTGTTCGTTTACGACATCTTATTTTTTTTAAGGTTTTACTTCTACATTGAAGAACGTGACGTATACTTTGAGATTTATCATTGTGTCTTTTTTTTCGAGGTAACTTAACTCTTACCATTGTGTTTTAAAATATAGTTTTTATTCCTAAATAATCATTATTTTTTTCATGTGTCTGAATAAATTTTACCAAACATTCAACTTTATAGATAATATCTTCGGGGCAGTTGTATATTTCTTTTTTTAATTCTGTTATTCTTTGTTTTAAAATCTTTGATGAAATAGGTATTATCTTTTCTTTATCTTCTGTAAAATTTAGTAAACATTCCCTTAAAAGATACGGCGTAAATAATATTGAAGGATCATTATCTTGAATTTCATACCCAATATAAGGTAAATTAGACGCTTGTAAATAAATTTCAATATACACAATTTCGCTCATATTTTTTTTTACTCTCTTTTTTTTGTTTTAGTTTTTTTAAATGGGTTCTTTATTATCAAAAAAAATCCCTCCTATACTTACGTTGACATGTATTAATATACAGGATTCATACGATGTTACTATTGATCGTGTTGATGGAGAAGGCGAAAACATAAATAAAAATAAAACGGCGTGTTTTTCTTGTTTTAGAAAAAAAAAAGAAGATGAATGATGATCAGAAAAAATTAAAATATAGTCAAAAAGATATAGATAAAATTGTAAGTTTATTTAATAAGAAAAAAGAAAGTAAGAAAAATGAAAAAATAGACGATTATTTTTCTGTTAATCATATAGAAACTATTAGTAGAGAAAAATTTAAAGTCACTGAACAACATTTTTCTTTGGATGTTTCACGGGAAAAAACGGTTAATTTTATTAGTTTTATTCAATCGTTATCGTTGGTTTTTTCTTATTTAATTAACATTGCACGGGCAAATGTAAAAAGTGATGATGATTATGTTAGATTTATCTTTAGTAATGCGCCAAAAAGTTTTTTCTCTACAGCCGTTTTACCCGTGAAAGACTTTGACGTTAAATATTTCTTAAATATTATGGAAAAATTTATGCAGAGTAATAAAGAAATAATAGCTAATGGATGGAATAGTAAGGTAATAGTTCAAACTTTTCCCGCAGGAATAAGTACAAATAAAAAAAAAATAGTGTATTAAGGAAAAAAAGTATTTATAATAGTTTGAATAAGGGAAATGCTACAGATAAAGGCGGTGTGAAAAGTAATGTAAAAAAATATGGCCGTAAATTTCGCACAGGGGTATTTTATATTCTTAGCCATGTATTATTTCGTACAGTGAAAGATTGTTGTTTTGCTTTAGCAATATTAGTGGGTTTATCATTTTTAAAACAAGACGCTAAATATTTTATAATGAAAAGAAAACCAAATAAACCCGTGGATGATTTATTTACGTGTGAAGAAATTCGAAATGTATATCGGGAATGTGGGATACCCGAGGGTAATGTTGGGGACCCACAGTTTGAGTTAGTATATAATAATTATTTAAAAAAACAGGGTGTTGATTTGTTAGTGTATGCTGACACTCATTCCGATAATATAATTTATGATTCACGAACTGATAGTGAGGGTAGTCTTATTAAATTAACTAATGAAATTGTATGTTTATGGTTAAATAATAATCATTACGATGTAGTCTTAAGTATAAAGGAATTTTCTAAACTTAATACCAGTTCTTTTTGTGTTAAATGTATGAGTCATTTTACACGCCATGAATATATCGATAATCACCTATGTACTACAAATAACTTAACTTGTTTACGATGTTATAAATATCCGAATAAGTGTAAAGATAAAAATAATAAACTTATTTGTAGCAGTTGTGATATAATTTTTTATGATGAAAATTGTTTTACAAATCATTTAACAAATAAAATTTTTAAACCCTCTCAAAGTAATTATGATCGTTTAACACCATGTCAATATTTTTTTTATTGTAAAACCTGTAACAAAATTTGTCCTCGATTCTTTTTCATTTTTTCTAATAAAACAGTTAAACATGATTGTAGCAAACGATTTTGTTTTCATTGTGATAAATACATGAAACAACCTCATTTTTGTTTTGTGAAACCCCTTTCACTTGAATATAACAAGAGGAAAGAAAGTGAACCCACTTTATTATTTTTTGATTTTGAAACAAAAGTAACCGAAACTAAATTGCTCGTACCGTTTTATTGTATCGTCCAAAAGGTATGTAAAAAATGTCAACATATTGAATTTAAAAAAACAAAAATATTTGAAAAAAAGGATCAAGAAATTATCGATAATACTATTGAAAAAGTTAGTTGTTGTGGGAATAGACAATTTATTTTTGATAACAATGTTATTGAAACTTTATGTGAATTTATGTTTGAACAAACAAATTCCGTTTGGATAGCTCATAACGGGGGTAGATTTGATACTATTTTTATTTTAAAATATATTTTAGAAATAAAACAGATAATGCCGAATACTATAATGAACGGTACTAAAATAATGAGTTTAATAATTAAAGAACAAAATATTAGAATCCTCGATAGTTATTTGTTTTTTTTGTATGAAATTAGCGGATATTCCAAAAGCAATGGATCTTCAAGGGGAATGTAAGGGATTTCATCCTTATGAATTTTACGATTTAACTTATGAGGGTGAAATTGTAGATCGGAAATTTTTTGATACGCAACATATGAATACAGCAACACTTAATGAATTTGAAAAATGGTATTTAGAAAAAAAGAAAGAGAAATATATATTTCGTAAAGAGATTTATTATTATTGTTGTAGTGATGTAGATATTTTAAGAAAGGGATGTGTTAAATTTTCTACAATGATCGGTACCATAGGTCATATCACCCCCTTTTATGCAAAGAATTGTATTACGATTGCTAGTTTAGCTTTGAAAGTGTATAGACTTAATTTTTTAAAAAAAAATTGTGTAGGAATTATTCCTGCGTCGGGGTATAGGGGGGGTGTGAAACAGAGTTTAATTGCTATTGATTGGCTAGATGAAATTAATCGAGAATTAGGAGGAAATTTAGAATATATCTGTTCACAAAATGGGGAGAAAAAAATTCTAGGACGTTTTGTCGATGGTTTTTATAATGAAACGATATATCAATTTCATGGTTGTTTTTATCACGGATGTCCCAAATGTTTTGACCCCTATGCATTAAACGTTCTTACAAACGAAAAATTTAGTAATTTATATGCAAATACGCAACGTTTTTCATGGACAATAAAAAATGCCGGTTACAAATTAATCGAGATGTGGGAATGTGATTATTTAGAAGAAAAAAATATACACAGAAACAATTAATTGAAAAGAAAAGAAAATTTTATCCGTTTACTCCTTTAACACCACGTGACGCATTATATGGGGGACGAACTTCCCCCGTATGTTTATTTAAAGAAACAAAACCCAACGAACGAATAAGTTATGTAGATTTTACATCGCTATACCCTGATGTACAAAAAAAATATGATTTTCCTGTAGGTCATCCTACTATTTTACTGGGAAAAGATTGTAATAAAATAAAAATCAAGGACATATTTGGTGTAGTAAAATGTTGTATTTTACCTCCTCGAAATATTTACTTTCCTGTTTTACCCGTTAGAATAGATGGGAAATTATTATTTCCATTATGTTATAAATGTGCTGTGGATAAATGTAATAAATGTGAACATAATGAAAGCGATCGATACTTGACGGGTACTTGGACTAGTGTTGAGATTAATGTTGCTATAGATAAGGGATATAAAATAATTGCTTTTTACGAAATATATCATTTTGAACGCAAAGAAAAAATCTTTTCACAATACGTAAATCAATTTTTAAAAATCAAACAACAATCTTCAGGAATTCCTACGTATTGTTTGAACGCTGATGGAAGTAAAAATGATGATAAAATTAAACAGTATTGTAATGATTATTTAAAAAATGAAAATGTTTATTTAGATAAAGACAAAATAGAGAAAAATCCCGGATTAAGAACTATTGCAAAAACATTTTTAAATTCGTTATGGGGAAAATTTGCCCAAAACGAAAATAATACACAAGTGTGTTTTTTAAACGATTATGAAGAATTATTAAATATTGCCAATGATAAAAGTAAAAAATTAACATCGATGGAATTTATAAACGAAACATTATTACGTTGTACATATGAAAAAATTGATGATGCAACAACCCCTCTAAAAACGGGAAATGTAATCATAGCATGTTTTGTTACTGCATATGCACGTTTGAAATTATACGAGTTAATCGTTAAATTAGACGATCGCGTTTTATATTTTGATACAGATTCTGTTATTTATATATCTGATGAAAATAATTATACTGATGTTAAAACGGGAAATTATTTAGGAGATTTAACGAATGAATTAAATGAAAATGAATGGATAACAAATTTTTGTTCAACGGGTCCAAAATGTTACGCGTATATAACTAATTTAAATCAGGAATGTATTCATGTGAAAGGTTTTACTTTAAAAAATGAAACAATAAAAGAAAAATTGAATTTTTTATCCTTGACACAATGTGTTAAAAATCAAGATCAGATCATCGAAATTAAATATCACAATAAAATATGTAAAGATAAACTTAATCATATTTTTATTGAGGATGAAATAAAAAAATTTTCATTTACATTTAATAAACGTGTTGTTAAAAATAATTTTAATACGATTCCGTTTGGATTTTTAGATAACTGAAATGAACAATGTTTCATTACCATTTCAACACCCTTTTATGTTAACGTTATGCGGCCCTAGTCAAAGTGGGAAAACATATTGGATATTACAATTATTGAAAAATATTAACATTATGATTACACCAGCAATTGTTAAAATTGTTTATTTAAATTCAATTTATCAACCTCTGTACGCTGAAATGGAAAAAGTTCTTGCGGAAAAAACAGATATTAGTGTTGAATTTATTGATTGTCAAAAGGGTATTCCCCGCATTACCGATATACAAACGAATACCCGTGAAAATACGTTAATAATATTAGATGATCTCATGTTAGTTGCAACATCATCAAAGGAAAATCTTGAAAGAATAGATAATATTGCAACTCAAGATGTCCATCATCGTAATATTAGTGTTATTTTTACATGTCAAAATTTAACATATGGTAATAGTAAATTGCGAAATTTACGTGTCAATAGTCAATATTATGTTATGTTTAAAAATTTAAGCGATTATAATAATATGTATACGATATGTGATAATAAAAAAATTAATAGAAATAGATTTAATAAAGTATTAAGTGAAATTAATGAGAAACCCTATGGTTATTTGGTATTTGATAATTGTAGAAAAGGGTATGAAAATTGTAGAATTAGAACCAATGTATTTCCACATGAATCAACGATAATCTATGATTTGTAAATAAATGTAAAAATAAAAATAAAATGTTTGTTAAAAAATAAAAAGTGTTGTTGGAAATTTTTTTAAAAAGTATATATAGTATGGGATGTGTATATTGTGTATGAACTTTTTTTAAAAACATGGCAACAAGACGATATAGAGGCAGGAGGGGAATTATCCTTAGAAAAAAGAAACAAAAAGGGGGTAGTGCTCTAGATATTTTTGGACCTTTGGGATCGTTAGTTGGAAATCAATTGGGATTTGGGATTCGAAAAAGAAAAAGAAAAAGAAAACAAAAAGGGGGTCGAGGTTCTATTTTGGCCGAATTGTTGGGGTTAAATTAAAAATCCATAAATCACTGTACATAATTAATTTTTTTGTTTAATTAAAAATTGGCATTATTAAAACTACAACATGACTGATTGTTATTACTCTTACAATTTTTTTACATTTTTTATTATATATTCCTACGAGTACACTACCTAAAATTGTTTCTATTTTTTTTTTTAATTTAATATCGTTTTTTAGTTTAATACGTTCATTTTTAAATATTTTTTGTTTATTATTATTTTCGAATTCATTACGACATTGATTGTATAAATATAATAAACTCCAATTTCCACACACTGCAGTATTTTTGGATTGTAATTGTTTACTTTGAATATATTGAAATGTTAGTCCTTTTTTTACACTATAATCATACCAATATTCACGTTTATAAAACGAGACATCTTTTGCAAAACTATCAAAAAAATTCATATGTTTTTCTTTATCCACCCATATAGCAATCCAATGTTGACCGTTTTGATCTGCTTCATCCGTATTCCAAATCCAACACGAGGGATAATAAATTTTTTTAGGAAAAATATTTGCAGGAAATGTACCCAAATAATATTTATTTAAAAACTTATTTATTTTTGAAATTTTATTAATCTCGTTCGTAAATAAAAATTGGGTTAAAAAACAATGTAAATTCATTGATTTTTGCGTCGCCATTTTCTTCGTGTTGAATAGGGTGTTGAAGAGGGGGTAGGAATGCGGGTGGTGAGTGATGTAGATGGTTCTTCGTTACTCGCAAGATCCGAAGTGGTTTTTCCCAAATTTATATAACGTTGTCGTAATTTTATATTTCGTATATAATAGGCGGGCATATGTAATTTTTTCAATTCTTTTAAAGCAGCCGTCTGCTTTTGTTGTGTAAGATTGAACATGTTTTGTTTGCTGACATTATGCGTTAAATCGTATAATAAATCATGATGGTTTATTGCAATACCGTTTATTTTTATTATATCTGTACCCCCAATTTTAAATTTTTTCCTTTCAAGAAATTATTTTATTTGTTGACCACTTGTCACAGTCGGTGTTTTCCTTACCTCGGGTGATTCATCATTGGTCACCTCATTTTCAAGTTCATTACTTTTTCTTTTCATATTTTGTTGTCTTTTTAAAAAACTAACCATACTCTCTGCGACACGTTGATCATTATTAACTTTTTTCATTTCTTCTTTCATTTTATTTTTACTTTCAATAAGATCGAAATTATTTTTTTTGTTAATTCCCTGCAATAATTTTTCGTTTTCATGATCAGTTTTGATTAAATCTAAAATTTCATTTAATTTACTCGGATTAATTAATTGCATTTTATTTACTTCGGTCATTTTTTTTTATTTGTTGGTTAAGTAATTTGTATGCTTTTTGATATATGTTGATTATACGAAAATCCTCAGATAATAATATTTTTAAATCTTTTTCTTTTATTTTGTTCTTTGAAAACTTATTCAAAATATATTTATTATCACTGGAAAGTTGGATAGAAATTTTTTTATTTAAAATATTTTTAGCAATGTATTGTAATTTATTAATTAATTGAGAATCTAACAACGTATTTTTTTTATCAATATCTGCTTTAAGATATTTTTTTAACGATGGTAAAAAATCCTTTTTTTTTTTTTCAAAAGCTTTTTTCTTTATTTTATTTAATTGAACTAATGTTTCTAAAAATTTTAAATCATCTTCGCAACTTGATGAAGAAGAAGTAACGGAACTTTCACTATCCATTTCATCACTAACATCATCGCTAACAACATCGCTATCATTTTCACTATCATCCTCCTCATCATCATCATCTCTTGATTTATCATTTTTCTCGTCTTTTTTTACCTCTTCTTTATTTAATTCATCATTTTTTTCTTCATTTATTTTTTTTATGCGTAAACTGAAAACGGTGGAAATACAAGAATATGTTCACGATTTAGGGGTATTTTGTTAATAACTGGTTTTTTTATTTTTGGTTTATTTATTCTATTCTTTGTTGTAATGGGTTTTGTGTTCTTCATTTTTTTTGTACATCCCCTTGTCACAAATGTTGATAATTAAATGCTGTGTAATAATCTTGCAGGGGTATTTAATCCCACTCTAATTTCATTTCGAAATTCACCAACAAATATTAAAGCCCCTACCACTGTATTTTGAGAAAAATGAAAATCCACATTAACATTTCCCGACGGTCTTATGGGTAATACTGCAAGATGAGAGTCTCTATTATCTGTTAAATCAAATGCTAATATAGAATACCCGTTTATAAAGTCATTATAAGTCATAGGCTGAATAGTTACGATTTAATACCGAACGTAATTTTGAGTAAGCTTCAGCTTCATTTTCAATTCTCCCGACAACAGCGTTATTTACGGAAACTTCAACATTATCATAATTAGGCCAGTTAAATTCAAAAATATTATGCGTATATGATCCGTTCCAATTTGCTAATGGAGAAAATACAATATATAAACGTGTAGGAACGCTACCATTAAACACATCGATTACTTGATGTGAATTTCGTCCTGCAGCTACTGATTCAGTAATACAACGATAATTGGTTGTATAATATAATGTTTCTTTATTATGGGTCATCATCCCTATATTAAGAGCATTTGATAATTGTTTTTTGGGTTTAAATACAGGAATTTTTATTTTAAAATCATCTAGGGTAATTATAGTATTAGCAACGGGCATATCAGCATGATTGGCACCCATCATTACAATTGTATTTAATGCCCGCGTTAAACGTAATTCGACTTTATACGCTGTAGGAATATATATTTCAGCACCACATTCGCTAAATAATGAACAATCAATCTCATCTATCAAATACTGCGATTGATTTTGAAATGCCTGTGTTTTTTGTCGCCCCCCTGTATTTACGACAGCAGTTCCATTCGTGAAACCAGCGATACTGCTAATTTGTCCGGCTGTATCTAAATATGCTAAATTAAGCTCTTTAGAATCTTTATATCCCGACGGTGTTTGACGCATTATAAATTGTAGCCATGATGCAAAATGTGCAAAATTATCTGATGGTGTAATTAAATTTTCATTTATTTTTAATTCTTTTGTTTTCCACATTGTACGAAGGGGTAATGTAATCATCGAAAACCCCGATGCTGCAGGTGCTATAACTCCAGCAGCATTTCTAATCGATACTCTAGCCATTATTTTAGCATCGCTTGTTTTCATTAATCCAACGGCGTTCCCATGTCTTGTAAACGTGTATACTGACGATTGATTATCGACAGGCGTTGCGATAATTTCAGTTTCACGACATTCCGTAAACGTATCATTATAGGGTGATGAAGTAAAAAATTGTAAAGGCTCGCTAAATAATATGTCATTTTTTTCCAGATCTTCAATTTTTTTACTCATTTTATTTTTTTTTAAACGTTAATTTTAAGAATATTTGAAAGTGTTCCCAACACTTGAGGAAGAAACATACCCAGTGCCAATGCTCCCCCAAAACCTCCTTTTTGTATTTTTCTTCTACGTTTTCTTATTCCTCTTTTGTTTTTTCTTTTTTTGATGTATTTTTTACGCGTCATTTATTTTATTTTTAAAAAACAACAATACCCACAACAACAATAAAAATAATAATAATATACACAACATTATGATTTTTTTATATAACTTTTTTTATTTATACTTTTTTTTTACACAATCTATCTATTTTGTAAAAAACGTATTACATTTGGATCTATTTTTTTTCTCTTTTTTTTATTATCACTTGTATAATAAGTATCTAAATTTAAATTTGAGGGTAATCCCACACCCTCATTTAATAAAATTTCTTTCTTAGTTGGATTTTCTTTATTTTTTCTTTTCACAACAAAATATGATGAGGAATAATTTTTTCCACGATTTCTACCGTTTAACAATTCAGTATAATCTTCTACGGATAGTTCATTTATTTTTTCAGTCATTATTTTTTTCTTCAAATAAATTTATATATATCTTAATTTCTTCACCTTTTAACGGCACGTTATTCTCATAGTTAATAAAGAACTGTAGTGATTGTTTAGCCTCTTTATCACTCATAAATAAAAAATAGGGGAATTTTTTATTTTCATCATTTAATGATGTATAAGGATTTTTTTCGTCAATATAAAATAATTATTTTATAGTATATATAAAACGTTGTGTTGCATTGGAAATAATAGTAGATGAAGAAACTGAAATCGTTCCATTATTTATTTTTTTTGATTGTGTTATTGCACTGAAATCCATTTTGTTTGCACACGTAATTCGAAATGAATTTTTGATATTTTTATATTCAATCGAATTTAAATTCCACAAAAAATTTTTCCCACTATTTACTAACACGTAAAGAGAAAAAGGATAAAATATTTTATATTCTTTAATTATCATTTCCCCATTTTTTTCTTCAAGAACAATCAAAAGCATTATGTTGAATGTATTAAACAATCAATACTAAGCGTTCCTGAATCAAAAGGAACTAATTTTCCTGTAGTATCTTTAACTTTAATATGAATTTCTCTTATAATGTCTTTTTTTAATTTTCTCAATGATTTTGGGGGACTATAATAAACTAATTGTCCATCCCCCCACCATCTTGTCGATTCCATTGAATGGGTACTGTTGTTAACAATTCGGAACAACTATCACCAACTAACCCCAGTTCTATTTCATCACAATATATAAACATTTTATTTAATCCGTCGGATACATCGGGTAAGTAATCAAAATGTTTAGAAAAAAGGGTTCGAGGTGTAGGGTTATCTTTTTTTATTTCAAACAAGAGAGGTACGATTTCAAGACCTTTTTCATTTTTTAAACCTAGCATAAAAGCTATTTTTATTGAAAATAATATATTAATCTTTTGATTAAAAGAAGCATATTGAATACCATTTTTTTCTACCGTAGTCTTGTTAGATAATCGAAATTCATTTACCTGTAACCCATCGACTGCTTTACGCGCATTTTCATATACCCAATACTCAATCTCAACATTAACATTAATAATTACTTTCCCATTTGACCCAATGGTAAAAAAAATTTCAAATCCTTCTAAGATATTATTTAAAAATATAATTAATGAAGACAAATCATAAATTCCGTCGGGTATAATAAATTTATCCGATGTAAAAACGAACTCACTGCTGGCGTATACCGAATTATTATTTTCTTCGGGTATAAAATTCTTATTGGTTATGATAAATGAAAAAAAACATTCATCACCAACAATATTTTTAGTTGTTTGAGGATAACAAACTTGTAAAACTTCTAAAAAACATTCATTGTTCAAAGCATCAATGGGTTGTGCAATTTTCATTTCAAAATCATTAATCAAATTCTTTTGAAGTCCGCTTGATATTGAATTACTAGCAATGTGTAAATTCATTTTTTTTTAAAAACTTGTAATTCAGCACGATAAAAAATTCCTTTAATTTCTTCACGTTGTTCGTCTTCTAATTGATATGTAACGGGATCGGTGATAAATACTTTTTTAATAAAAAATATCTCATTTGTCCATCGTCGAAGACTGCTTTTTTCAAAAATATTATTTTTTACTCTCGCAATACGTACACGCGTACCTTCTTGTATCAGATCTTGAGTGGGAATAGGATAATTTAAATGATCACGTACTATTTTATTTTTTACTTTACGTATTTTTCCTTTTTTTTCTTCGCGATAAATTTCAAAAGGTGTTGCACCAGCTAATGCTTTATGTGGGGAATTATTATAACGCTTAACAATAAGGGGTAAATACTGAATATAGTCAAATTCTCCAGTCATTGTTAAAACACGACGAACCATTGTTTTTAAAGTTCCAATCACACGTTCCACATGGGATGCTTTTATTTCTCTATTATACGTATGAAATACTTCAAAATTATATATTTTACTTAATTTCGTACGTATATCTTGAAATTCTGTTCCTTCATCACTTTGAATTTTAAGAGGGGCTATTCCTTCTTCAATAAGAATACTTTCAAATTTATTTTTAACATTATTAGACGTTTTCTTTTTTATTAATTTTACCCAACAAAATCTTGAAAAAATATCAATACACACCAACCAATAACGATATTGATTATTATATCGGGCTAAATCTTTATTTTCAGCTAAATCAATTTCCCATTGTTCATTATTTTTATTAACAGCATATTTCAAACGTCTATATATTTTTTTACTACTACTATGTAATCTATAATTAGAATAATCCCCATCAGTTAATGTCTCTCCTTTTAATAATCTTGAAGCTTTTTCAATAAAGTCAGCAGAAAATTTAGTTTTTTTCTTTTACTCATTTCTATAATAAAGAAATAAAATTAATATAATATTCTTCAAGTTCATCAACGAGAGCTTTGTCGCGTAATATTCCCATAAAATCAACTGCTATATTTTTACAGGCTAACTCTTTATTTATAGTATTACCGTACAAACATAATGTATCTTGTATATTTTTACAATGCCTAAAACGATAATAAAAAATTTCTGAAATTACTGATGGACTTAAACGGTGACAAACCTCATCATCATCACTTTCTACTTTTATTTTCTTAATCTTTTCGTCGTCGTCATCGTCGACGTCGTCGTCAAAATTGAGTGTGGTTTTCTTTTTCTTCAATACTCGTTTTTTGACGGGGGTAGGTTGGGATTTATGACCTGTTGCATGATTATACTTTCTTAGGGCAATAATATATTCATCCAAGGAATCTTTCTTTTTTATATGAAAACTACCCCAATCATCAGACCATACGATTTCACTTGGCGTTGCGTTGTTGTTGTTGTTGTTGTTGCTGGTTGTCGGTGTTGGATCATCGTCAAATTCCATTGCATCGGCTAATTCGTTATCTTGATGTTGATAACAAATTTCCAAACCACCCCACGCATCTGTACGAACAACCAAACGGCATGTTTGCTTTTTCCAATTTTCAAATTTTACCACTTCAAAAAATATCTGCACCAATTTCTCTTGAATGCTAATCTTATTAAGAACATTCAACAATGAAGGAATATGATCATTTTTCACTTCAACAGCGCTATTGTATGTGTACTTGTCACATCTTTTATTTGTTGGATATACTTTTGCGAGAATAGCATTACCGTTGATTTTTTTTTGTGCAATTATTTTTGCAGACAAATCTGTATACGATTGCATTTTATAAAAATGATCATATTGTTGTCTCGCATAAAGTTCCACCATCTCTGAATCTGTTCCCGAGTGAAGGGTAAATGATGAATCACTGTAGGGACAGTGTTTATTTTATACCCTCCGCACAATTAAAAAAAAAATTGTATTCCATCAAAATGAAAAAAATTTTATTACACTAATAACCAACGTTTTATATCAAATAAACTATTTTGTTTTCTTTGCATAACTCCTAAAATTTTACATAACTTTCTATGTTGTTTTTTTGTTTTTATTTTACATTCTATTTTATTTTCTAGAAATGCAACAAGTGCTTTCCCTATTCTTCCATTTCCATCGGAAAAAGGATGAATGGTTTCAAAAATATAATAAATCAAAACTGATATATTTTTTCTTTGATAGTTTTTTACGTAAAATTCATCTAAATGTTCCATATATTGTTGAATATCTAGGGGATCAACCTCCTCATGAAATCCAACAAATCTTTTGTTTTGACTGTAATGTCCAGCATTCGTTAAATGGGTCATAGATATTTCATGAATAGTTTTACAACATTCACTTATTTTCCATTTTTCATCTTTTTCCATATAAAATTTTCGAAGGGAAAAACAAAATCTCCCACATCGCATCCAAAATTCTTTTTCATTTTCTTCGTCTTCTTCCATTCGTATAACATCATACGCAAACACTTTAAATTTTATACAATCTTTTAATTCCATTTTTTCTACATACACGTTTGTTCACTAATACTTTTATAAAAATTATCCCAATTCACATTCGATTCAGTCATTTCATACATAGGATTGTATGCAGCTAAATCATAATTCAATGTTGTTTTTATATACTTTTTTATCATAGTAAATAATTCTATTACATCTTCCTCAAGCATTATTACATATGCAAATATTTTCTCTTTACACTTAAATTCTCCTATAATTCCTCCATAATCTTGCTTAACACCCACAGAATGATTAACTTGGGTGTGATTTTCATTAAAAACATAATTACTTTTGTTTAAAATACTTAATTTCAAAGGATCAAACTCAAAAAAATAACTTTGACTCTTACAATTTTTATACCGACATTTATCAAAGGATACTTTACCCTTTTTATATAATGTATAAAATCCCAAAAAACATATCTAATATTTTCTTCAGAAAGACCTTTTTTTTGTCTATTGAATAAACTTCCTATAGGGTTATGTTCACGACAATAAAATATAAAACATGAAGTGAACATGATAAGATTTTTAATTGAACTACAATAAGCATAAGAATTGAAAATACTAGGTGCTACCATTAACAAATAAATCTTTAAAAAAAGAGCAAAATCACCTTTCTGGCTATGTATGTGCTTAAATTTGCTTACTAAACTTTCTTTTCCAAAACCCAGGGTATAAGATAAGTATTTTCTTTCAAAGGTTAGATTTTGTACAAAATATGTATAATGATACTTATCATTGATTTTTAAACATTGAAATAAATCTGAGTCTTGGCTTTCAAGGGGTAATACAACAAATAATTCGTTAAAACAATCGGGAAATGAAAAAAAACTACAGCATAACGTGTCTGATTCAACTAGTATAGTACGTTGTTCAAGCCATGATCTCTTCAAGGAATATTTTCTTTGACTTGCTTGTAAATTCGGGATCATATAAGAGAAACGATCTTCTAGGATAAAATAGGATTCCATTCCACGGGTTGCTTGGATTTTTTTCATATTGACTGAATAACTTTCTTCGGGGGGGTGAATGTTTTCACAATTCATCCTGGGACATGTGACATATTTTCCACGATAATAATCAAATAATCCACATAACCAAAATAAATATCCAATTTCTCCTTGGTTAAAATATTGAAAATAAAGAACAACTCTTAAAATTGTTTCAATCATAATGCTGTGATTTTGAAAGATTTTTTACTCTTTATATAGCTTTTTTCAAATTCAATAAGCTAAATAAACATTAATCTGAATAAAATAAAAAACATTGTGTTTTCGGGTTCATTCTTCAGTTGAATCTCATGCAAGCAATATGTCAAAACCCAAACAGTATGATCTTCACTATCTTAAAGAAAATTGTCGAAATCAAATATTTATTGTACGTAAATGTGAACAAATCCTAAATCCATGCTTTCCTATGAATCGATTATATATAAATTTGGAAGTTATGGAGTATGTAAAAAATAAAAAGCTTAATTATAAATAATATATAACAACACATGTGGCAGGAGATTGTGGTATACATAATTTCATAGATCAAGAAGTGTATATAAATTCTTTTTTTTAAATAAAAAACGCTTTTCTCGATTTATTGAACTGTTTTATTTCAAATATTTAATTCATTAAAATTATTACATAATTCCCCACAACAATCTAAATATACATGTTGTTGCAACATAGATTTATCAAAATGTATTTTATTTATTAATGTTACAATATAATTTCCATTACTGCTACCATAAATCACATTAAGTAAAGATAATATATTTTCATCTTTAATAAGAACTAAATAAAGCTCTTCACCATCAAAATTTTCACGAAACTGATAATTTACTAATCTAAATCTTGAATCCTTACATTTACCATACAAAAACGTTTTTGAATAACATGGGATATTATTTATCTCAAAACAATCAAGGGTCGAAATTAACGTGGGTAATCTCGGTTCTCTATCAATAAATACTACATGTTTTCCCACTAACTGATCATAAAATGACATAGTCCAGCTAAAACCGGTTATTAAAAATCTATAATATCTTTTTCCACCATATCGTTTCCGAAATATAGATTGTTCATTTTTATCTTCCACATAAATGTTAAAATATTTATAATCATAATCAGCACATCTAAACTGATAGGGATGCTCTCTCCATTCCAAAAAATAAAACGTTGAATCGCGTGTTTTTTCTATCTCAAACAATTCAGCATGTAATAAATATTGAATGTCGGGATAAAGAATTTCATCAAAATCACGCTCAGCCATTTAAATCTTTTTAAAAAAAACGTCTTTTCTTCTATTCGTCTATTTCCACTGAAACAGTCACTGTATATTTCCACCGTATATTTAACTTGTTTAACACCCAACGTTTAACACTGTTTAGTCTTGAAAGTTTTAATTCATCTGGATGAATCGGACACGGGTGTTTGTTAATACATCTTCCACATGGATGTTTGTTATAATATAATCTTTCAAATCGTTCATCTGCTGTTTCTTTACGTTCCATTGTCTAACAAATATATAAACAATTATTTTTTTTACTCTTATTTATACTGTTTTTTAACAACGTATCTTCTTTAACAACCATCTCTTTAATCTACAACAACGTTTTTGTTTTGGATCTTTCCGCGGTATATAATTCGCACACACTTCCCCACACATATTTCCGTTAAGACATTGTCCACAAGGATATTTTGAATAGAATAATCTATTATATCGTGCATCCACGGTTTCCATGATATTTTTGTAAAAACCATTTTATTACATTTTTATTTATATCCTACTAAATTTTTTATTTTTTTTATTTTAGAATATCTGTCTTTTTTAATTTTGATTTTTCTTTTTATATTTTTTTTTTATAAAAAATTATATATAAACGCGTTACCCCCATGTGGTACGTTATTTGTGAATGATGTCGAATTCGCATGTACGCTATCGTGACTGTGATGAACATACCGGTAGACGTTATCAAAGAATAATTGCTAATGACTTTAACCCCTACAGAATTGATGATGCAAGTAACTATTATCCAAGTCGTTTTCTAGCCAAAGAATTACACCACTTTACCTATGTTGTAAAGAAATGTCAACCAACGGTATTATGCGAATGTATTGAAGATATACCCTATGAAGATATACCCTCAACGCCTCAAACATATTACCTAGCTCTGGTAGTTAAAAAGAAACATGAATATGAAAATGATGAATGGAATTGTTCATGTCTGGGTGAAAACATAACAACAATTGTTGACTATGATGCTTCTGATCTTTTACAAAAAGAAATTACACTAATAATAGATTCTAATAATTTCATAAAAGCTGTAGCATATACTCAATAAAAACTTTTTTTTAAAAAAATTCGTGTTTTTTATTTATATATAAAATTACATATTTGATTTAATCATAGTGATAACAAGATGAATCAAGAACAAGATCTCGTGACCTGTGTCAATTATAGGGGTGTAGCATATTATGACGATACTCCTCGTTATTATTCATGTCATTTTCTTCAAAAACATTTTCCTAACTATACATATTTGGTAGAGGATTGTAAACCTGCTATACTATGTAAAGAATGTAATCCCCCATTTTGTTCTCCACCTCAAGTCTACGAACTAACTCTGAAAATTATTATACAGGGAGAAGAGAAGGGAATAACCCTAAAAACAATTCTTGAAACTAAAAGTGATCATCTCTTGTATAAAACAATTAAACTAATAAATGGTAACTCAATAATTCCACAACAAATTAATTTGTAAACATATTTATTTTTCTTGTAATAAATTTTTTACACAAAAATAAAAACATTCTGTTTCTAACTTTCAAGGTTTTTTTATTTTAAAAACATTACAAAGATAAATATATTTGTTTCCCTCTACCCCTATGGTTAATGAAATTGTAGGGTTTAATGTTTAATATAGGTGTTTGAGTTTTTGCTAATTTTACATTATCATTATTAATATTTATATATTTTCCCTTCAATGATAATAAGAGGTTCTGTAAATTTTCCTCCGGAGCTCCAAACGCGTCTACTATCATCAATTTGAAATATCGAGGTCCTTGCCAACTCTTTCAGATATAAATAATATCCATATCTTAACAACGAGGGAATCACAGGTTCATAATTTACTAATTGTATGGGTTGAGCACGATAATAAAATGTAAGATAAGCATGAGATTCACATTCTCCAAAATCAATCATTGAACGCAACCACATGTTTGAAAAAATATATTTGATACCCTGTTTATATAGTTTTGCAAAAATCTATAAAAGTAGGTTGTCAAACTATAAAATTTTCACAAAACGTTCAAAAAAATATTGTCAAGATGGTCTATTGCAGTTTCTGTTGTTGTGAAGTGAATTCCTTCTATCATTTTTTCATGCATTACAGATGTAAAGAATGCTTTGTAAACCATCATTATTGTTATCCTTGTAAACAGAATTACTCACGACTTATCTATAGTAGAATAGTTGATCTATGTGAATGTGATGATAGAATACAAAGATGGAAAAAAACTTATTTGGATTAATAAAATTTTTTTTTAAATACATTGTCTACCATTTCCAAAATTCATAAAACTTATGATTATAATTCGGATGATCTTTTTTCCATCCTCCTTTTTGAATTTTTTTAGAACGTCGTCGTTTTCGTAATCGTTTTTTTATTTTCGCTTTTCTTATACATCTCCTACTCCTACACTTCATTTTTTTATGTTAACTGAAGTACGACAAGCAATGGTTTAAAAAAAAAGAAAAAAACCATCTATTTATACTGTTCTGTTTTTTGATTTTTTTTTAATATCTTTTCTGAGACACATATAAGATGTTTAAACTAAAAACACTTTATCATTACTGAAACAATGTCCGTATTACGTTATGTTAGTATATGTAGGAAAAGTATAACTTTTTTTGACTGCTCCAAAGATACTGTTCAGTGCTATTTATCAACTGAATCTCTTCTTAAAGAATATCCTGAATATATATATTTTGTAGAGGATTGCAAACCTGTTACCATAATTGAAACAAAACAATGTTCTGTAATAAAAAAAAAATGGTGTGGAACAACATCCGTATGAAGTAACCCTGAAAGTTATTAATCATGGAGAATCTGGAAAAACACTAAAAATATTATCAGAGGAAGATATTCCTCATCTTTTACATAAAAATGTTAAGTTTATAAAAACTGACAAAGACATAATAATTCCTTCTCTTGTATAAATTTATTTAATAAAACATATTTTTTATTACATGAATTTCTTTCTTTACTCAAAGTTTTTTTCTTTTTTGTCGATGCTTGTTCTTATAATCAGCTAATTTACGGATTCTTTCGCTATCCCATAATTTTCCCATTTTACCCTGACGTTTTCCATATCGATATAACGTGTACGGATCATATAGTCTACCTTTAAAATGGTAGAAATCATCAGCATAAGAACGAAGGATTTCTCCCCCATAGGGTAGCCAATCAAAAATACAATCTCTTGCTTCTTTGAGATAAACAACCCCTTGAAGAAATCCAATTTCTTTATCTTTTACAATTTCACGACTACATTCAAAAAACGATATTTCATTTAATTTAAGACAATTCTGGGACGTATGAATTAATTTCGCTGCCTCTATCATTTTTTCAGCCTTTTCTGGATTACGCATTTGAAATGACCAAATCTTTCGCGAGGGTATATACCCAGCCATCTTCAACAAAATGACCCTTTTTTTATGATATCGTTTTTTATACCCCAGGTTTTGTAGAAATGAAATAAAATTTTTCTCAAAAAACTTTCATATAAATAAGCTGAAACTTTTCTTTTTCATTTATACGTAAAACATTGTCCCTCTACAAACTTAGTTTAAGAAAAAATGGCTACGAAAGAAGAAATAACGAATGAAGCTGGAGAACCCCTGAATGGGTCCCCTCTCATATGGGATTACAACGATAAAGGAGAAGGATACGCGTACGGTGTACGTGTACGGGATACGGATACGTATACGTCGAAAGTGTTTAATTTCGAGGACTTTAAACCCGTCAAACCTATTCAGGGTGATTCTGATAGTGATGATAGTTTGAAAGCATTTTTGGGGACTGACGAAGTAAAGGAAGAAAAAATATTTAATAGAAACAACATTAAAAAAAAAGTATATACCCACTGTGATATTAATTCTCTTCGACAGAATTTTCCAAATCAAAAATATATTTTACGACACTGTATACACTTTCCCTTTCGTACGATATCCAGGTATAAATTATATTTAGAAGTGGTAGAGGGGGGATTTCTTTATCCGTATAAATATCTAACAACAATTATGATAACTGATGATTCCATACTTAGTTCTATTAATAAAGAAATGTATTTAGATTAAATAAAAACAATAAAAAGATTTGTTTTTTCAAAAAAAGTTATTGTGTGTTAAAGTACATTTTATTTTTTTTAAAAATATATCTATTTGAAAAACACCAAATAATTTTTGGAGATATTTCCCTCTACAAATTTTATCTTTTTTTTTAAAAATACCGTAACTAAAGAATATCAGTCATTCGGCCATAAGATGGCGTCGAGGTAAGAGCTCCATGGCGGAAATTTCTATGATTAATTCTATAAACCAAAATTTGATTATTTTTATTTCAACGTACAACTCTTCCAATAAAAATAATATGAAGTTTTTTTGGAGGGTAAGTATAAATCACATTGGGTGAGGTATGAATGTCGTTTATAAAGGTTTTTTTTGAATTTTAAAATATCTATCTCATGAAATACGATCACCTTGATTGACCTTCCTCTTTCTGGTCGTTCAACTCAAGGATAAACCAAAAACTGGTCGTACAACAACACCAGGTTTCATGAGATAAATATATACAAAATTCACAAAAAACCTCTTGTATACGACCAGGTGCATATCCCCCCTGATTTGATGGCTGGTCGTTCTTTACAGGGTGACCACACCTTAAAAATACGACACCCTCCTGGAAATATGGGACTGGACTGTGCTCTGATTGGTCAATTCAAATCATACTCGATTCTGATTGGCTTAGAGCTCAGTCCAGTCCATAACACATTGATAATAATAATATATATATTATTACTACTAGTTCGGTTTCATAAAACGTGCCCTGAATCTCTTCGCCATTGTAATCTTGAAGTTTGTAAACTGGTGGACGACGTGGTATCGTCTTACTCACTGTAAATATTTCCTTTGAAAAGTTTGGTAAATATCCTTTTTCAAACGTTCGTTTAACCTTACTAATTCTTACTTGATCACCTATCTTAAATTTGTAGTTAACAGGTGAAAAATCACTAATGTCACTATCGTAAAGAGTATGCCAAATTTTATCCTCGCTCACACGATTCACAAGAGCTGGTTTTGTCTTAATACTGCGATGTACGCTGTGATTGTAAGCATAAACTAAATCCGGTAACATGTCAATGTATCTCAGATTTTTTCGCTGTGAAATAACGCCACATCTTCGTCTTGAAGGTACGAATCAATCGTTCGACGATAGATGCTTTGGTTTCATTGAAGGTATTATACAAATGAATATTCTCATCTTTCATAAGTTTTTGAAAATGTTTGTTGAAAAATTCTGTTCCCCGGTCTGTCAAAATCTTTTCAGGCTTCCTCCCTGACGATAAAATCACTTTATAAGCTTCGACAAGCGCTCGACCGGTTTTCGACTTGAGAGGGACCAACCACGCATACTTTGAGAACACATCGATACACACCAGGATAAACCGTGATAAATCCATCATTAAACGTTTGCATAGACTGCATGTCGGCTAAATCCATTTGCCATTGCTCATCAATACCTCCCACGAAAACACGGTTTCTTTTAAACTTTCGTCGTACCGGTTTGTGTAAAGTATTCGCATCCTGTTTCATTAACCAGTCACGAATCTGTTTACGATTTAACGTGAATTTACCCTCATCTTTCACATCCCTGTACAGAGCTTCCACCCCTCCAAATCCTCCAGATCGTTTCGGATCAAAGTAAACACTTGACAAATATTCGTCTGTATTGTTCATGTTATGTTGTTTCGGTCACATAACACTTCATAATGAACAAAATGTCTTTTCACCGCTCGTATTCATGGCATCTCAGGTTCTCTAACTTGAACCTCTTGCACCGTTTGGCATGACACTTCAGAAGAAATATTTTCCAATACAGTCGGTAAATTAACAGTTTGAACAAACCCATAGTTCTTAATGGTTTTACTATTATACCCCATTTGTAAATGACCTTCAAGGTTAATATCATTACGGCCAAAGCTTACACCAAACCTAAACATTTTTTGTCGATTGTGATTCTTGTTTCTTTTGGGCTCTGTACTCGATTTACTATAACATGTACCCATTGTGAAAAAATACTTAATGTTACCTTTATCACAAAGTAACACAGAATGAAGAAGACGAATCAATACATTTAGTTTTCAAAGGTTTTATTAAAACACATATTACAAAGTCGACTGTTGAGATTTAAACAAATGGATACACATAACATAATCTAACAAATGAGCAATGCTCATTGTTCTCTCGATCTCAGAATACATCTTACTCCATATTACCCACGATAAATTAAACAGAGTCTCGCAGTAATGTCGATTATACGATTGACGGTTGAGGAAGCTTTACAATTTTACAACACTCCAAAACACCACGCCAAATGTCTTCGCGATCAATCTCTTTCAAAAGCTTCATCGGCATAGTTCAGCCATCGATCATCTTCAACGTTTATCTCGCAATGCTCTCTCATCTTTGTCCAGAGATCATCATCGGTATCTACCTTGATACATGTCTTTTGTTTCTCAATCTTTTGCATTCGTCTGTGTACAAACTCCGTGAAAACAAGGTCTATCACTCGATCGTGAGTTATTCTCTCAAAATCGACTTCATCGCAATACATCGTCTCAAACAGTTGTGCCATGGTTCTCTTTACGTCTCTTTAACCAACTGTTCACAAGCACACTTACTAAACAGACTACCGTAAACATTGTGTAAAGTTATCTTTTGATTGAAAGTCACATGGAAAAAAATTGAGCCAATGTATAAGAAGATTCCACTTGTTACGGTTTCCTGTTCACACGAAACCTGTTTACATTTTTTTCTCCGACCAATGAAAAAACAAATTACACTTATGACGTTTCTTCCGGTGAACATGCGCGCGCGCAGGTTCAACTGGGTTCCCTGGAAATTAAAATATAGGGGTCAGAGCTCTGTATGAATAAATTAAAAAATGCTGACTAAGTGGTCTATGCCTGTACCATACCAACTATCAGGAGATCCGTAGCAGGCATAATTTAGTAAGACCATTTAAAAAACTTTTACTTACCGACTAGTTCTGCAGATGTCGACATTGTCTTTTCTGCTGCATTCACTCTTGTTCAAGTCGAATGGAAATAGGTTGTTTGAACACAACGTTTAAGTAATCGTTTACGTTTGGACTTGTTGCTTGACAACAAACGTTGTTTTGATGTCTTTTTTGAGGGTGAAACGATTTGAAAAAGCCTTAGCTTCTGTCTTATTGACATGAACATAATCCGTAAAACAATGGTCATTTACTGGGTAGATTTCGATTTAGCTAGTAAAAAACGATTATGGATAGTTGTCTTTGTCGGTCGGTGAGCATAAAAATGTCGTTTAGGTATTTTTTCAGTTCATCAAAGGTTAGCGCACAATCCAATTAGGAATAATTGTCTTCAAATGACTTTGAGAAAAATGTCATTAAGGTATTTTCCCAGTAATGACTTACCATATATTTGCAGCATTTCAGCATTTTTCATGAGCTCTTACCCCTTAGACTTTAGTTTAGTTACCAGGTCGGTTGTGGGACGCAGATGGACGGATGCCGTCAATCCACAACACAAGTTGCCGATGCGAACGAAGGATTAAAGGAATGTCATGCACATACAAGCCTAAGCAAGTCTGTGGCGATGGAAGGAAGAATTCATTCGGATCTGTTTGCGCAAGAACGATATATTCTTGGTGCTGTTCCTATCAAGCTTAAGCTAGTGACACCAAGAGCTCCCTTTTGCCTGGTTTCATCCACAGAAGCTCCTGGTTTTAAAGTGGTTCTGGAAGAATGCGTGTTTCGCGCTCGCCGTGTTAACGTTTCGTCCACTACAATGATAGGTCATACCCTATCAATCGTGTAAACTGCAAAGTGTTCTCCATACCAACGGGAAACATGTCTGGAGATCAACAGAATATATTCCAAGGACTTCTTCCTGATAGAGTTGTGATTGGGATGGTGGATGCAGATGCTTACAACGGAGTTTATAACAAGAATCCTTTCAATTTTAAGAACTACGACACAAATTTATTGCATTATCAGTTAATGGAGAACACCGGCCTTGCAAACCACTACACCTAAAGTTCGCCGGAGCAGCACGGACCAACTATGTTTCAGCATTCCAAACGCTGTATGCTGGTAGCAACAAGATGTTTCAGAATCAAGGCAACGGTATTACTCGAGACCAGTATGCAAATATATACCCTGTACGTGTTTGATTTAACAGCTGATCTATGTGTTGGATATCATTTTCAACCTATCTACCTACCTATCTATTATTATCAGGGATGGGAACGTCTCCCTGGAATGCAAGTTCGGTGCTGCTTTAACTGGGGCTATAAATATTGTGGTGCTTGGATAATTTCAAAATCTTATCGAGATTGATGCCAGCCGTAACATGCTAAGTGACTTCAGAAGCTAAAATGAACACACGTCAACTGCTTTGTGTCTTACAAAGTGACCCATATACCAAATCAGTGTTTACAGATGTTCTACCCTCGGATCGTCTACCAAGTCAGATACAGAAAAGACCTAGAGGTTTTATTATAAACGTGCATACCAGCTATGGTGCTGGTACACACTGGGTAGCTGTTTACATGACATCGGATGGAAAAGGCGAATTCTTCGACTCTTATGAACAAAGCCCAGAATTTTACAGCAGAAACTTTCAAACCTTTCTACAAGATCATAGCAGTACATTTACTTGGAATGAAAAGACTTTACAGTCACCGTGGTCTCGTGTGTGTGGACAATACTGTTTATTTTATGCTTTACATCGTAGTAGAGATATTCCCATGTCAACTATTGTTAGTATGTTTACTGATCAAAAGGAGTGGAATGATACATTAGTTCGTGATTTTATACGTAAATGGTATTTTGCGTAAGAATAAAGACACGTTATAATTGTAAAAAATATTTATTCAATAAAATTTTTACAAAAAGATTATGAATGCCATTTATATGGATTTTTGTCTCTACGTTTCTTTCTTTGTTTCGTTGGTGTCCCTGGAGACTGTAGTCACGGCGTCAGAGGGGGCCTGCTAGAAGCAGATGAAGGCTTGTTCCTATATTCCTAAACCAAATGTAGACGCTCTTCGTTTCTGACGATTCCTTCGGGTACATTCAAACGTCCTAAACCTTTTTCGAACAGTTGCCACCCTGCCGGGTTGAAATTATTTCTTTGACGCAGAGTATCGTTCAAGTAAGTCAATGACGTTACTACCTGGAATAGTTCTTCCTTCAAAAACCATTTGCCCTTGTTCGTTCCAACCAACCACATGTTTATTTGCTTTTATCTTCTTGATCAGTTGTACAGCTCTTGGTTTCATCGTGGAAGGTACACTTTCTATAATGTAACTCTCGATTTCTCCAGGTGGTTCAGGCGTTGTCTCTGTTGAAGGTTCGGCATCTGTTCCTTCTGCTGCGATAGGCTTGGTGTGGGCAATACTTACAGGAACAGGCCGATGCATTCGTTTGTCATAGTAATTGAGATAGCGTTGAAACGTCTGATTATACAACTTCACTTTATCATCTTGTGTTATAATCTTGACGTTGCATCAAACTTTCCATTTCCGAATCCAGTTGGTTCACTTGAGCAGTCAGTGGAAGAACCAAGGATTTCTTTGTAGTCATGTGTTCAGGGACCAGAATCAATCTTTTGACATGCTCCATTATTTGGTTAGAAAGCTCGCCAATTGTTCTAAGACAGGAGCGAGTAGAAAAGGTAAGAATCCGTCTCCTTTTTGTAGAATAACTCCTTCTTTTCGTGATCGGGTTTCTCTTATCAGCGACAGCCTCAATATGATCTGAGTATGATGCAAGCTTTTTATATGTTTTTGGACTAATTTTAATCGTTTCACGGCGCAAATGTTCAATAGGCACTAGGTTATGGCTTCCAATAAATCTTTGCCTGCAGCTTTTATGATCGCTCTTCGTATAGAAGGTTTACACTTTGCCAATACTTTTAAAACATCGTGGTTCCTGTTCACAGGGCGGGACATCATCAAATGAATACACGTTTGACAGCATTGTGTTTTTATACGCGAGATTGGTAGGTGTAATGCGAATCTGTCGGGAAGATTCCGGATTGAAGTCGTATTTCATCGGGACATGTCGGCGTCAGATCGACAAATATGTAAGAATGCCATCTGATAGGCTTGCTGGAAATATTTGGTGTTGCTCAGGTACAACTGTTTGGCAAGGTGGACAACTTGACTTGCATCGCGGACATTCTTAGTTAGAACCACATAATTGGCCTTTGATGAAACATATTTTGTACGATGTAAATTACACTGAGGTTTCCATGGTGTGACTTTTTCGTAAACAATTTAGCAATTATTATAATATTAATCATATTATTACATTAAATATATAATATTAAATATATCACTATATAATATTAAATATATAATATTAAATATATAATATTAATCATAATCAATTTAAAGTTATGCCTCTCACTTTACATTTTTATTATTATAATATTAATCACTGCATCTTTTTCTCCCATCATATCGTCAATGATAAATAGGTTTCGTGTCTCTGGATTGATACTATCCAGCATGGAATCGGGTAAACTTTGCACAAACTGAATACCGGGAACTAGGATCTCTATTTCAGCAAACGTATCTTGATACTCGGAATAAAAATAAACAATATTTTCTGGAGGCGGGTCGATCATGATGTTAGCGTTGGCTAACAACCGTTTGACAAAGCTTGTCTTTCCAGTCTTGGTTCCGCCAGAGATCATGAGCCCAAAAGGATGTGTTAACTGTATGGAATACATGACTAGAGTGAGCTTGCGAGTTCCTATGTATACCATTTAGACCGCTTCGCAACTCTCGTATTTTGACGTAATGTAATCAATTATTTTAACAGCGCGTTCAGATCTAAAGGAAATGTTTTTGCTTGCATTAAATAAGGCTGTCTCTCTTTTGAAGAGAGTCGATGAGAGTCGGACAAATGGTTGGACAGTTTTAATAAACCTTGCTTACTGCAGAGGGGACATTCCTTACGCTTTCGTGGCATGATGACAAATTATTGATTTGAAATAATGTTCCAAACTAAATATTATTTTTCGACAAAGGTCTCGGTAGAGACACTCTGCGTCCCCCTAGTCCCTACACGTCCCGTTTCAGAAAAACACCCCTACGCCCCAGCCGTCCACCTCCTTCCCCCATCCAACCCCCATTCACCAGAGACGCATCATAAGGTAATGAAGTATATATTTTTCAATTTCCTATTTACAAGCACACAAAGTTAATATTTACAAAAACACAAAGTTAAAATCTAATATTTAAAATCCATATGGTAAAGTATCATAATTATTCACAATTACTCGTTTTTTATATACAACCCTATTATCTTTAGTTTCACTCTTGGTAAGCACACTCTTATCATTTCTATTACGTACAATTTTAAAGGGTATATCTACAGTTATTTTTTCAGGTTCTATTCCTCTCACCATCTTGTTCATTAAAGTTAAATTAACGTCCTGTTGGGTCCTATAATTTAAAGTTATGCCTCTCACTTTACACACGATTTTACCCGTGTTCAGTTTATAGCTATAGTTCTTAGGACCTCCGGACACGAAAGTGACAATGTGATTCCGGTCTAGTTCATCGGTTAGCTCTCCCAAATACGAACCGGTGGGCGGCTCCCAGTCCCCTTCTTTTGACACGTAAATGATGGAGTCTGTATCGAAATACAAGACTCGGCGATCTAACTGCTCCAAGACGCTGTAGAGCTTCAAGAAGCCGTGAGCTGTCGTAAAGGCCGCAATCACCACATTGGTATTCCCGTTGGCTTCCACAAACTCGTCAACGTTCTCGCAGGACCTCAATCAATTCGTCATTAATAAAGTTGGCGTCCGTCACGTTGACTTTATCGCTAGAGAGCAAGTAAAAGTATTCGGCAGGACCCGAGATTATCTTAACCTTTGTCATGTTCGGACGCTGTGCGAATTTACCTAGAACACAAAAATAAAAGAGAAAAAAAAAAGGAAACATTAGCCACTAGATCGCTGTTTGATATTTACTCGAGCGGACCCTAAGACCTACAATGTTGAACAAATACAGTGTCTACGATACTCACCCCAAATAGAATTCAGCATAAGCTTGGATAGCGCCCTCAGGCCAGGATTTTTCACGATTTGGTTCGGATCCAGCTCAATACCCTCTCTGACAGCGTAGTCTGCGATGTACTGGGCCTTCTTCTCATTGGTATCACAAGCTGCCGGAAAACCACTTGCCTCTTGCTTTATTTTGAGGAAGGTGTCCACGCAGTCCTTGAAGAGGCCATCGGTGTGGTCGGGAAAGTGCCAAAACTTCGTTGATTTTCACCAGGCGATAACCCTTTTCCAATGCTTTCTTAAGCTCTAATGTCACCCACGTTCCGTTGAGAACACGTTCATCGTCAGAATGGCAGCATAGTTCTTGCTGGAGCTTATCAGCAAACGTACGACACAACGGGAACATGAGCTTTCCTTGAGTGCTGTAAGGAAGGGATGATAGAGCTGACATGGGGGAAGGACGCTACATTTCACAAGACGAAAGTTTTCATTCACTTGTTTGAAGTTTTCGGTGATGATATGTGGATGACAGAGGATATTCGCCATATTTATTGCACCACGGATACAGGCTGCAGAAATCTACGTAGTTAATCTTTTCATCGTCTCGCGCTTCGTAGAAGAGGCGTATGGCGTTGGTCCTACCCACAAAGAAAGCGTTCCGTGGTTCCAAAGGCTCAGATATCTCAAAGTTATTAAAGAACAACTTCATTCCAGGATCGGTAGCCAGCTGACGATTGATGTCACACGTCCAAATCTCGACGACATTATGTCCGTTGTCTTTGAGGAACTTGATCTTTTCCAAGGTTCGTTGGTGGAGATCATGCATAGTCATACCGTTGACTGGGTTGACAGTGTCTCTGGCGTAACACTTCGTACACCCATGCCATAGACATCCTTGTATTTCCCACACCGTGGTAGTGTCTGCGTTGTATCCATCGACGAGGTATTTCCCAATACGTTGCTCTCAATGGTTTCTGGCATGCTGGATGGCTATCTTGAGCGCAATGACCGACCCACATGGCGGAATAACGGCAATAGTGTTCTCTTTGAGGAATGTCTTGCGGGAAACCAAATTGCAGGCTGATGCGATGGTGAGACATTGGGCGAAGGGGTCGATATCGGTCACGTTCTTGAAGATTTCGCGGAACTCGAGGCAGCAACGGCGAAGAATATCGACATCAGACTGACAGTAACTCAGGATTTCTTCCTGGAAGTCGAAGACGTAGTTACGGTTGACGAGGTTGTTGTACCACGAATAAAACTTCTCGCGATCACCAGGATTCATACCCTCAGGATCGTAGTCTTTGTTCTCGGTGGGGTTGAAAAAGTGAGGAAAGTAGCCCTTTTCCAAATCTGTGATGCCAAAGGTTTTAGGGAAGTCAGCCAGGCAGTAGTATAGCAAGTAGGGCTGCGAGCCCAATCGACTTCAAACGTGAATATAAACACCAAAACATCATCAAATTTTGCCAAATCGCGATTCGACAAATTTGATGATGTTTTGGTGTTTATATTCACGTTTGAAGTCGAATAAGCTCTCAGCCCTACTTGCTATACTACTACAGCGATCGTTAGTCAATCTAGACACCCTTCGCACGTTTTCTACTAAATTGATGTCAAACACACGCGAGACTAGCGAAACAATACCAAGTTTATACTAAATTTGACACCATTTCGGCCACATTTAAAAAATAGAAAGTGTCGTTTCAAAATTCTCACAAATTACATTTAGGAAAAATAGAAAGTGTCATTTCAACATTTTCGCGTGTTAAAAAAAATAAAATGTGGTACGAGCGGTCTCACATATTAAAAAAAATAGAAAGTGTCATTTCAACATTTTCACAAATTTGTCGAATCACATTTAAAAAATAGTCGTTTCAACATTTTCACAAATTTGTCAAATCACATTTTAAAAATAATCGTTTCAACATTTTCACAAATTTGTCAAATCACATTTAAAAAATAGAAAGTGTCGTTTCAACATTTTCACAAATTTGTCAAATCACATTTAAAAAAATAATCGTTTAAACGTTTTTACAAATTTATGTGTCGTAAAAGTGTCTCACGCGTGATAAAATTGCCACCTGTTATGCAAATTAGGTTATTGCCACCTGTTAATAATAGATTAGTCCGTTTGTTCACTATTTTCAGCGTTTGTCGCCTCTCACTTCAATGTTTTTGTGACCATACGCGTAGGAGTCAATACCATTTTCTAAAAGGTATCGCTTATCATCGAAGCAGGATAGCGATACTTTATTAATTTCATAACTACCGAGCTGATGTTTGACACTTCTAATGGTCTTCATTGTGTGTCGCAATTGTTTCTGCTCAAGTAACACACTTTTGTAATCTTCGTGTCTGATCACTTTTTTAATTATATTCTTTCTAATACCTTTAGCGGTTTTCCCGCCGCCTCCACCCTCTTTCAAATAGCTGTACATTTTACTGCGCAACCCGACGAACTCGACAATTGGCGTTCCAGCGCACTCGTCCTTCATCTTCCCAATAACTTTCTTATTCTCTCTAAAAAAGAATGGGCTGTCTGCGGGATAGTCGCTATTGTCGAACTTTTCGCACTCCATCATAAAGTCGGAGTAAACGTCGTCAGTTTTGATTGAGTACAGCAGACTGTCAGTGTCAGTGAAGTGCAATCTGCAGGTGTCGCTAGAGTACTTTTTCATAATATAATTGTAGTGAAAATTGTACATCAGCGTTTTACTCAAGTCTAGTATGCACATACCCACATATGCAGGTCTATTTAGTGTCAACGTTTCTTTAACTTTGTGGACAGCAACTAAGTTCTCGCTAAATATCTTGCAAGACACAAACGTTGGCTTTGAGACAAGCTTTTTAAATTTCTCCGCAGTGGTCACTAATCTTACGTCCACACGCTTCCTCAAGTTTTCCATCGTTTTTCCGAACACACTGTTGTTCATCAACTTGAAGAAGTCCTTCTCAAAAGCGTTCTTAGCCGCGGTTCTCTTGACTGTGTTAAAGTCGATGTACTTGCCCAACCACTTGGACTGGTCAAACTGCAGGACCCTGTGAATCTTATTGATTTTTAATCCAAGATCCATGTACAACTGCAGATTTCCGTAGTGACACACATACTTTTTTTTGTCCATCAAATTAGTCACCAGCTTCTTCACACCACCAACACTCACGTTAAACTTATTTTTGATTTTCGTGCAGTACTCCGACAACATGTCAACGGTTATCTCCATCTTCTCGGGAGCCAACGGGTAATCGTTGTGTAGGTCATGCAAATGGGCTGGGTACTCCAAGTCGACCTCGAGCAGTAAACCTTTTTTACTATTGTTGTGATAGTCGTGCAGATTAACTTTTTCTATTTCTTTCTCAGTCAACCACTTGAAGCCGCCCGTGGGTAGACTTCGACTCATTGCCCATCCATACAAATTGTTGGCGTCAAGGTACATCAAATACTTCGACTCTTGCTCTTTGTCATACCCTTCCATGTACTTATTATTCGCCACGCCATGTCTGTTGCATATGTAGCTCACACCACCACGCATACCTAATTCTACGAACTGGAACATGTCAATGTCGGACAATAATTCGAGTTCCACTCCAGTCATCTTTAGCATAGCATCCCAAGCCAATCCAGGCGATGTGAAATAGTGACACGGGTCTAATTTATACTCGCGATGGCATGTCTTTCTAAAGTTCTCAAAAACGTCAGCGAGCAAGAGCACATCGCTTTTCAAATACAGGTCGTGGTACCCACCCATATTTTTGACGTCGAAGTAGTCCCACACATCGATGGCGCGCTCGTGCATTTCTTCCGTAATGTGCTCGTCATTCAGAACGCTGTAAAAGTCCTTTTTGGAGGGTAGCTCGCATTCATCAAATTTATCAAAGGAGTCCATATAATCGTAGGGATAGACCCCCTTTCTTGTCATGAGTGCCAAACCCTCGTCGTGAAACACTTCTGATGTGTATTTGAAAGCGTCCCTTGGTAGGTTCTTCACCAAGTTGTCTAGACCACTACCCATGAACTGAAAGCTGTCCAAGAACACCAAGTTTTTTCCAAGCATGAACGCCATGTACTTCTCCATGTTGTTCGGTATCACATTTATGTCTTGACCAAACTTACCAATCTCCTGCATGACGAAATGGCTATCGTAGCCGCGCAAGTTATGAAAGATCACAGGGATTTTGTCAGTCAACTTAAAGTTCACATTACACTGACGATGTGCAGACCCTCTGTACTTACCTGACACGTGACAGTGGTCTCTCACTCTAACGTCAGCGCTAGTGTACTCAACACTACAAATATGACAACTCTTAGCCTCATCAAAGTTCTTCTTATCGTCGTCAGTCAGTGTCATCTCTTTGTTAAAGTGACTCTCAGATGTCTTTTTACAATATTCGACAATTTCTAACATTTCCCCAATAAACTTGTTAACTGCATTTTCACCGCGATACACTTTCACTGGCTTACTGTACTCATTGTCATTGACACACGTGTCTCTGATAAGCGTTTGTGTAGCTACACTCGCTTGACAGCTTTGTTGTGTGCGCCTTCTGTGTGATAGCCTCGAAGTCTGCGTACACCACAAATGGTACGTTTAGCTGTCTACTAAAATTCTCGTATTTCACTTTCGTACCTTTTTGTGGCATTTTAATAGCTTGCTTCCCATTGATGACCAAACATACTTCCACATGACGTTCAAGCACGTCCTCTCGGGTAAAACACTGCAAACAATACCTGCAAAAGTGCTTTCTCGCCTTGTACTTTGTCTGACGGTACATGAATTTGTTAAAATCGCGAATGTACACATAATGCTTGTTGCCCACGTCATTAGTTATCAACAATAGGTCCATATGGTCAGGATACGTCTCCTTAGAAACGTACACAGGGAATGGCTGCAAATTTTCATACCCAAAAACATTGATGCTAATATCGTTTGCCTTTTCGATCTTGTTGTAGTCTTTGAGTGTGACTGGGAAGTCAATTCCGTCATAGTCCAGCTCACCGACATGCCTAGCGTACTTCGACGTTCTATCAGAGTGTTTTCCAACAGGAAACTTATGCGCAAGGTGACACCATCTAAAGCACTCGTTGTCATCATCGTTATTTACGTTTATCAGACCCTTCATACTATTGCGCAACTCCTTTGGCAGCGCAATGTAGCTACTCCCATGCAAAGGTCTGTAAATAGCGATATTGACGTAGTGTGCATCTATTTTGTCGATAGTCCATCCAGACCCCTCAGATAGCCACCCAGCTATCCGCGTCAAAATCTGCTCCGACCCACGATTGGCGACACCCTCGATGTCATGCTCGTTAATGACGACGAACGTTTCGCTGTTAAAGTAGGCAGTTTTGTACGTGGTCTTATTGAGTTCTAAAACTTTCTCAAAAGTGACCTTGACTGTCTCCACCACTTTCATTCCGTTGGTCTCACCTAGTTCACGTCTCAAAAGGTTAGTGACAGCACTTCTACTACCATTTACCTGATTGATGTCTCTGTCGTCAATTACTTCGACTCCATAGGACCTTGTGAACCCTCTCAGTGCTCGATCCAACAGATGCGTTGACGGTGCGAGGTCTTCGACTACAGGTTGTGTTTCTTGATCTCTAAAGAAGCCGTGAACGTTGGTCGCTTCATCTGTTAGTGAATTGACAACGGCTGCACTCGTCTTATGCGCCCGTCTTTTTGTCAGTGGGTTTTTCACAGTCCGACTCATTGGCTTCTATATACTACACTTGTTTTTTTCCTAAACCACTCATTGTAATAAATATCGCCGCTTTCACACCACCCCAGCTTTGGGTACACCACCCCAAACAAATTGTCGTCAAACTTCTCTTTCACCTTCCCGTCTTTGAGGTCTGACACCTTCTTGAGTGTCTCGACTCGTCTTCTATGACACAACCTAATAATGTAGTATCCATATCTGCTGACATTTCTACCCTTGATCAAATTGCATGAGCGCAGCACATTGACAACTTTCAGGAAGTCCTCTTTTATCAACTCAAGGTGCTCACCCTTCACAACGTTCCGCAGTCTCCTCCCCATCCACCAAGACCGTTTGTGAACGCTTTTTAGTCGCGTGAGTCTCATGTCACCATAACTCTGAATGTAGCCCCATTCGATGTCGCCACACTTTGGACACGCGTACCCACCGCAGTCACTTACGTTTTTCACAACGTCACAATCCGAGCAGTAGTAAATTCTGAAGGTGTCTCCACACTCAGTTTGCGTCTCGTTCGCGATCTCGTCAATTGTCAAGCCATAACTCATCTGCCTCATAAGTTTGTCCATCACTCTTATACTACTCCAACATTTTTTTACCGAGTTAGCACCCACACCACTATTCCACTACCCAAACCTAGCGCGCTAACAAACAACAATTGGTACTCCTTCATTTCCGCACTCGGTTGGTAGTAATCCGCAACCTTCGGGGGGTCAGTGAACACTCGTCCGCTGTACCGTATGGTCATTACGCTTCTAAGTTCTTCCAACGCGTGGTTTGTGTCATTGATGTCAGCATTAGCGTCAGAGAGCCGTTGTCGTAAACGCTGGATCTTATCTTTCTTAGCGACTTCATTTTCATACCACACTTCTTTCGCGCTGGCTAACTGTTCCAACGCATGCACTGTTAATTTCAGAGTGTTATAATAGCACCTTCATAGGTGTTAATTCGACACCTTGTGGTGGTGCTAAATGACAAGTGTTATTCTAGCACCGATTTGGGTGCCAATTTAACACCATAAAATCATGAGTTGGTATAAAAGTGCTAATTTAGCACCTTAGATATCTAACACTTTTTTAAGGTGCTAAAATAACACCTTACCTGTAAGCGAAAGTGCTAAAATAGCCCCATTTCAAGAGTTACATTTTGGGTGTCAAATTAGCACCACATAAACACGTTTTTCGCATTCAAAATGGCGGACGATGAAGGAGCGGCGAAGTTTTATAGACAAGTAAATTGGGAAAAATATCGCAATTCTTAGTAACTTATTGCTATTTATATGATCGCAAAGCAAGTTTGGTTAAATTGAACAACTAAAAGATGAGTGGCAGTGGAGTGAAGGCAGAATTTGGAAGGATTTTAAATAATAACAAGTTGGTTCGTGATATGGCAAGTACCTTTCAATTGCTGGTGAAGAAAATGATCAAGTATGCTTCCGGGTGCACCAAAAGAAGCATAAAATCCCTGGTAAGCATGATGGAGAGGTTGTTGGACGAGGAGCCAGATAGAGAACCAGGTACATAATTTAAATAATTCTTACTTTTTCATGAGCATATAGAACCCAAAGTATACTGTTCCCAAAATTTACCTTTGGTGCCTTATCCTCCCTAGGTCCACCATTCATTAGAGCCCCCATGCACTAGCAAATTGCTTGTGAATTAACACATTTTTAATTCATATTCTTTTTCTCTTAACAGAGATAAAGAGTACAGTGGCTGCTTTGATCTTACAAGATGTATTAAAGGAGGCAGCAGAACTATTGTTTCTAAAAATTTGTTATGTAAGTGTTTTCAATTAACAATAAATATAATGTTAAAACGTATTGCTTTTAGCCCATTATCTGGCAAGGTGCCCGGACATGCCCTACTTTAGTGTTTTACTGTGTCAAACACCAGGGTGTTTTTCTTGTTAGTGGTAGGGTACTGCCAATTAATGGGTTAAGCTATTTATAAACTGTCTGTGAGCCCTTGTCTGAGCCTTGACTTTGGTCTCCACTTTAAAAGTGTATTTAACTACCCCTTTTGTGTTCTAGGCCTGGAACAAGGGTAATATCATGTTTGTAAACCATGTACTGTGCCATATAAATAATGTTTTGATTTTTATATTTAGGACGATGAATCGAATGATGAAGAAGTTTCCAAGACAACCTACCCAAGGTTTGTTGGATCTGGAGATCTTCCCCACATGGATCCCCTGTTCATTGCTGTAGAAGGACAAATATTCCTGGAGTTATCTTCAGTTACCAGTAATCAAATACCTATGGCAGTGGTACTCCTCGTTGGTACATGTTATGTATTAAACATGGAATACACACCAGGTGTATCGAATGTTTATGCCTTCTTGGAGGCTATATTATGTTGAGTCGGCCACAAGAAGCGAAGAAAAGGATTTCTGTGCAAAAACTTATTAAAGAATTGAACATTACTATTAGCTCATAAACGTACACTCGCTCATTGGATAGATAGTATAAAGTAGATAATATACATATTTTTATGCATATATTATAGTTTTTTATACATATATTATAGATAATATACATATTTTTATAAATATTATTGCAGTTTGTGTGCCAAGGAAATACATTTTAGGATATTATGGTGGTGACCCTTAAAAATCCTATAGGATCCTATAGGAATTCCTATAGGAATTTGCAATTCCTATAGGAATTCCTATAGAATCCTATAGGAACAAACTTTCCTATAGGAATTTGAATCGGAATTCCTATAGGAAAATTCCCATCCTATAGGAATTCCTATAGGATCCTATAGGAACAAAAATTATATTTTTAGCAAAATTTTAGCAGATGTTTCATATAAATATCCCAAATTTAAAACATAATGCTATAATGCTTTATTTTGAAAATAATTTTGAAAATAATTTTAATTTCAAATTTTACTACCGATAGTCTGTGATGTCATTTCGGGATTTATATGAAGTTTCACCTAAAATTTTGGTCATTGGTTATAAGAATATATCAGTTCACTAGCTGTCTTGGTCCCTCAGTCGGGCCTTCGGTCGATTTTCTATCTCACTTAATTGTGCATCTTACACAGCAAAAAGCCATTTTCTTATTAAGAAAATGTTTCTTATTTCAAGAATTATTAGTCTTTAAAACAAGAAAATAATTTTCTTAATTAAAGAAAAAATTCTTAAAATAAGAAATGAGATTTTCCAATTTCTTAAAATAAGAAAATGATTTTCTTGATAAGAAAAACAATTCTTAAAGTAAGAAATATTTTCCTTTTTCTTAAACTATTAAAGAAAATATTTTCTTGAAATAAGAAAATTATTTTATTTACAAGAAAAACAATATGTTAAAAAAGATAAGATTTCCATAAAAACAATTATTTTGAGATAATAAAAATTCACGAAATAAGAAAACCTGATCATGTAATTATTATATATTTTGTCATTTATTAAGTAAAAGCCTACCCAGAAAAATAGAATATATATTCATACACAAAAACAAATCGATTTTACTTAAAACGAGAACATATTTTCTTATCAATAATTAACCAAGATTAAATATGAATTTCTTATCAAGATGACAAGAATAATATTACCGACAATGAAATTTACTTGTAACAATAGCATATTTCTTAGTCAATTTCAACATACTCATTACCGCCGGTATATAACTGAAAGTGAATAAACATTGCGCAAACGCGACGCGGAGCGAATGACGCGTCTTGGTGTCATTCGAGTTAGCCTAGCGGCTCGCCCCAATCCCCTCCCCCTCACCGGAGAGCTTTATAACTGGCTCGCTCAACTTGACATTAAGCTGATATTATATATAATTTCTACTAGCCTCCTCCACAGGTAGCCTTCTGTGGCATCTTTAGCAATGTTTTGGCTGGGATTGCAGGGAAGTATAGGGATTGTGAAGGGATTGGTGAAGGGTATATGGACATTTCCCAGAGGTCCTAGCGAGTTAATGTTGCTGCGCCATATTTGAAATTTTGAATCTCTCGGTCGTCGTTGAAACACGTACTTATAAGCTGGTTTGTGTCTTGGATTCTTTATTGCTTTTTGTGTTACCAATTCTAAAGAAGTGGCTGATCATCAATTATTCGTCGATCTTGCAAAATACTGGCTGCGAGGGTAAATACGGCAGTGATGCGTTTTCAGCAAAGTTCGAAGACGAAGGTAAGTCTCACTCTGATCTACTATAAATATATTATATAGCTCCTAAATGCATCTGAACGTTTGAAGCAAATCAAATAGTTGTCCTGAACTTATCTTATCAAAACCTTTGTCTTAGAGTATTCCATTGTGTGAGAAGAGTTATTTTTCAATTGAAATGTGGATAATCAAGTGTCTATTAATCAAAATAATTTGAATGATCGAGAAAGCCCATCCTTTATCTGGTCTCAGGAAACAAAACGGTATGTTATACAAATATTTATCGGGAATAACCGTTTATATAACCTTTTATTTGTTTGTGATAATGATTAAGAGTATCAACAACAATCAACAAAAGGGAATTTCTAAGGTCATTTAAATCCTTGCTGAAAAGCACAAATTCAGAGAGTAATGGCATTGCTTTTAGAAGTGTTGTTATCATAATTTTTATGTATAAATTCAACTTCCAAACATTTGGCATTACTCAAAATATTTCTTCATGTGATATTGCATACCGGTTGTCAAGTAGTTATACATTTTTGATTTTTCATGGAATTAAAATGCATGTGGCAAACAAAGTGCCAAGTGAACCAGCTTAGACGATACATGGATGATTGTCAAGCTCAAATCCTTAGAAAATATCCCAGACAGGGATTGAACCTGTAACCGTCTGATTGCCTGTGACACGCTCTAATATCAAAACTCTTATGGAGATCGAAGGTCACAATGATATACTGGTTTGATTGCTATATTCACTGCATATGCAAAATTCACTATATACCAGTAATACTTAGGAAACTGTCTGGGATTAATTTTCTGAGGATTTGAACTTGATGATCATCATGTATCGTAATACTAATAATAATCACTATTATTCTGTGTTCTATGGGATATATATTATTAGTGTTCTATGGGATATAGAATCCCAAGAATTACAGTAGTTAGAAGGCCCCGAGTGTACTTCTATCTAATTCGAGGGACTCTGTATCCCATAGAGCATGAGGGATCATTATCTAACCATCTTAGAGAATGGTTGAAACTGCAAAGTAATTTTAACTGTTAGTATTTATTTTTTGCCTCGCACATTTACCAGAACCATTGACTTATTGAATTCATTAGTGAACTCTACAGTATATAGAATCCACTATGACAAAAGAAAACAAAAGATCTTTTAGTGGACTCTACTCTATATACTATATAGAGTTCACTATTAACCTGTCTAATCATGAATTAAAGCACTATGGGTATAGAGCAGTGGAATACTCAACATGGATTGGTTGAGTGGTTGCAACCATTATCTAATTCTGTATTTTAATTAGGTTGTTTCTAGATGAAGTTGCCATTCCTGCTTAAATAAAACTAAGATAAGAGCAGCTGGAAAAATTTATTTAGCTTATTTTGGTAAGTTTGAGTTTATTTTATCAACTAATAAATTTTTTATTATGCTTGTGAAAGAGCATATACCTAAAGTACTGTATATACCTTCAAAAATCTGTATGATTTTTAAATAATTTGAAAATTTTTTCTCCTTACCGACAAAAACTGGGTGTTCAGTGGATGCACAGTACACCGACTTCACCAACTCCTTGACTGGGGGTACCTGTTTATGTTTTAAGTTTGTCAAAGACTGTGTACACTCTGACAAATTTAAAACATTAACATGTAGCAGTACGGTACTCCATCCTAGACTCAATGGTTAGATCATCTCACCTTGGTTTTCAGCCTACCATTATTTATGTTAAATTACCATCTAAAACTGTACTTTATTCACATTATTAAATAAGGAAGAATGGTGTTCTGGCTTGGTCAATATTTTCTTTAAATGCAAATGAGATGCCTTGAGAGAGAATCCTAAGTATACTACAGTACTGCTTAGAAATAACCTAACAAAAACCGAGGTCAAACCTAGGTTGAACCTCACCTTAATAATGATATTACTCTGTTCAGTGTTAGTTAAACTGTCTGTAAAACACACTGAATATAAATATGGACTATTTTCTGTGTTACTTTATAATTCTATTGTGCTTTGCTAAAGTTTAGCACCAGTTCTATCATTGTTTAACTGAACCTCAACCTCAGCCACACTGTTAGGTTATTTCTGAGCAGTACTGTAGGTATATTACTCCAGTGATGGATTTACAGGGGGGTATATGCACCCCCTGGCCTTGGCCAATGGGGGTGCAGTGAGGGTGCCAATTGCTTTGTCAAATTCAGTTTTTAGGTATCATAGCTATCATATGATTCATACAGTAGATATATTGGGGCTTTCCAATTACACGGTCAGACCGGTCTGTCCGGCAATATTTTGCTAAATGGAACACGATACGTTTGAGGAGTGCGGCTGGTCTGCCCGGAAAATGTGGGCCTAATCAAGAGGAGGTCCATTCTGACCAGACTAACCAGTCTGACCGTGTAAATGGAAAGCCCCCTATGATTCATATATTAGCTATCATATGATTCATAGGTATTAATAGGTATAAAAAATGTTCTGGTGGGCTTTGCTCCACCATACCCCTGCTGTAGCTGCCTCAGGGGCACTCCACCCTGCCTCGGTCATGCCCCATGCCTCAGGATCTAACTTCACTAGCACCCCCTACCAGATCAAGCTGGATCCATCACTGTATTACTCATTTAGTTTTTCTTTTTGTGCAGATTTATGTTGCAAGGTATCTCATTTGCATCTTTCAAAAACTAGGATATTTCTACAATAAGATGAGATATTGACAACAAGCGAGCATGCTATTCGTCATCATTTTGAGAGTACTTCTAAGCAAAATGCAAAATTGGGATGTATGATTTTCATCTTGTCCCTTCAACAAAATTGTGTTTAAAAAATGGACACATTTTAATTAGTACGGTACTGGATAAGTTGTTTTGTGATGTTTTGTTGTCTGAATAGATTGATATAATATAACAAAACATTTAATGTCTGCACGTTTGGAAAAGTAGTTAGTTTTGTTTTCCATCCAGGTTCTAACACAACTCATTCCTAGACATTGTATGATATTAAAATATAATTAGAAAATCATTTGTTTCTATTTACAGTACTAAACTAATATTTGTTTCTTTTAAGGATTATGAAGATCCAGATTAGATACATGGAGTACAAAACAAGTGGGGAATGTACCAGTGCTGGTATTTGATAAATATTTTGTATATGTAATTGTGGAAAAAAGGATCTTATTCAAAACTGATGTTAGAGATATGAAGGAAGCTACTGTGGGGTTTTTGGCATCTTTCTACCTGTTAGATTTTGACTATCCAAAGCAAAACAAGATAGGGATGAATGCCACAAGACATTGCTGCCCCTTTTAATGGGATGCTCAAAGCATATAAACATTATAAAATTGACATTTAGTCTATGTGACAAACAACATAGATTTTATTATGTAGACCTGTAGTTTTCAAACTTTTATTAGACTAAAAGTAAGCATGTATTTCAAGCAAACTCAATAGTACAATAAAAGTGTGCAATAAGAATGGTAATAGGTGTGTTATGGTACTTCAGGAAAATACTTGTTTTAATGACAAGAGAACATTGAATTTGCTTACACAAATCAAAATATAAAAGGTCCTTCATCACAGAAAACATCTCTCTGACAAAGGGCATTTGCTTGAAACATACCAGCTTGTATACCATTAACATCATGAGATAAAAACCAGTATTTTCCTGAAGTACCACAATATACCTATGACCATTATTATGAATGTATTTAATTGTCAAATACTAGAGCATATATCACTGTGTCATATAATGAAGATGATGCTCTCATATTAGTGACCATATAATATGGTCACTAATATGAGAGCATCATCTTCATCAGTGAAATAATAATGTATGCTGAATTAACATCAGGCTAAAACCACAATAGTCATTTCTATTTACACTTGTGAATTTGTTATACTGTTGTATAAATGTCTTGATGTATAATTTCAAAATATCATAAACCCAAGTACCAGCATTCCACCTGCTTCCAACTTGACTTGTAGCTCAAGCAGTAGAGCGTCAGACCGTGGTCAGACTAGTATACCATATATTATACTATATAAGGTCATGGCAGTTCAAACTCCAACCGGGCCAATTAAGTATGGGTTTCCCTAAGGTTGTTTATCAAAATGGGATTTTTTACTGGAGTTATCAATTAACTTTATTGAAATTGTAAGTTTTTATTCCTGTAGAAATTAATTGAATAAATCATTTGGTTAACTAACATTTTTGTCTCAATTGTTGCTTTGCAATTTGTGTAATTGGCAGGATATCTACCGTATATACCTGTAGTATCTCCAATATGGATTTTGTATAGGATCCTATAGGAATTCCTATACGATCCTATAAGAATTCCTATAGGATCCTATATGAATTCCTATAGGACCCTATAAAGAATTCCTATAGGATCCTATAGAAATTCCTATAGGATCCTATAGGAATTCCTATAGGATCCTATAGGGTCACGGGCCAATTTCCAATAGAATCCTATAGGAATTTATAATTAAGTTCCTATAGGAATTCCTATAGGTTTTTTTGTAAGAGAAATAGCACCATAATCAAGTGCTATATTAACACTAAGGTGTAAGTGCTAAAATAACACTTAAATCCGGGTTATTATGACACCAAAAATGGTGCTATTTTAGCACTTCGCAAGGTGCTAAATTGACACCTTAAATAGAGGTGTTAAAATAGCACCCCAAAAGGTGCTATTCTGTACCTTTTTATTTAACACCACTTTTGGTGCTAAATTAACACCCTAAAATTAACAGTGTGGTTGTGCCTTTTCATCTCAGCTTCATAACCTGAGTGATTAAATTTCGAAAACATAAAGCCAGCGCCTGCAAAAGCCACTGCGTTAAATATCCCTCCAGCCACAACACTCACCATTAACTTACGTTGATTTGAATGGATCTGTCGGTATCCACTTTTTCGATTGCATCCATTTCACTAACAGCGTTCCTGCACCAACAGCTGCAGCAAGTTTCACTGTGCCTTTCACAGTCTCCGGTGTTCCCAATGGTTCTCCCAAAGCCTTTTTAGAAATCATACTCACTGCCACAGCACCAGTCGTGACAAGTAGCGCATCGTACAATTCGTTCATAAGTTCTTTTCGATCGATCGCAGTCATATACATTGTCGTGTGTTTTGTTCAAGAATCAAATGTGTCTAACGCTGGACGGCGAGTTTTGTGGTTCTCTAACGCAGGTGCTGGTGCAGTACTCACAGGCTCTTTTTCGCTGCTAATTGTGTACCATAGTGAAGCACCAGCAATGATAACACCAAGTGTTCCAACAATATAACCATAGCTCCACTCACTACCCTGTTCTTCGTTAACTATCATTTCACGCATTTTCTTTTCTTTCGCAGCTTTCGATATCTCAGCCAACTTTTTACCAGCGGCGACGCGCTTTGGGTCCTTTACCTTAACACTTTTCACATCAGCTGTGATCTTAGCGTCGACAGCCGTCTGTGAGTCCTCAACCATCTAATACATTATCACGTGTTATCTTACTCACAGTTGACCTCACAGGTGTCTCACAGTTGACCTCACAGGTATCTCACAGTTCCAGACCAAACGCACTAAAAAATAGGATTTTTTCTGGGGGTATAACATAATGACTCGAGCCCGAGAAATCAGCGAAGAAGATATTGCCAACATGCTGAGAACGGCCTTTACCAATGTGTCTACCCCACAAGACGCCCCTGGACCCAACGTCTTAAACGAGTACTTCTCAATATGCTCGCCACTCCTTGACCTCAACCCCGACGGAGGGTTACCAAAACGGTTTGGCTCTCAGGTCAACCGCACTAGGCATCTTCTCGACGCTTGGATCGATCTTCGGGAGGAAAGAGCCAACGAGCTTGCTGATAGATTAGCTAGCATAATCCCTGTGTGGTGTTACTCACCATTCAAATACCTTATGTTAGCGAGTGATGTCTACTTGAACAACCCTCGTGAGTCCAACGCTACATTACTCGGTAACTTCCTCCAAGTGTTCTTAGCGACCCTTATGTGGAAACCATGCCCAACCAAAGCCAAAGCGTGGCTAGATCTCGCCGCGAACCGCGACGTTCACGTTTGCAAGGTGGGGTGTAATGAGATACTGGGTGCGGATGATATCAGGGACCACGTACTCTCGCCCGCCCACAGACACTTTGCGAGAGACGAAAACGTGTACACCTGTCACCCATGCGGTGTGGTCACCAACGACCCACTGCATCGCTTAAGACATGAGAGCTCGAGGTCCCACCTTAAAAACTTAGAGCTCCAGCGGATATTCAACATGGAACGACGGTTTCCACCACAATAAAAAAATATTTCTCTGGGGGTATAGTAACCATGAGAAAAGTTGGTAAACTAGAAATCGTGATTGGTCCCATGTTTGCAGGAAAAACAACAGAGACTCTCCGCAGGTTAATCACGTTAAGTAAGTCAGAGCTTAGAGTCCTTTACATGAACAACACAGGCGACACTAGACGAACTGACCACGCGTTCTCCACACATCGTCAGACCATTGTCGTTGGATCAGACAGTTTACCTGCGAAGTTAATCACCAACCTCCCAAGTTCTTCCGAGATAGCTGACTATGACGTCATCGGAATTGATGAAGGCCATTGGTACTCTGATCTACTCCCAATTATTCGCGAATACATTAAAGCTGGCATTCACGTCATTATTTGTGGTCTCATAACAACAGAGCATTTAAAAAGACTTGGTGAGCTCGACACACTGTTCCCAGTGGCAGACGACATCACATTTCTAAAAGCGTATTGCGCCGTTTGTCGTGACACTTACGGAACAACTGTTGAAGCGCCATTCAATTGGAGACACAACCCAGGACCATCATTCGTTGGTGGTGCTGAGCAATATCGCGCAGTGTGCAGACGTCATCATCCTTCCACACAAAATTAGGGGTGTTCTCGGATACCCCACTTTTTAAATTTAGACATTGGTCACATGAAGCGTCCAATGTCTCATGGAAACATTTTTTCACACAGTGGTCAGAAGGTTTGTGAAATAAAGAGAGAAAGTTTCGCAGATATTTTTTACCAAGTTAAAAACGTCTTTAGAAAATGCTAGAGCAGTTGTCGCCTCAAACGTCGTCTCGACAACGAGAACGAGTGCTAATTCGACTTATTACTCACTGTCTAAAAAGTCTCTTTACAATAGCGTCTCTCATGGTTACTCAACGCTGATTTATTTTTAAATTTACGAAAACACTGAGAGCACTGAAACCCAACGTCAAAGAAATATTTTATTACCGTGGTAATAGCGTCGTCGTACGAGTCACACAAGAGTGTTAGATAACTAGCGGATTTGTATCTGAGCAACAGAGACTCCTGCTCTTTGGACGTCTTGCCTGTACCACCTGGATTCTTGAACTCAATCACGAGCCCGCTGTGCTGTCGGTTCGCATTGGCAATAATCAAGTCAGGCGTTCCACGTTGGTAACCTTTTTTCCACGAATTTATTCTTTTACTCGAAGTGTCTTGATTCTCACCACAAGCGGCTATCAAAATAGCTTCTGGATAATATTTCCTAAGAAAACCAACAACTTTCGTATGAAGGTCGAACTCGGTGATCATTTTAAACTGATTGTGTTTGAGACCAACGTCAGCCAAACTTTTTCTAACGCTTGGCAAGACTTCTGAGTGCACCCACCTTCCGAAGTGTTTCGCACGCTCCATTTTACTCGAGAACGTTAGTGAGTAGACCCCAAGTTCGTTGATAAACGAGGCCTGCTCTATCTTCATTTTACAATCAGGTTCGACGTGGTCGTGAACTGCATCTTTTGGTCGAGCGTAACCTAGAGCGCTTGCGACTTCTCTTGCTTTGAACCATATGTCACCGTTGTGATTAGCCATCGTGATTTGGTGGCCATCGAATAATTGCACTGAGTTGGTTGTCATTACTATAGCCTCACAAAAAACTACTCGACATAGGTGTCGGGTTTTTTATAGATCTGGTTTGTTGTGTACCAATGCAGCAGATGTGTTTTATTAGTCTTCAGTTTTCTACGTCGTCTGAAAAAGTTTCTAATGTTACGAGCCAGTTTTCTAAGCCAACCCATTACATAACTTAGGTCACGTCTCCTACCACTCCCACAGTGTCTGACTCTGGTAACATAATAGGTTTGCCGTAAGTCTTTTTAGACCTCATACCAATCTCAGCGTGGAGCTCGAGAGTAACGTCACCGCGACCAAACGATCCACCAGCTTTGAACATGTGATCAGTCGTCTTATTTATCTTATATATTTCATGAGGTCTCGAAACACACGCTCCCATTTACTTTACACCATATTCCTTCATCATTTCTCCACCCATGATTATGATGTCTCGGTTTGTCATGTAACCACTCACAATTTTCACACCGTAGAATTCTATCAACGATGGGTACGCATAAGGTGCGAGTGGTATTCTTGGTCGATGTATTCCAAAAATTGTTCCATAGGGTGTGCCTATCTTTTTCATATTCGCTACGAAGTCTGAGTCGGTTGACTTAACGTTGTTGACCCTGACGTGTGAATTGTCCATTTGCCAATGTATTGATATCATATGCATTTTTGTGAGGTCAACGCCACTTGGAATAGTGCATATGCTCTCCATCGCTGGGACGCTACCACCATATGCGAGTCCATTAGTCATACCAGTCTTGTACCCTATGAACTTATCCCACTGACCGTCGTCGTTCGATATAATTGTCTCCCAATTTGATCCAGCGGTGCGAGTAGGTAACCTCACCACAACAAAAATAGAGAGATCGCACCATTGCATACTCGGGCAATTAAAATGGAGACCTGACTCAAGTGGGATTGGTGTTAACACAGGGGACAAAAAACTTTGGCTTACACTACTGATGCCAACAATAGGACCATAGGTTGGGTTGTTTTGCACTAATTTGCTTGTTTCACCAATGGCTTTCACTTTGTTTGAACCATTGGTGTGAAATTCCACGTTTCTCAAGGCGTGTGTGCTGACGTTGAAGTCGAGCACGACACTATATGACTGACTCTTGAGGAAACCTGATAGTAGCTGTTCTAGAGTTCTTTTATTGGTGGTGTCTGAGTCATCGACTGGGTCTGCTACGTTTTTTATCGCTGAACCTTGCATGTCTATTATTCCAAACATCCTTCCACCGGTCACACTTAATTTGGGATCTTCATCCAGATGCCTTTTCGTTCTCTTTAGTATTTTATCGTGAGGGTCGTCAGACTCATACCCATAGTTTAGACTCATTACTACTTCAAGGTGTATTTGGTTAGTAGATAGCCAGAGACTGCTGAGAACCCTAAGATTATCGCCAACGTTGTCGTGTCTGACTCGCTTGTGGGAAGTGCTTCTCTCATGGGAAGTGGTGCCGCACTTTCTTGGTAAACTTTTTTAGCCACGAGATTACTTAGCGTCGTCACATTTTCTTGGTGAGCTTTTTTCTTCACGGTTGTTGGCACTACTAATGAGTGAGTCACCACATTTTCTTGGTGGACTTTTTTAGCCATAATTGTTGGTGTTGTTGCGTTCAAGCTAGTGTTCACTCCAAATCTCATGGACTCTGTGGCAATCTTTAATAAGTTGTTGTACCCAGCGATTTTATTCTTGAGAATCACTAGGTTACTCGGCATTAACCATGTACTTGGTGACACTGCAAGATTTTGGACAACGTTGGTGTCTCTAATCGATTTATTCATGTTGAGAATCCATGTCGATACGTCATAGTTGATAACACTGTCAGAAAACAACTTGCGGAATTCTTGTTGGGTCTCTAGACTTCCTGCAGAACCACCAACGACTGATACACGTGTTCTCGCTTGCGCACCAAGTGTGGAGTACACAAAGGACTCTATGCTTTGGTTTAGATATTGCAGTCCAATGTTGGTAAAGCCGTCTGACAATCGCGCGACATATCGTTTGTAATCGTTCTGAACGTCGTTGAGTGTGAAGACTCTGGTCTCACCTGTTGTGCCATCGCTCAGGACTTTATTCTGGTAGTAGTGCCTTCTGGGAATCTTAGAAATCTTACCATACAATTCGGAAGCGTTGAATTCTCTACTTATTGATTTCATGGTCTCACCACCTTCCATTCTTCTCAGAAGTCTTCCAATGGTGAAGTACAAATGAAATCTCATCACACTTGTGACCACAGGGTGAACTTCTTGCGACACTGATAAATGTTGCAGTGACACCCCACAACAAAAACTAGCACAATACGTCGCAAACACAACGCGATAGTAAGACTCGCTGTCATCCCACTCTGATTTTGTCTTCGACGTGGTGACTCGCAAGACTGGCAGCTTTGACATGAAGTAGCTATTTTGGTTAACGAAAACTTTAAAGTTGTTCACTGGATAATTCAACACATTTTCTGTTGGATAACCATCCCAAAGCCCCCAGTGGTTCTTATGACCTTTTGGTAGTGGTTGGATAGCTCCACCACCTTGCCATATTATTGGGAACTTACTATTGTGTAGCCACTTCCACATGCTTTTATCATTTTTGAAGGTTGTGCTGGTTATGTCCGTGCTGAGGATGTCGTTGTTTCTGAAATATATGTCGACACTCATGATTTTACCGTCTTGCAAAATATTTGGATTGAACTCGAATTTGCTTAAAGTGGCGTGGGGGTACTTTTTGATGAGGTCTGCCTTTGCGTCATGTGCAGCCTTTGATGCGTTAGCCATCGCGAGTTTGTAGTGCTTTCCATAGTACTCACGAAGGGCTTTCTGCATATATAATATACCATATGTTATACATAACATATGCTACATTATATATGGTCAGGGTTGTAGTGTTGATTAGAGGCCCAACGGAAACTGTGGATCTACCAGAGGCACTTTTGACGTTTGGCTCAGATCCTCACTTACTAGTGAAAAAAGCGACCATCTTTTGGGACTACGTTAACGTGGAGACTGGCGTGAATGATGAAATAAGTTACAACAGCAACAAACACGTTTTTGAGTCTGGGTACCACACTTTTAAAATGATTGCTGACGAGTTGAAGGGATTAGGGGCTATCGAGCTAGTAGCCAACAAACACAATTCAAAGTGCGCGATAAAAACTGACCAACAATTAGAGCTGTTTAAATTTGGAGAACTCTTAGGGTTCAGCGATAACACAACGATAAGTAGTAGTGGTTTGGTCAGCCCTAACGTTGTGAACGTTAACAAAGGGTTGAAGTACGTACAAGTGGGTTGTAGCATTGTGAACAGACCTGAGAACATTGTTAGTGGTAGCAAAAGCGAGGTTATCGTTGAGCTACCATTGACCACCACCCAACCACTGAAGAGCTCCGTTCAACACTTCTTCAACATTGAGTCGAAGGTGTCGATAGACAAAGGCGCTTTTACACAGCTAGTGTTCAATGTGACTGACCAAGATGGTAATGGTGTTGATGTTGGTGACATATTGTTGGATTTGTATGCAACGCTTGAGTAGCTAAACGTGTGCTAAAGTAATGAGTCTAAACTATGGGTATGACTCTGGTGGTTACACTGAGAAGCGGCGTGTACACGACGGTCCTCAAAAGTTGACGGTGCTTATTGAAGGTGTGGAGAAAGTTGTGACTTTTGACTACAGTGTAGTGGTCACACACGATAACCCACACATTATAGTCAAGACAGCCACTGTGTTTTGGAGCTATGACAATGTGGCGATTGGTGATGGTATTCGATTCTTACATGCTAGATTAGGAACACCGCATTTAGGATTCGCAATAACTCAATTGAGTGGTGGCCATTACGACTTCGACGCGTTGGTTAGAGCTCTACGACTCACGCTCAGGGGGGTTAATGCGGACTTCGTGGTGGAGAAACTGGTGGACACAGGTAAAAGTAGGGTCAAAGTTCGGCGTATTGGGGGTAGACCCACCAACACAATAGAACTTAGGCTAGGTGGCATTGGGCTTTTGCTTGGTTTCGCGAAGGATGCAGGAATTACGTTAGATGGTAGGTGGCATGACAGTCCAAACAAGATTGACATGAACAGAGGTCTGAAGTATGTAGAGGTCTCGTGCGACGCTGTTGAGACGGAGAGCAACGTGGGCATTGATGGGAAGCGTAGTGATGTGATCACAACATTGCCAATACCCACCGAGCAGTCTCTTGATGGAGGGATACAACGTTATGCGTATGTTGAGTCCAAGGTGAGAATTAAAAAAGGTGTTTACTCAAGTATGACGTTTCGTGTCAAACCAAACAATGGTGACGCTGACGTCGGCGCGGTGCTATTGGAACTGTATATTGTGTGAATTATATGGAGCTTGGTGTGGAGACAGAGCAGGGGTTGAGAGACATTTATTATAATCCTAAGACGGGGTACAGTGGTGTAGAGAGGCTGTATCAAAGCGCATTGGGAGACGGATTGAAAGTAACTAGAAAAACAGTGAGAGAATGGTTGACAGCGCAGGATACCTACACTAGGTACAAACCCATTGTGAGAAGACATAAGTTCCGTGCGACTTTTGTCGGATTTCTTGGTGAAGAGCTCCAAATGGACTTAGTGGACATGAGTAAGTACTCAAAACAGAATAGCGGTCACTACTGGATATTGACAGGTATTGAAATATTGAGTAGATACGCTTTCGGCATTGCAGTTTACAGAAAAGACACTAAGAACATGACTAAGGCTGTTGGAAAATTGTTGGTTGACTTTAAAGATCGGTTTGGAACCATGCCTAAGTTAGCGCAATTTGATGATGGACTTGAGTTCTACAATGTTGGGGTGAAAAGTTTGCTGAAAAAACATGGTGTTGAATATTTCAGCACTAAGAGTGATAAAAAGGCTGCTGTTGTTGAGCGTTTTAATAGAAGTCTCAAGAGCATTATGTGGAAGTACTTTTACACCTATGGGACGTACAAATGGATTGAGGGTCTCGACCAGTTTGTGAGCAATTACAATAGCAACGTGAATCGAAGCATTATGATGAAGCCAAAGGACGTCAATAAGTCAAACGAGGGTGAAGTGTGGACCACTTTGTTTGGTCACCAATTTGCAGACAGCCCATTGCCAAAGTTTAGAGTTGGCGAGTCAGTGAGAATTAGTAAATACAAGAGTGTGTTCACAAAGGGCTATGAAGCCAACTTCACTGAAGAGCTGTTTAAAGTGGTAAAGGTTATTCGTGGTGATCCGAATGTGTATGAAATTGAGGACATAAGTGGTGAACAGATTATTGGTAAATTTTACGAACAGGAATTATCGCTGGTCAATAAGAAACATGGTGGTGATGTGTACAGAGTTGAAAAGGTGTTGAAAAGAAAGAAAGTCAGAGGGAAGAAGATGGCGCTGGTCAAATGGTTGGGTTATGAGAGCAAACATAATTCGTGGATACCAGAAAGCGATATTCAAAATGTGAGCTAATGTAATATGGCTGAAGGTGGGGAAGGTTTTGACGAGATTGAGATGGAGAACCTTGGTAGAGCTTACACTGATGATCAATTAAACGCCGAACTTGAAGAGCTCACTAAACATATAAATTCAATTGAGAAAATATACACCGACGACAATATACCACACATCGAACGTGTCGAGTATGAAAAATTGAATGAGAGATCGAATAGATTGCAGGGCGAACTGGATAGAAGGTTTCGAGAAAAAGAGACGTCGTTCACTGACGCTGACGATGGTAAGACGGTGACAATAAGGGGGACTAACACAGAAGTCCCAACAGTAGAGTTTGTTGAACAGGAGTCATATGGTGACGTCAATGACGTAAGTTTTAGTATAGCTTTTGAAGAGGAGGAGGAAATTAGGAGAAGACTGGGTGAGCTAAAAGCGTCCAACAAAGAGCCAACAGAAAACAATGTAAAAAGAATCAAGCTAATAAATAGGAAAATACATAAATTAAGCAAAAAGGGACTCGGTCACGACGACGCGTCAAGGAAAATAGTTAACAGGTCGCAGGTTACGGACTCAGGGGCTATTCTTTTCAAACCGATAAACAAAGACGGTAAATATGGAAAACCCAAACGAATTCTAATACCTGGGAAAAAAGGCTTGATCTACAGTAAAGACGCGAGTAGTAAAAACGCGATTGAGCAGTTCAAACAGTTAGTTGATCAAATCCCTGAGAGTACAGAAACAACAGCTGTCACAACAGAAGTGATCCCAGATGACTTCCCAGTAATTGAAACAAAAGTGGGCTATGATGACATACCTGGGCTATCACCAGACGAAAACCACGAGCTGAATGGTGTGCTCAACCCAAGCGATGGTGTGGTGCGCGAATCAAGAATAGGTGCCAATGGTGCATTGCAAATACAAGCAAACCATTTTCAAGAAGCGATAGACAAAGCGAATGAAAGAATAGTAGAGCTTGAAGGAAAAGACCTTACAACTGCAGAGAACGAAGAGTATATTGATCTACGCGAAAGAGCGATTGGACTTACGCAAGCTAAATACAGAACTTTAGGACAGCGAGAAATAGAGGAGGTTAGAGAGCAACAAGAGATCGACATTGACAGGTTTCAGAAATTTAAGGAATGGGCTAAAGAGAATATGGTTGGGTTGAGCGCTGTGGCAATTTCAGTAGCTGGAATTATAACAACTATTATTATCGCTGGTAGATCCGCTGTTATGAGAGGCGCTGTGGCCACGAGGTCATTCGCACAGGCTGTTAAGAACGCGATAACGAAGATGGGTCCATGGGCTGTTGGATTGGCTAATTTAGTTTACAATGCGTTGACGTTGGGTGCAAAGGGTCTCGCTTGGTTGGCTCAAAATCTGTGGGTACTTGCGGTGGTACTTGCGTGGTTCGCTTATGATTATTACAAGCTAAAACGGTAGCGATAAAACATATGTAAAGGTATATGAACGTCACGTCGGCAGAGTTGAGCCCTGGTTTTAGACGAGCGACCATGGGTGTCATAAGAGGGGTGAGAACACAGCATGTGATCACGTTGAACCCTAATAAAGTCAGTCCTGGTGAGGAACTCTACATTGATGTACCGAAGCTCAAGGTTAGTAGCTGTTTGGTGCCTGGATCGTTGGGTCTAGTGTTCGACTTTAAGAACGCAAACGCCAAAAGCTGGTTCTTGAACAATGTGAGTAAGTTGTTGGTTGAGAAACTTGTTGTGAGACTAGCTGGGGAAACTGTGTATGACAACAATGGGGAAAATTACACTGGTGTCTATCGCGACCTTTGGGAAAGTGTTACTGCGCGAGACCAAATGATTGATTATGGTATTGGTGGTGAGAACTTGAGAAAGTTAATTTCTAAGGACGACAGTGGTGCGACAAGTGGAAACGTCGCTAAAGTTAACGACGCGTTAATGTTTGGTGTGATTGGAACGAAACAGCGGATTAAGCTTGGTAAAATCATGAATGACCATGGGTTGTACGCTCCTTTTAGCATGAACAACAACTTGCAGTACGTGATCACACTTCCGAAGGCCACAGACATCATGGTGGCACAATCCGGTAGCGCTGTCGGCGGATACACTCTGGAGAACCTCGAGCTTGAGTACGAAACGATTGATAACCAGGAGCTCGCTGACGAAATAGCGTCGGGCTATACAAGTGGTCGTAGTTTGTCGTACGAGCACATCACGTTGATGAAAACCACCGAATGGGACAAAGACACGACCATTGTGAACGAAAACATTAATCTTCCAAGAAAAAGCATGAAGGCGATTGTGTTGCTATTCACGAATAAGGTGCGAACAGACAGTGAGGAGTTTCTTTACCCAAATATCGAGAGTGTTAGAGTCACAATTGAAGGTGTGCCAAATAGCGTGTACTCACAAGGCATCCCAAAGTCGAAGTTCTATGCAGAAGCGAAACGATTGTTTGGGTTGGGTGAAGAACACGCTCAGTTCATGACCATACAGAAGTTCTATAAAGATGGCTTTGCGTTAGTCATCGACTTGAGGAGTGTTCAAGATAATCGCAATGTCGCCACTGGCAAGAACATTGTGAACACACAATCCGGTGTGCTTCTTGAGATCACGAAGAAAGCGACGACCGCAAATGTCATGTGCAGGGTGTTTGTGATAAGTGATGGGTTGGTCAACTTTATGAACAATGGGTTGCAATCAATCCAGTATTAAATCAAACGTGAGTTAATGGAGACTCCGTTTAATATGTTAATTGTTGGTATGACAGCTTGTGGCAAGACACATTATTTGCTGGAAACATTGGAATCTGAGTACTTTAGTAAATTTGACTACATTGTGTTGATTTGTCCTACTTTTGAGTGGAACAAAGCGTATCAAGATTGGAAATATGTGCGCGACCCCGACGTGCTAGCGATAGACTGCACACAGGACAATGTCGACGCTGTTCTCAAGTGTGTAACAAATGTTTTTAAAGGCACTAACACTCTGATTGTGTTGGACGACTGTGCAAGTTCTCAAGATGTCAAGAATAGGACTAGTCAGTTGGTCAACTTAGCTTTTAGTGCGCGACATTTTATGTTGAGCGTTATTGTCATCACACAACAACTGACGTCGATCGCAAAACCGTATAGAGAAAACATTAGTAAGCTCATTTGCTTCTACTGTCCGAGCAGAAGTGATATGAAGGTTGTTATTGACGATTATCTTGGAAACATTAGCAGAGAAAAATCGTCGGCGATTGTGACCGCATTAAAAAATAACAAGTACGCTAGACTCGAAATCTCACTGCGCTATCCGTACAGTCACGAAGTTGTTATTCCGCAATAAAATATGGGTATAAGTAATAGCGTGATGGTAAAACGCAAAAGTGAAGAAAACCCCACGATTGAGGAATTAGTTGAGGATACTCAAGCCGCTAGTGCCTCGACTGTGGAAGACGACATTGACGTTAGGAGAGCTGAACTTATTAGACTGTCTGGCGATGGTGTGGTAAGCCAATCTGAAGCGTATATTAAAAAAGCGTCCGCAAAGGTCATCGACAAGATATGGCACCAATATGAGTTGAAGAGAATGGAAATCGCAAACGCTTTTCTCACCGATTTGCTAATCAGTAAATTCGCTAGCCTACTGGATGGGTTGAACGCTATTGAGAACCCTGACGAACTAAACGACGAGTTGCAAAAAGACCCGCTATTAAAGAAAGACGTCGAGAGCATTGTCGCGATTGTGACGCCGTACGTGCCTTTCTTGGGCTTGCTGTCGGGAGGAATCACAACGTCGAAGTATGTGTACGATCACCATTTTAGAAAAGAGGCGACAAACGCTGAAAATAGTGAACAAACGGACTAATCTATTATTAACAGGTGGCAATAACCTAATTTGCATAACAGGTGGCAATTTTATCACGCGTGAGACACTTTTACGACACATAAATTTGTAAAAACGTTTAAACGATTATTTTTTTAAATGTGATTTGACAAATTTGTGAAAATGTTGAAACGACACTTTCTATTTTTTAAATGTGATTTGACAAATTTGTGAAAATGTTGAAACGATTATTTTTAAAATGTGATTTGACAAATTTGTGAAAATGTTGAAACGACTATTTTTTAAATGTGATTCGACAAATTTGTGAAAATGTTGAAATGACACTTTCTATTTTTTTTAATATGTGAGACCGCTCGTACCACATTTTATTTTTTTTAACACGCGAAAATGTTGAAATGACACTTTCTATTTTTCCTAAATGTAATTTGTGAGAATTTTGAAACGACACTTTCTATTTTTTAAATGTGGCCGAAATGGTGTCAAATTTAGTATAAACTTGGTATTGTTTCGCTAGTCTCGCGTGTGTTTGACATCAATTTAGTAGAAAACGTGCGAAGGGTGTCTAGATTGACTAACGATCGCTGTAGTAGTATAGCAAGTAGGGCTGAGAGCTTATTCGACTTCAAACGTGAATATAAACACCAAAACATCATCAAATTTGTCGAATCGCGATTTGGCAAAATTTGATGATGTTTTGGTGTTTATATTCACGTTTGAAGTCGATTGGGCTCGCAGCCCTACTTGCTATACTACTCCAGGCGCATCGGAATAAAACGCAACGAGTCGATGAATTTAATGTTTATTATTATATATTTATTTAAAAATCTTTATACACGGTAACCGCATTAATCCAAAAAGGATTGTTTTTCATGGGGCCGTGTTAACTTACATGTAATTAATATATGATAAAAATATTAGATATAAAATAAATGTACATGTCTTAAAATTTGCTATGTTATTTACAATTAAAATTAATTATTTAAAGAGCTAAAAGTTTCAATATGTGTAAACAAATTTTAAGGTAGGGTATTCCACATTATGGCACCTCTATACCCAAATGTTCTTTTTAGGGCATTAGTATTTGGTTTTGGTAAATATAACTTGTTATTATTACTCCTTAAGTCGTAACAATCACGATCCGACAATTTAACTAAGTGACTTAAATTTGAACTTCCACTCACGCACTTATCTACCAATGATAGCAGCTGTTCATCTCTACTACACTGAAGAATAACCCAACCTAATTTGGTTAGGGTTTCTGTCGCAGACGAGTAATAACTGTCACCAGTGATTGCTCGACCTGCTTTGTTTTGTAACTTTTGAAGACGTTCTTTTAACTCATTTGAACAATTGTCCCAAACAAGGGAGCAATAGTCAAAATGGGGTAGCACTAACGCTTTATATAGTCTTTCTAGACTTTCTTTACTAATAAAATTCTTGGCTCTGCGCAAAACTCCTATTCCCTTAGATATTTTCTTTGAAATATGATCAATATGGTTTTTCCAGGTAATTTTCTCGTCAATAAAAACACCAAGAGTTTTGGTGTTATCTACTCGTTTAATTGTTTCGTTATCTATAACAACATGTGGGTCACTTTTGATTCGCGAAAGTCGTTTAGCTGTGGAACGAAGAGAGAGAGGATTTTAGCGCCACGGGTAATCACCTCAGGAGTAATGCCTTGCTTGTAGAGGTACTGGAGGATAAAGTAACCGTCATAAGCCTGAAAATTATGGGCGATGAAGGTCGTGTTGGTGTTTTGTTTCTGGAAGAGCCACTCGCAGAACTCGTCTTTTGTGTTAGGCCCGGAAAACACTTTCTCGTCACCACTTTCATTTTGCATCACGCGCAGGTTTGGGATATGCTGACCGTCGTCCTGGGTGCACTCGAAGTCGAAGAACACAAGATTTTGGTCTCGTTCATCATTGCCACAGTCGTCGTCCACAACGACATCGTCATCGACGAAATCGTTGCGTTTGCTTTCTTGGACTGCTCTGGGGTTTCGCGTTTCGACTAGTTGGATGTAGCACTGGTGGTTCTCGGGTTCGAAGTACTTTTGGCACACAGTACAACGTACTAGGCCGCTGTGATGTCGTTGATGCTGGATCTCGTGACGACTCGATGGGATTTCTGGCATTTTATCAGAGAAGTGCAAAGGCCTTTCTCGTTTTGGTGGAGGCTTTTTATGACGGGCGAAGCACTCGTCGCTTTTGAAGAACCGATTGCATTCGTCGCAATACTTCCACTTCACCACGGGACAGTTCTGAGTGTTGCAGAGTTTACACAAATCGCCACACGGATGGTCGATGATCTTATCGTAGCCTTTCTTGCATGTATGGCAGTACTGCGAGGAAGGCGGGCATGCTGGTAATGACATCTTAGTGATTGTCATGATGGTATAGGTAAAGACACTTTTCAGCCTCAGGACCAGAATAAATTACTGCGTTCAAATGTTCTTTGGACACGGCATTGAGTTGGTAACCAGGGAGAACAGTTTGGAACTTTATTTCTTCGATCCCACAGGAACCCTTGGGAACACCTGCTTGTTTATCGAGTTCGCGGGCTAAACGACCTTGCAGTGGGTTTCTATGGTCTACGACACATTTATGCCTTGGCAACGACGATCGCACGAGCGCAACAAAGTTCATCTTTGTTTTTGATTTGGATGAAACAGCGCTTCTTATTGAGGTAACTCTGTAGGTTGACCACATCACGCTTTCGGCCGACCCCCCCCCCCCCCCCCCCATAAGGCATTTCGACATGAACCAAATTCACGTTGACGGACTCGTCCAACGTAAACTGGTCGTTGGATTGCACGACTCTTCTACGGCGGCCAGGAAACGTTCGGGGGTAAAACGGTCCCGAGGGAGAAACGGCAGGGAGATAGGTTTATCCAGTTGATGGGAATTGAGGATTAAACGGACTTGGTCACGAGGAGCCATGCCATCAGTTAAACGATCAAATAAGTGCTTAAAAACACTGTTTAAAGTATACATAACATTCGAAACGCCATGTATATTTAAATCGTTAAACTGAACAGCATAATCAGTACCTGTGGTCTTGAATTTTCTGACGTTTACCGGGCTTCGTGCGTTTAGAGGAAGACTCGTTGACGTCGTTACTCTTCCTTTTGCAACCTTCCCGCCCATTTGGCTTTCCAGCGGTTCGGGATTCTCAGGCTGCTCGTTCTCGTCGTTTTTAACCAATAACTCGTCGTTGGCCCAATCTTCATTAAACTGACGCCGTTCTTCGTCACTCCAGTTGGTCATAAGATATTCGTCAACATTAGTCGGCGTTTCGGTCTCACGACGAATATCATCTTCCATAGCGTTGGTCCAAAACACGATCCGTTGCTGTAAAACAGCCCATTTCTGCTCCTCGGTTAGCACAAACGATTGCTCTATGAGCTCCAGAGCGATTTCATTCCCACAACTTTTAATGAGGTCCATTATATCAATCTAAGAAGGAGAAAGTTTATAATTATACACTCGAGTCTTATTCGATAAAACAGACATTATTCATAAACGTTGATCGACTTACCGTTTGAGACATCTTTAATTATTGTCAAAGAAGAAGATATCAAATCCAGTACACAAGTAGTAATAGTATATATATATTATTATTAATGTGTTAGGGACTGGACCGAGCTCTAAGCCAATTAGAATCAAGTATGATTTGAATTGACCAATCAGAGCACAGTCCAGTCCCATATTTCCAGGGGGGATGAATAGTTTTAAGGTGTGGTCACCCTGTAAAGAGCGACCAGTGATTAAATCAGGGGGAATGCAACTGGTCGTATACAAGAGGTTTTTTGAATTTTGTATATAGCTGGTGTTGTTTTACGACCAGTTTTTTGATCCTTGAGTTTTTACGACCAGAGAGATGAGAAAGAGATGAGAAAGGTCATCGTAAAAGTCAAAAATTTTCATGAGATAGATATATCAAAAATTAAAAAAAAAGCTTGAGTATAAATGAACATCATACCTCACCAGATGTGATTTATACTTACGTATGCCATCCAAAGAAACTTCATATTATTTTTATTTGAAAAGAGAGTTGTAATGTTGAAATAAAAATAATCCAAAATTTGCTTATAGAATTAATCATAGAAATTTCCGTGACGGAGCTCTTACCTCAACGCCATCTTATGGCAGAATGACTGATATTTCTTAGTTACGGTATTTTTAAGAAATGATGTCAAAAGTTTTGGGCTGCATTTACACTAGAGCAAAAGTATCCGGATTCATATTGTTTTGCATCCTCATGGGAATAAAAAACAATACGAATCCGATAACTTTTGCTCTAGTGTAAACGTAGCCTTAGATGCAATGTATCAAAAACATTATTTGGTATTTTTGCGAAGTCTTCCAAAAAGTTTTAGAGATGATATCCCCGAAAAAGTATTCTCAAAAATTTTAGATGAAATGTATCCAAAATAAAATTAGATGAAATATACCTGGAAAAAGTTTTGGGGGTTTATACCGTAAAGTGTTTAAAAAAATTAGAAGAAATGTACCAAAAATTTTTAAAAGTTTGTGATTATGGTTGGGTATATAAGCAGGTAGGGGTTTAATAATATTTTTCAGTTGGCTCCTGTTGTGTGTATTGCTTGCTTGTAAGTTGTACTTGGTACAAGACTCTGAATTCTTCCAATGTGCCGTAGTATTTATCACTAAACTGCATTGGCGCGCGTTCGCCCGTAGTTGAATTTGTGATTGACTCTGGTCCAAAGCGACAATCAGTCATCCCTCATTCTATCAATTGTTTATTTTACGCCAGGGTTGTTCGTTAGCGTATGATGAAAGAGTTAGCTATAGTAAAACACACAGGAAGTTTGAGGAAGTTTTTTTAACATGGAATATTTACAAGAAACAAAAAGATTTTTACAAAATATATATTTTGATATTTGATATATATATATCAAGACAAAAAGTTATTTAAATACGTAAACCCAATTTTCTGTTTCTGTATTACTCGGATCTTTTTTCAATGAGGGATATCCCCCTACACTTTAAAAATATATCAGTTAATGCTTACGCATTTTAACTAATTGTTGTGTACAATGCCTCACCATTGGTGTCTACGTATTCCCATACTAAGGGTTCATCGTCGTTTTCAGTAAGGATGTACTCTTCAAAATTATATTCGTTGTCTTTTTGGACTCTGATTACCAATTCCTCGCTTTCCTCGTCTTCTGAATATAGGGGTATTGGTGGGACGTTTGTCACTACATTGTCGGGTATTGTTTGAGGTAGAGACTTCCTGCGGGTTGGTTTCTTTCTAAGAAAAATAACATAATAAATATTTACAAGTTCACGATGATTTTACGCACAGCAATCATAACAGTTTACTATAGCTACATACTTTATTTGCGCTGTCTGTTTTCTTTTCTTCCAATTGGGTAGCCATTTCTTCTTATTTTACTTTTACTTCACAAGGCTTGAAATTCGTTTGGTTTGAGACGTCTTTACTTGCTTATTTTATAATTGTTGTCTGCGTTACTATTACAATGGTTTTGGGGGGAGGGGGTTTGACCAATCAGAGCTTGTACAATCAAAGACTCCCCAGTAGCTATCCAATCAGAGATCGTTCATTAAAGGCTTCTTGTCAAAACAAATGATTTGTTATGGGTAGGAACAATGATTGTATGTTACGCGATTAGAGACGCGAATTTATAATAAGCGACTTCTTCTAAACTAATAGTCATGAACAATGCGTATGTATTGCAGGATTAAAGACGCGATTTCATAATTAGCCATTTGTTCTATGATGTCAAATCAGTTGATTTATTATATTTGTAGGATTACCCGGCCATATGGGTTGTGTGTTTTAGAGAGACACGATTTTATAATTTGTTATAACCTGTCAATTCAGTTGATTAATTAATATTCGGAGGGATTAGTCGCCATATTGGAGGGATTAGTCGACCCCATGAAATATATTCCCTGTAGTAGGATATGTTTAAATACGTCTACATTCTAGATATTTAAGCATTTTACACTTATTTAAACATATTTATAGCTATTTTATGCTTTTTGATACTCTATTTTACACCTTTTCACACAATTTAGTATATATTTTAATATTCCCGATAACAATTTTGTTAGGTAATAAGTGTCGGGTAACTGGTTTAAGAGAGTGTTAATTATATTCATACATGTCAAAACAGATGATAAAATCTTTTTAATAAAAAAATAACATTTCTTCTAACGTAAAAATTATGGATTGGTAGAACGCATTGTGAATGAGTTTTCAAAGTAGATGTGTTTTCCAATGAGATCTTCTTGATTCTCGTTTCGGGGTATCACAGCAACAATAATTCCATGTTGTACTCCCATTTTTGTATTAAGAATCGAGGTAAGATTATAATCCTTTAATATCACTCCGCGACGATCATCAAACCCAAATTTCTTACAAATAGTATATAAAAATTCAGGGGTATACAACTTAACGTTATCAAGTTTAATTTCATTTATAGATATACTTGTTGCATGATGAGTCTTGACTATAAAAATGTTTTGGTAGAGATAGGATTTCTATATATACAAAGGATTAACTCATATCTTTAGAATGAATATATGATGATTGTTAAGATAGACGCTTTTACCAATCTTATCGATTTGGCTTGAATCAAATTCTGTTTTAAAATAATTGTTATGTTCGTCTTTAAAAAAAGGATCATACATCTGTATCGAATCGGTAGCGGGTTTTGGTCTTGATCCCATTAAATGTAGTACTCGTTGACGAGATAGACTCTTCATGGATATTATATCAATAAATACTGCTTGATTCATTGGTTGCTATGCAGATAGTTCGGGTCTTGTAATCTCTACATTAACAAACTTCCCGATTAAATTTGTAAAATCGGTCGATGCGTGGGTATATATATACTTATTTTCCCCATCCTCATATATCAAACCGTTAGTTAGTGGACTGGAGTTGCTGAAGTATACGTACAAGGATTGGAGAATAATGTTTTGTACAAATCAGAGACAACTTCTTAAACATGAAACTTTGAAACGTTTGTAATGTACAGGAGTGTGAACATAATGTTAGGATTTTTATCATTGTTATTTGAAATCAATAAACTTTTAAAATAAATTGTCATGATTAATATGATTGAACAGACTGTTATATATTGAATTTATATAGTTATAATAATAAATATCGGAGACGTAAAATTGTTTTATACTTTTATTTAAATGTTACAAGAAAATACAATCAACAAGTGTAAAATAAAATTAAAATATATATATATATATGTATGTAATCATCTGAAACGAGACAAAAGGAAATTTGTCCTATGAGTATAGATGATTATGTTTAGTCTTTGGATTTTTATTTGTTAACCTGCCACAGAGACGTGTAACCGACTGATTTTAGAAATCTAAAAGGAGACAATTTTCATAGTGATAATTAGTTAAATTTCTGTATGTTTAAAAGTTGATTTTTGTTTTCCTTTGTACTTTTAAAACATGATATAATAATACTTACTCGTAGCGTTCCTCCTTTAACCCTACCCAGTAAGGGAATTTGGATAAATATTTATCCATAACTGGATCAGGTTTTCTATGATGAGAGAAAGCGAGAAGAGGGAATGCAAAGTTTTAGAGTGTATAATTATATAACGATAAAACATGATCTCTAGTACTCACTTGCATACTGGACAGTACCAAATTCCTTTGAACACATGCAGGTGGACAAGTGTGTCCACTGCCCACATTGCAGCTGATAAACATTTTCTTCGCAACCTTCATCAGGACACGGTTTTTTCGCTGACAAGATATAAAATAAGTGATATGGGACTACTTGATTTGGTACGTGGAAGAAACGCTAAAATATTTAGAGGTGAAAGAGTGAATTTACTTACCGACTGTAGACGTCATTTTTTTTTGGCCTGAGGTGTTGATTTTTTTTACTTGTGGTGTTGTTACAAGCGTGCTTATATATATATATATATATATAAAAGTACATACTTATGTAGATATTATCTTTTGATGTGAAAGGATGGAAACGGTTGCTTGGAGAACGTTTTTCTTTTATGTTGCATTTGTGTTTTGGTGAATACTTCTATATATTGTCTTTTGGTGTGGGAGAGATAGAAGCAGTTGCTTAGAGAACTTTTCTTTTGTTGGAGATAAGTAGTAGAGTGCGGGGCTTAATACACCCCGTTTGGACCAGCACTAGGTGAACTGCAAGTACCTTTCTTTTGTCTTGGCCAAATTAGCATGTTCTTTGAAATTATTAAGGGTAATAATTCATGAGTTATGAATAATCAACCAGCTCGTGTTCCGAAAGGGGTCCGAACCCTAGCCGAGGAAGATAAATAGTCGAGTTGTTGGCGGGAATATTTCATTTTGGCGCCATGGCAGAGCAAACGATTTGGGATGAATTGCGAAGAAATAATATCGAAATAGACAAAGCTACTTTATGTTTTTATATGAATTCATGTCTTCGAGAGCATGAGGACTTGTATGAGTATCTTGCCGTTCAAATAAGTGGAGATAACTTGTCGAATAATTTACACGATATTTACCAAAAGATGGATGTTGTGCATTTTGGAAGAATCGTTGTTTATTTAACACTAGTGTGGAAAGTTAGCGATTCTTGTGATTCCGAAACAGTTCGAGAAGCTGTGGCAAGAACTGTTGAAGTTTTTAGACGCGTGGACTTGACAAAATATAAACCGGTGAAGAAACTGTCATGGTTTAAACAGCTTACTTGTCTAGTTTTATTAACGACGCTGTCGTTATGGATGTTGTAAAGTTGCTAAGGCCTGATTTGAATATATATTAGTTTTGAATGAGAGGAAGCCATTAAAAAGTCATTAGTCTGCTGTGCTTCAACAACTTTATGCCTGATTTGAATATTAGGTTTGAATGAGAAAAAGTAATCAAAAGGTCATTAGGTAAAGGCGAATGCGTGGGTTCGAATCCAATGAACTTTGTGCACGAAAGACCGATACTGCTAAAGAAACGTGGTTCAAATGAAGTTTACGTCTATTCCGATCAGTTCTTTCAAGAGATGCGTATATGTATCAAAGAGTTTACTGATAGAGACGGGGTCAAATTGCTAGTGGAAAGTAGAGGGATTACATTAACCGAACCGGTATTTGAAAAAATGTTGGAACTTATACCGATGCTTGTGGAGATTGTTGAGCAGAAGGACGCGTTAACTGAAGACATCAAGTTCTCGTTGTTAGAAGAAGAAGGGGCCCTGGTTAGACCGTATCTTTCTGCCAGCGATGTTAACGGCAAAACGCGATTTAATATTGGCGTTGATAATTTCGAATAGGATCAAACGTTTGGTGGCTTAAAGCAGATCTATAATGGCAAATTAATTTCGTTCACCGAAAAGGAGCTACCTGACGTGCAGAAAGTACTGAGAGAGATGCTACGAAAAATGAACGAGAGAAACATTCAGAAACCACCAGACATTAAAAAAGCGCGCATTACGTTCAGAAGATATTGGAAGATGGTCGTTGGAGTTACGGGAATGTGAACCATGCGTTATATTAATTTTAGTGACTGCTTTGACTACGAATAATGTGTATTAGTGAATAAAATGAAATTAAAGTGTATTTTCATCACTTGCCTAAAGTTGATCAGACTTGTTTCAGATAATCGGTTTTTTATGTGTTTCGTCACAATGGCGAGTCCGGTCTTGTTCTATTGTCTCGCTTGCGAAGATTGTTGTTACTATAGGCAAACATTATAAAAGTAGGGAGTTTCGTGAATATTTAATAGTTGTGTTTATTTCTACGATGGAGTGTCTACACGGCGAACCCGCAACTTTCGTAACAACTAAGAATGGCAAGTTTTGGCTTTGCGACAACAACAAGAACGAGAAAAGCTGTGAGTTTTTTTGCCCAGACCAAGATCGTGGTTATTTCGAGAATACTCTGTTGCTGTGGCGAACAAACGGAGCTCCGCGACCAGTCTGTCACGTCCACCAGAGACCGGCTAAGATGCGAGTTGTGAAAGACGTGGCGAAATCCAATTTTGGAAGACCTTTCTTCGTCTGTTGTAGTAGTAGAGAGAATCCTTGTTCCTTTTGGCAGTGGGGCGATCGAGTTGAAAATCCGAAACCGACATGCCAAGACGGACTGATTTGTCGCGTTCGGAAAGTCAAGAAAGAGGGAAACAAACAAGGCCGTTTGTTTTACTGTTGTCCAACTCAAAAAGAAACGTCGTGTGGTTTTTTTGAATGGAAACCGATCGAAGACCGCAACGAGCACCGCCAGCACGTTGAGAAATTTGGTTGTTTGTATAGCAACCCGCCACAGTACAGCTACATGGTCTCCGACACTGGTCTTACGTTTCAAAGCCTGAGGGAAGATCCCAACGATGCCTTCGCTGAGTATATAGGAGAACTACCTAACTTATCAACACCCACTAACCTAACGGAAGGTTAAACACCAGACACTTGCACGCATGTGATAATAATTAACATTGTTATTTGAAATAAAGTTGATTGGAATTATCTGACAAGTTTGGGTCCTTGGGGTATTTTTGGGGTCTCGTGGAGTGTTTTGGGGGCGCCAGGGGGTGCTCACAGGGTGATGAGGGCGGGTGGAGTGCTTCCGCATTGTTTGGGGTATTTTGGGGGTCTCGTGGAGTGTTTTGGGGGGCGCTAGGGGGTGAGGGCGGGTGGAGTGTTTCCGGGGTGTTTGGGGGAACATTTGAATCCTTGGGGTGTTTTGGGGGTCTCGTGGAGTGTTTGGGGGCGCTAGGGGGTGCTCACAGGGTGATGAGGGCGGGTGGAGTGTTTACAGAGTGTTTGGGGTATTTTGGGGGTCTCGTGGAGTGTTTTGGGGGGCGCTAGGGTGATGAGGGGCGGGTGGAGTGTTTCCTGGGTGTTTGGGGGAACATTTGGATCCTTGGGGTGTTTGGGGGGTCTCGTGGAGTGTTTTGGGGCCGCTAGGGGGTGCTCACAGGGTGATGAGGGCGGGTGGAGTGTTTCCGGGGTGTTTGGGGTATTTTGGGGGTCTCGTGGAGTGTTTTGGGGGGCGCTAGGGGGTGAGAGGACGGGTGGAGTGTTTCCGGGGTGTTTGGGGGAACATTTGGATCCTTGGGGTGTTTGGGGTCTCGTGGAGTGTTTTGGGGGCGCTAGGGGGTGCTCACAGGGTGATGAGGGCGGGTGGAGTGTTTCCGGAGTGTTTGGGGTATTTTGGGGGTCTCGTGGAGTGTTTTGGGGGCCGCTAGGTGTGATGAGGGGCGGGTGGAGTGTTTCCGGGGTGTTTGGGGGAACATTTGGATCCTTGGGGTGTTTTGGGGGTCTCGTGTAGTGTTTTGGGGGTGCTAGGGGGTGCTCACAGGGTGATGAGGGCGGGTGGAGTGTTTCCGGGGTGTTTGGGGGAACATTTGGATCCTTGGGGTGTTTTTTTACTTTTTCCGCGCCTCGTGGGTCTAGTCAGAAAGCAGTTGCGAAATACTCGACACGTGTAAAAGGTTAAAAGTGAATTTAATTACAATTATAAAAAAAAAGAATACATCAGTTGTTATTGTCGTACTGTTTTCACACTCTAACTATTTACACTAAGTTTCTATAATTATATAACACACGATAATTCTAAGCAAAGATGCTTGCGTACACACCAAAAGTTTCAATAATAAGTGTCGTTTGTTTCGGTATATGAACAACTATCATAAGGTCTAGCGACAAAACTGTCACATAATTCTACTACTAATTAAGTCGGTGTAAAATCTTGAATAAAAAAAATTATATTTATTATTATTATTATTATTTCTTTTTTTTTTTAAAAACCGTCACGTTGTTCATATACTGAAACAAAAGAAAGTCGAGAGCAATGAAGGAATCCTAACCTACCCAGCGACCTTTTAAGGGTTGTTTATATGAACCGAGCTAATTATTTTGACGAAGTTTTTATCACGGCATGCATCCAAAATGATATTTCAAAGCAGAACTGGTTTAGTTTGTCTGTATAGGAATAGCCTAAAGTTAATTCGAAATGATCTTTTCGTGACATAACTCAACCGGCTAGCTCGACTCGTATAAACAACCCTTACTTAAAATATTAAGGTATATGTGTATGCCTACACTTCTTCGTTTTCCCCCATGTGGGATATCAATATAAAATAAATTAATACGCATGCGCCGTTTGGGTGAAGTCAGTTGCGCATCATCAGATATGTAGTAAACACTGCCCACCAAACTAACACGCTATGTTGTATGGAAAACATAGTTATTTTTTCGATATATGGACAACTAGCGTGCATATATGCTTCAAATATATATTAGAAGAAAGGGAATTCTCCCGACACAGTGCTATATACTCATGTTAATTTTGTATAACAACTAGAAAGTTTATAGATAACCAGCTCAGTTGCCCATATACTGAAAAATAAAACTATCCTTTGCCTCTTAAATATCTAAATACGTGGTACTGACGCCATCCTCCAAAACCTTACGCTTCCCATAAAAATACGAAAAGGCATTCTTCACCTGCGTGGAAGTAAATATAGCATTGCCCTTGACACGAAAACCTCTGTTTGTCGCGGAGCTTGTGGCCTTGCTGCGAATGACACGCAAATAGGTGTCTTTGTCGATCGCATTCGTTCGCTTATTTACCCCCTTGCAACTATACTTCGCTTTGGAGTTGTTGAAACAAAAATACATCTTACTGCACAAACGTATAATCCCATCCCCTTCAAACTCGATCTTAAATAATCCTGGGGTACGTTTATCGAAGACCCTAACTTCATCGTCATAGTCTCGGGGAAACCAAGCAAATTTCTCCCGTTCGTATTCAGCTCGGAGTTCTGGTTTGACCAAAGCGTCAACACTTTCACCGGAAAGTGCCACGTATGCAGAGTCAGTATCCATTTCGCAGTACTCGAAATCAGAGCGGTCAAGAAATTTGTCCATAAAATCGAAATATAATTGGAGCATGCGGAGTTTCGCGTATTGGTATACGAAAAAGCCAATTTGGATTGGCAAATCCATTTTGATCGTCTTTTTTGTTCGGCTTATATCATAAAAATTTTCGTCCAAAATGTCCAGTTTGCGAAAATGTGAATCGTTCACAGCTAAACCAACGCTGGTTTCGTCGCAATACTTGATGTCGAGGTGTTTTTCTTTGTTTGTTAGCGTTCGACCGTAAGCGGAATTTCCAAAGAGTTTCATCGTTTCGGCGATAATTGCTGTCGAGGGATCACGATCCCCTTGGCGACGCGCGTTGCTAACATCGTTCGCAAAACCTTCAAAACACTTTTTAGGAACATATTCCACTACCTCGTATATTTCCGTGACCTCTAAACCGTGTTCTAAGTACCAACGTAACAGCGGCGTTGTTAATAGTATCTTATTGCCAAACATGCTGCCGATTAAACCTCGTCTTGGTTTCGTATTTAATTTATTTTGGGTGACAAAGTTTTGCATATGTTCTCCAATGGCTTCAAAAGGTATGTCGACATTTTTAAAAATAGGGCACATTTCTGAAAATTTGTCCTTCTTGTTATCGGGAACCCTAATGTCGCATTCCACAACACCGAACAATTGCTCGTTTTTGACCTGCGTTAGGATATCCGAAACTGTCATAGCTGTTCGAACGTCTGAACCCTGACAGTATTCTTCAAGAAACGTCCTCAAATGCTCGTCCGTCTTGCGCATGTTTTTGTATTCGCATTCCCAAATTTCTGTTACGATATAACCGCGTTCCTCTAAATACCGTTTTCTCTGCATAGTCCGTTCGTAAAGGACGGTCATTTGAACACCGCACCTTTCATTAACATCGTTCGGATTCAATTCGCATGGATGACCATGCCAATAACACCCCTGAAATTCAAATATTGTCCTATTCTCAACATCAAAACCGTCAACGAGGTACCGTCCAATGCGTTGTTCTCCTCGGTTATGGGCGTGAGCGATATTTAGGCCGTCGGGGCTAAGAAGTCTAACCACTCAATACTCCATTTATTGTAATAATCTTGTCTCTTAAATCCGTTTTCTTTCTTTCGCCTAACGTAAAAGCTGCAGGGCATCTTTTCGGCCATGGCCCAAAGATAAAGTGCATTGGCGTCGGCACCCCAAATCCGTTTGCATGGTTTCCCACCGCGAATGAGTGTTTTGTCTTTTTCGTGGTAGCGATGAAAGATAATGGACGGTCCCCCTACGATGTTGTTTTTGAATGTGTAATACAGATCTTTATCTCGTTCTTGAAATAAACTAAAATAGGTGTTGGTTTCAAGCCCCGAAAAAAGATATTTCATTACTAAACCCGGCACGGATATTCCATCTTTAAATAAATCTAACTTTTTCGGTTGGTAAAACTGAAACATTCTTTCCACAGCTTCGACAAACGGTTCCACATCTAAATTATTATACCAAATTAAATAATCACGGAACGTTTGCATGCCTTGTTCGCGCCAAACTGAACGACAGTATTCGTACTCGTTGGAAGAAATATTCGAATTTCGAAGGGCGCTAAAAAACGATTCGTGCGAAGGAAGTTCTACGAAATCTAGCTTTTCGATATAATCAAACCATTCATAAGGGAAAAAGCCTTTCTGTGCACTGCACTCGTACGCCTCCAAAAATTGGGCATAGCTCTGTCCCGGCGCTAAATAATTGCAAACATCTAAAAATTTAAGACGAGCTGTTTTCAAACACATGTAAGCATTGTTTCGCTTAACAACGAACTCAAATCCAATTCTAATTCTTGCTCTAACTCAACTCTTTCGAGCTCCTTAAACAAAAAGCGTTTTATGACGTTGATGTCATAACGTGACGAATTAAATCCAACAATCGGCATTTCCATGAGGAAAAGATCGAATCGCTTTCTCAACTTCAAAAGTTGGGTTTTGCCTTTATCGTCTTCCTCAGGCAAATTATTGACCATAACATCCAATTGCGTAAATATACACTCAAATTTTTCACTAAGTAACCGATAGCTCGTATCACTTATTTCGAAAATGTAGTCCACAAAGGCACAAACTAATTGTTTTGCATCGCCTGTGGTTACGAAGCAATTAGCGCTTTCGTAACCAGGGACGTTGCTAGCAATGGAAATCGAGGCTGGTACGTGTTCGGAAAGCCACTGAAGTCGAGCCGCGGACTCGTTGGAAATATCCACCTGAAAACTTTCTATATCCCACGTGGCAAAATAGGGGTAGAATTTGTCGGCTGGTTCAAACTCAAACCCATATCCTCCAGTTCTTCGAATACCGTCTTTTTTACCTGGTAGGTCCGGCCGGGAAACTTATGTTTTCCGTTGATGTCACAGGTTTGTTCATGGCGACCCAAACGATACGGTTTGGTGAAAATGTTGTCACATTTCGAGCACACGAAACACTCACTGTAGGAACGCATATCTTTAATATAACTAAAATGGTTTCCGTAAAGATTAACGTACATCGGCAGAAAATCCTTAATCGAACGCCGCACTAACGTCGCTTGACCGTTTTCATCAATCGAGTACACGTGAAGGGATACTTCAAAAAGTTCCTCAACCATACACAAATCGCTCAGATCAACTCCGTCAAAATCCTCACGAGCCAGGCTGGTTTCCTGGAGATATCGGGCGAACAGGGCCTTCGTCGAACGCTCTAAACTACTTTCGCCCTCCCCTTGATGCAGAGCGAGCCACCGAAACAAACAGAGGTTATCATTGTAAGGTTCGCCAGAGTGTCGGTTGTTTGCTAAAGCGATAATAGCCTGGTTAGATGAAATAAAGGGAGGTAACTCAATCGGGGTCCCAATAGGAAAATTAAGCCTAGTCACAGTTACTAAAGTTTGAATTAACTTAAAAAATACCCACTTACTATTCGGTCGCTGGTTTCTTACCCACTCTAAAACATCTAGGGTCTTCAAAACTTCAATAAAATGTTTAAACGTAGTCTCATTATGTACCAACATGGGAGTGTCTAATATATTGGTATTATTTGACGCGTAAAAAAACCGTAATTCCCCCGTTTCTACGTTCCTCAAAACAAAACTATAATTTAGATTAATTTTAAAAGCGTTACTTTGTTGGTGGTAAATTTCTCTCAACTTATCCACCAACGTGTCTAACGTGAACGTATCGTTCACTCTAATGTTATAAATATCTTGCCTGGGATGTCGGCGATGGTCGACGTCGATAATTCCGCGGTGTTGATGAAGGAGCTCTTAAAGCTGATCGTCTTGTTCGGGTAGGGCTTCTGGTTCGACGGGGTGGTCAAGTTGGGCTTGTTCTTCTTCTTCGTTCTGGTTAAGCGGGGTTTCTGGCGGGGACTGGACTTCTTCGGCCTGGGTGTAGTCGGTCTTGCCTGAGCACGCCGGCGGCGTTTGGCCAATGGACCGGCGCCGGTTTGGTCTGAAGAAAATAAGAAATAAGAGAAACGATGTTAAACCTTCAAACACAACGCTTCGTTTTATCGCAAAGTAAAACTTACCAATTTCTCTGGCGTGAGTTTCTCGCTGGTGTCGTGTGAGACTTGACGCTGTCTGATAATTTTTATCGCACGATGAACAAGGGAAAGTAGCGCTCGATGCTGTCTCCTTGTTGTGGTTTAGGTTAGTGGGTGTTGATAAGTTAGGTAGTTCTCCTATATACTCAGCGAAGGCATCGTTGGGATCTTCCCTCAGGCTTTGAAACGTAAGACCAGTGTCGGAGACCATGTAGCTGTACTGTGGCGGGTTGCTATACAAACAACCAACTTTCTCAACGTGCTGGCGGTGCTCGTTGCGGTCTTCGATCGGTTTCCATTAAAAAAAACCACACGACGTTTCTTTTTGATTTGGACAACAGTAAAACAAACGGCCTTGGTTGTTTCCCTCTTTCTTGACTTTCCGAACGCGACAAATTAGTCCGTGTTGGCATGTCGGTTTCGGATTTTCAACTCGATCGCCCCACTGCCAAAAGGAACAAGGATTCTCTCTACTACAACAGACGAAGAAAGGTCTTCCAAAATTGGATTTCGCCACGTCTTTCACAACTCGCATCTTAGCCGGTCTCTGGTGGACGTGACTGACTGGTCGCGGAGCTCCGTTTGTTCGCCACAGCAACAGAGCATTCTCGAAATAACCACGATCTTGGTCTGGGCAAAAAAACTCACAGCTTTTCTCGTTCTTGTTGTTGTCGCAAAGCCAAAACTTGCCATTCTTAGTTGTTACGAAAGTTGCGGGTTCGCCGTGTAGACATCGTAGAAATAAACAAACTATTAAATATTCACGAAACTCCCTACTTTTATAATGTTTGCCTATAGTAACAACAATCTTCGCAAGCGAGACAATAGAACAAGACCGGACTTGCGCGGCTCGCCATTGTGACGAAACACATAAAAAACCGATTATCTGAAACAAGTCTGATCAACTTTAGGCAAGTGATGAAAATACACTTTAATTTCATTTTATTCACTAATACACATTATTCGTAGTCAAAGCAGTCACTAAAATTAATATAACGCATGGTTCACATTCCCTTAACTCCAACGACCATCTTCCAATATCTTCTGAACGTAATGCGTGCTTTTTTAATGTCTGGTGGTTTCTGAATGTTTCTCTCGTTCATTTTTCGTTGCATCTCTCTCAGTACTTTCTGCACGTGAGGTAGCTCCTTTTCGGTGAACGAAATTAATTTCCCATCGTAGATCTGCTTTAAGCCACCAAACGTTTGATCCCATTCGAAATTATCAACGCCAATATTAAATCGCGTTTTGCCGTTAACATCGCTGGCAGAAAGATACGGTCTAACCAGGCCCCTTCTTCTTCTAACAACGAGAACTTGATGTCTTCAGTTAACGCGTCCTTCTGCTCAACAATCTCCACAAGTATCAGTATAAGTTCCAACATTTTTTCAAATACCGGTTCGGTTAATGTAATCCCTCTACTTTCCACTAGCAATTTGACCCCGTCTCTATCAGTAAACTCTTTGATACATATACGCATCTCTTGAAAGAACTGATCGGAATAGACGTAAACTTCATTTGAACCACGTTTCTTTAGCAGTATCGGTCTTTCGTGCACAAAGTTCATTGGATTCGAACCCACGCATTCGCCTTTACCTAATGACCTTTTGATTACTTTTTCTCATTCAAACCTAATATTCAAATCAGGCATAAAGTTGTTGAAGCACAGCAGACTAATGACTTTTTAATGGCTTCCTCTCATTCAAAACTAATATATATTCAAATCAGGCCTTAGCAACTTTACAACATCCATAACGACAGCGTCGTTAATAAAACTAGACAAGTAAGCTGTTTAAACCATGACAGTTTCTTCACCGGTTTATATTTTGTCAAGTCCACGCGTCTAAAAACTTCAACAGTTCTTGCCACAGCTTCTCGAACTGTTTCGGAATCACAAGAATCGCTAACTTTCCACACTAGTGTTAAATAAACAACGATTCTTCCAAAATGCACAACATCCATCTTTTGGTAAATATCGTGTAAATTATTCGACAAGTTATCTCCACTTGTTTGGACGGCAAGATACTCATACAAGTCCTCATGCTCTCGAAGACATGAATTCATATAAAAACATAAAGTAGCTTTGTTTATTTCGAAATTATTTCTTCGCAATTCATCCCAAATCGTTTGCTCTGCCATGGCGCCAAAATGAAATATTCCTGCCAACAACTCGACTATTTATCTTCCTCGGCTAGGGTTCGGACCCCTTTCGGAACACGAGCTGGTTGATTATTCATAACTCATGAATTATTAAGGTAATAACAATACACCAAATGCTAATCAGGCTAGACAAAAGAAAGGTACTTACAGTTCACCTAGTGCTGGTCCAAACGGTCCATTAAGCCCCGCACTCTACTAGTGAGATATGTTTTGTGAGTGTTGACATGTGAATACTGATTGATGTGAAAGAACGAAGACAGTTCTCAATCTCAATCTCAATTTATTTAGTCGGTAAACTTTTTCAAGATCACACCAACTTTAAAACTATAAATAAACAATAAAACAATGTATATAAATATGTCTAAAAAGTCCTAAAATACACCTATATTACAATTAAAAATGACAACTCAGCTTCGTTTTAAATTCGCCTAATGAATTTGAGAGTACTAGTTCAGGTGGCAGTTTGTTCAACTCTTTAATCGTTCGTGGGAAATATGAAAATTTAAAAACATCTTTAGTTGCCTTGGGAATTTGATATTTCAATGGGTGACTTCCCCGTGTTCTAGTTTCAGGGTGTAATATCAAATACTGATCGGCGTTAAAATCTACCAGGTTGTGACTTATCTTGTACATCATCGTTAGTCTTGATTTCATCCTCCTCTCTTCCAATGTTTTCCATCCAAGTGTGTCTAACATGCCTGTAACACTGGCAAGTGGAGCATAGTTCTGCAAGCAGAATCTGGCGCCTTTTCTTTGGACTTTTTCCAGTGTCTTAATGTCTTTTTTGTAGTGTGGGTCCCATGCCTCACAAGCATATTCCAATTTTGGCCTTACCATGGTTGTGTAAATAGTTTCCCTAACTTTTTTCGGACAAATCCAAAAATTTCTTCGTGCCATTCCAAGTAATTTACTTGCTTTATTTGCTGTATTTGAGACATGCTCCGAGAACTTCATTTTGTTATTCAGGGTGATACCCAGGTAAGCGACCGACTCGACCTGCTCTAACTCAGTGTTACAAAAAAACTCAGTTGCTTAGAGAACATTTATTTTTTTGTCAGAAATATGCTTTGTGAATACTTGTATATATTGACTTTATTGTGGAGAGTGCATGGAGATAACGGTATTGTGACTATTTATATAGTGATCTAAGTAGTGCTTCAAGTGTAGGAATTTTTTTAGCGTAAGAGAGTACGAGAGAGAATTGTTAAGTGCTACACCATTATCTTTATAAAAGCATCCCCTACTTTCGTGTTTTTTACTGAACTATTTGTTGTTGATTTATTAAAATCATCCCTTGAAATAATGGTCTCCATTGAGAAGTATCCCTGCTTTTGTGGAGCAAATCTAAAATGGGTCAGCTTTTCTTAAATGTTTGGCTGAAGAATGTACTCTTTTTGTACCCGAGGAAAAATACACAGATCTTATGGCGTATTACCAAACTAAAGTCCATAAGATGTTTAAACCAAACAACTTCCCCCTGTGCAGTTGCGACGACGCAGCGACTACGAGTTTGTGGGTGTCACACTCTACCTCCAACCCAGATCGACCGTATTTCAGATGCCAAGATATGGATTCCAAGCATAAGTGTAAATTTTTTCAGTGGGGCGATGAAAATTTGGAGGCAAAGAAAGTAAAGAAGAGGAAGCAAAAGATTACCGTTCAAAAGCCCCCTATTGAAAGCACAAAGCGAAAGAGAAGAATCACTAAACTCCTGGAAACTTCTGAGGAAGACTAAGTGCTCAAGAGAGATTACGAACATTTACGTTTGTTTGTTGTTAAGAACTACGTTAATATAAATGTATGAGGTGTGAACTACTTAATCAATAAATAGTTTTAAGGTCTACTTCTATTTTATGGTGTGAAGTGTAATCTACTTGACAATAAATCCTTTTTAAAACTGTTTTATTGTGTGTAGGTACTTACGTACGTAATAGTATGCATGAACAGCGCTATATAAGGGGGATCGTCTGCTGTTGAAAACAGTATATTTGTCCTGTTTACAGATTTGGCTCTTGTTGGATTTGGCTCTTGTGAGATAACATCGCAAATGGAGCGTTTGCGTCTTAGCGCGATTAAGAAGAACCAGAGAGCTGGTCGTGTTTTAAGAAGGATGGAGAGAGAATTGAAAAATCGTAAACCTGACCTTGCCAAAGTTATTGAACAGCAGAAGAAATCTGCGAGGTACATGAGTCAGTCTTTTAAATATTTAGAGAAGCAACGTTTACTACAAGAAAAAAAGACGGAACCATCACTTCAATCTAATGAAAGTGAGATAACATTCAACTTAGAGAAGGTGTCAGAACGGTTTATTAAAAAGTTTGGAGCAAATTCATGTGTGTACCTCGCCCACATGGAAACCCCTGTCGAAGGAGAGACTTTACGAGTTAGAGATGTCTTGACAGAGCTAAATAAACTTTTTACAGGTGTCATTGACACCGTAAAAGAACAATGTAATCTACGAACACTGCTAGAAGACAAAATCCGCGTTATGATCAATTCCAATTCTTTAAAATCGCCCATTAGTACGAGACTTCTACCAGCAATACAGATGACCTCCACCCGAATTATTGCCGAGGTGTCAAAAGTTCTACAGAGCAACGAGAATATACCCTTGGACGAGTCCTTTACTATTGATGTGGTAACCGTCAAACATCCGACTGGGTCCGGTAAAGTGAAAAACTATAAGGGTCTAAAAGTTTTAGATTATACTAAAGACACAATAGTTAAAAAGTCTATTATTTCTATTAGGAATAATGATAATTTGTGTTGTGGAAGAGCGCTGGCAGTAGGTCAGGCGATAGAGGATAGTCATCCGAAATTAAAACAAGTTAAATTAGGTAGACCCATTCAAAAAACGTTAGCTTTAGAATTATATAAGAAAGCTAATGTCCTGCCTGGTCCTTGTGGTTTGTGGGAGGTGTCGAAGTTCCAAGGGGTCCTGCAGGGCTATCAGATTATAGTCATTGATTTTAATGCTAGAAATTCTAGCATTTACGAAGGTCCAAGGCGAGATAAGAAAATTGTATTGTATAAAAACGGTGATCATTATGATGTTATTAATCCAAAGAAACTCCCAGCTTTCCACGGTAAACGTTTTTATTGTGAAAAATGTAAGTCGTTTTATTCAGATTACCGTACACATCCTTATGATCCATGTCGTACATGCTTACGTAAAGAATGTAGTTGGGTTTCGTCGGAGAAACAACCATGTTCGGATTGTTTTAAGTTCTGTCGTTCGTCTGCATGTTTTGATCATCACAAAAAGTCTCGTAGCTTGAAGGGGGTTGACCTTCCATCAAAATGTGATACGTCGTTTAGATGTCAAACGTGTTCGGCTACTGTTGAACGTAAACGACAAGGCGAACATTGTTGTGGTGAACATGTGTGTCGGATTTGTAAAGAGTATGTATTGTCTGATCATTTGTGTTACATGCAACCTGAAACGCCTAAGACACCGAATGACAAACTAATTTTTTACGACTTTGAGACTGACTTTTCGACAGGGGAACATGTGGTGAACTATTGTGTTGCACAGTATGCAGACGCTACTGAATTTGTCTTTAAGGGGTACGAAGCTTTGAATGAGTTTTGTATGTTTTTGTTTTCAATGAATCATAAGGGATACACAGCCATTGCGCATAATGCAAAAGGATGTGATGCGGCTTTGATTCAGAGATGGTTGATTCAGTATCGACCTACTGCTAGTATGCACGTCATTCATTCAACTTTTGCCAAAAAATCATGCAACTTTTCTTAAGCGATTACCAAATTAGACTCGTCGACAGTCTATCCTGGCTTCAAATGCCCCTTTCTAATTTACCTAAAACATTTGGTTTAGATTTATCTATGTATTCCAAAGGTGACTTCCATTTAAATTTAATATAGTTGAAAATCAAAATTATGGAGGAGCATTGCCATGTATTGAGAATTACAGTCCGGAAACAAAATCAAAGAAGGCTCGGAATGAACTCATCACCTGGCATTCCAATTTAACGAAAAGTGGTTATATTTTTAACTTTCAAAAAGAAATGTACAAATATTGTGCACAGGATGTCACGATTTTACGTTTATGTTGTATGCAATTTCGAAGCTTATTTTTGTCCGAATCACAAATTGATCCTTTTTGTTACTGCACTATCGCCGCTTCTGTAATGGCTGTTTGTCGTGCAAAATATTTGAAGGAAAAAACAATAGGTATTGTTCCGCAAAACATGTACCGTGGTGCAAACAAGCTTTATTCAAAGAGCTCTATCGAATGGTTAGAATTTATTGCTGCTCAGACGAATTCAGTGATCAGTCATGCTGTCAACGGCGGAGAGAAGGAAATCGTTGATAGTGAATTAGGGAAGACATATCATGTTGACGGGTTTTGCGAGGAGACTAACACGGTGTACGAATTTTCTGGTTGTGTGTTTCATGCATGTCCCTTGTGCTTTGATGGCAAAAACGATCACCCTTTTCATAATGAAAGAACGATGGAAGATGTGTACAAGGACACGATTCAACGAGAACAACGACTACGTCACATGGGTTATAACGTAAAGAGGATTTGGGAGCACGATTATAGAAAACTAAGAGAAACGGGCGAGATGAATTATTTTCTGGATACGTTTGATATCATCACGAATCTTGAACCTCGTGACGCATTTTTTGGAGGACGGGTTAATGGGTTTAAGTTGTTTCGCGAAGCAAAAGAAGACGAGACCATACAATATGTTGATTTTACATCCCTTTATCCTTTTGTAAACAAAACGAAAACATATCCGGTTGAGCATCCAACTATCATACGTAATAACTTCGACGAGATTTCAAACTATTTTGGCTTGATTAAATGTAAAGTGCTAGCGCCATCAGGTTTATACCAACCCGTTTTACCAGTCTGAATGAAAAACAAATTATATTTTCCTTTGTGTAAGCAGTGTGCCCTGGACAACTCCGAAGAATGTCGTCATTCGGAGGATGAGCGTTATTTTTGTGGTACTTTTACCACCATCGAAGTCTTGAAAGCAATCGAGAAAGGTTACAAAATTTTAGAAATTTATGAGGTTTGGCATTTTGAGGAATCGTCTAGTGATCTGTTTAGCGAGTATGTAAATTATTTTTTGAAACTTAAACAAGAAAGCTCGGGGTTTCCGGACTGGGTACAAACACACGAGGACCAGGACAAGTACATTAGCGATTATTTTGAACATGAAGGGGTACTTTTATGAAAGGATAATATACGTAAGAATCCAGGGTTAAGAGCACTTGCAAAGCTTTGTTTAAATTCTTTGTGGGGTAAATTTGCCCAGAGGGACGATCGACTCATTACAGAGTTTATTAGTGATCCGTTATTATTTTATAAGCGCCTCAATGGCGCCGACATAGAGATGCATGATTTATGTATTTTAAACGAAGACTTAGAAGTCGTCGATAAGCGTAAACATGAATACGAAACTGCAAATAAGGCAACTAATATCTTTATAGGGATTTTTACTACTGCTTGGGCTCGATTAGAGTTATATAATTTAATGATTTAGTAGGAGAGAATGTGTTATATGTAGATACTGATAGTTGTGTATGTCTCGAAACCGGGGATGTCTAAGCCCTCATTAGGTGATTATCTGGGTAATTTAACTAATGAGATTACTTCAGATCACGATTCAGACACTCACATAACACATTTTGTCTGTGGTGGTCCGAAGAATTATGCATATAAAACTAATCATGTTAAACTAAAATAACGAGAGAAAAATGGACCCGTCATCTCGTCAATAAACATGAAGTAAAGTCATATCAAGTGGTGTATGACAAGAGAATCATCGTGGACAAAGGCGCTGACACAATCCCGTTCGGTTACCATTGGACCCCGTCCGCGGTTAGCGATCCCGTCTTTGTTATGCACTAGTCAATTGAAAGCCCGGCCCCCCACCCCCGGGGCTATGCTGGGTTTTAACGGGACTTTGCGGGGGAAATACAGGCTTTTAACAAACGTTGCTGGTTTGCTACCCGGGGTTTTAACACTGACTTATAAAATAGCCGGGGCCTTATAGCGGGGATTTAACGCTCGTAGGGACTGGGAACTAATTGAACTCGCATGCGTTTTCTTGGCCTTCTATCAGATTTCGTTGGATTTTGAGTTTGTTTTCCATATTTTGGTATATATTTTTGATATTATGGGTGATCAGAAGACAACCGAAGAAAAAAAGGTAAGGAAACGATGATTTTTTTGTTTATAATGTACTCTTATTATACAACAACTCATCAATATTCATGTATTCAAATAAAATTCAAATATTTTGGTGATAGTCACTAGTTCGTATATTTTAATATTTAACATGCAACCTGGTATTTTAACACAGTAATAAAACACAGTATTATCATAAGTCTATAATAAAGTATATTTGGTTATATCATCTTAAGTACTATAAAGTATTTTTGTCAGATTTAATACTACATGTATTTTAATATTGTAAAGTCATTGCTGTTTATATAAAGTATTCTAAAATATTTTAATATATTATAAAATACAGTATACACATGCAGTACTAATTTATACATTCAAGCAATTCCAATTTTTGCAGGTTCTTTTTCAACATGGATCGAGAAACTTGATTAAGCTCATTGGGACTGAGACTAGTCTACAATATATTATAAGTGAACTTCAGCAAGACCTTGGTGTCGGGGGAATTGTGCTTCAGAAGTTTGACAGTGATTGGGATTAATGGGTTGATATCAAAGATGTTGATTGTATACAGGACAAAGACAAAATAAAAATTATAAATATTTCCTCAACAGCCTCATCACCCACATGCAAGGTGATTTCACATATAAATCAAGCAATTAACACGGAAGGTGAGTTTTTGCTAGTAGGTGGGTTTCACTCGTGTTTAATATTGTGCTGCACATGGTGGTCAACTTCACAAATGCTGACAGCTATTAAAAGCATGTCATTTCATTTGAGATATCCATTTATTTGACAAGGGTGGATTAAAAAAGTGGGGTTTTGGGGTGGGTGGGGAGTGGACGGGAGTGCTGAGTGATCAGTCAAGCACACCGAAGCCAGTACTGGCCAGCAGTGCATGCTCATAGTAGGTTCTTGATTGCAATATACAAAGTTTATTGTAAAATTTACATAATGTAATACTGAATAACAAACTTCGAATACCTCAAACATCTAAAAGGAAGATATAAAGTTTTATATTATTTTTTTAATTTTTGCACACCCCTGTCCACCGCCTATAATTTTACCCATTGGTATTTGGTAGAAAATGTGTAACACCATGAGATTTAGTAAAACCCACAAAGATAGTACTTGTATTTGGTTCTTGTTGCATTGTATTCAACATGCACCTAGGTTGCATGAACATGGGAAGTGAGCTCAAGGTAAGCTGTAAAATATTAAATAATTGGCACCATCCAGGAATCCTCATTGTAAGATATTTAGTTAAAGTAAGTTTGTTTTAATTATTAGTGTTATAGCCTGATTTAAGAATTCCAATAAATGAATATTTAAAGTTTTCTGATATTTGCATATAATTAGCTTTTTATACATAGCTTTTTTATTTATACATAGCTTTTTAGCATATAATTTATATACATGTGCAGACTCAACATCCCAGGAGCTAGCTATGTTGGCAAAGACATAAAGCAGCAAGGAGATATTTGTTTACTGCATGCAATATAAATCTGAGTTGACAAAGTGATTGTTTTTGAAATATTATCCAAGACTAGCATTTGTTGGCAGTATATTTATCAGATTTTTCATTAATATAGTCTTGACCCCTGCTGGCAATGAAGGTACAAATCATACCAGCAACAAGCAAACAACTATTCTCTTTTCTGGTGGAAACATGACACTGGGACCTCCAACAGTAAGCTATTTATAAATTTGACTTATTACTATTTATTTTTGTGTGGCACTCCTATTCAGATAAAATATTTTACATCCATTCTTATAATTTTGCGCACTCTGGATGTCCTCTGAGCACTCTGCCAAACGTTGTTATTCTACTCTAAAACTTACTCATAGTCACGTCTTTTACTTCAGTGTTGTTGAGCACTCTGCCCGATGTTAATCGGTGACGTCACTATAAGCTATAATGCAAAGCTCACTCTCATTTGAGCACCCTGGCCCGATGAAGCATCATATATGTCTGTATACACAAATATCATAGTGTTTGTACTGTATGTGCTTGGTGAGAGCAAGTTCACATGTATCAAATTAATAGGGTGGTATTTAAAATATAGACAGTGATTCAAGCTGCATGCACTGATGAGCCATTTAATATATATAATTTATACACACTCACTGCTGGATTTATAAAAAAAGTGACCCCTTAGAAATTGAAGATACTGTAGCTTCTAATTACATACAAACATGCATATGAAGCGAAATTCTAAAGGTTTTGACTCTCTGTGCATATGTGCATATAATTAGAAGCTATCTTAAATTCCCAAGATCATGCATTTTTCTAAAGGTTAAAATTGCTAAGCGGTCACTTTTTTATACACCCTGTATATATGATACTGAGCACTCTCTGACATTTTGTGAACCAAAATTCACTTTATACGTAACATACTCACTTTTGTTTTACTTATTATGTAATGCTTAACTATGTAATATATTATATAATTATGTGACAACAGGTTTGTCCGATTTGTTTATGAGCAGATTAGTCAAAAAGGGCAAAGCATGTGTTGAACATTTCTTATAGACAACAATGAGAAGATTGATTGTCTATTATATATTATTATATTGTCATAATATGTATGTACTATTTAAAACACGAGCAGCAGTGTTTTATCAGATGTAAAACGTGAGGCGAAGTTGAGCGTTTTAGAGCTGATAAAACACTGCAAGAGTTTTAAATTGCTTAAAACCCCTCTTGATGAGTTCATTTTCGAAGTAATTTTGAAAAAAGAACTTGTCGAAGCTGAGAAAATCAAAGTTAAAGTTTATGTAAACTAGGAGTAATCTTTATCACATATAAAGACTCCTATTTATATATATGCCATAGAATAGAGAATAGAATAATTTATTTACCCACGTATCACTGAAGAGCTAAAGAAAGCAAGTAAAACGTGACCTAAAATAATTACAAATTATGTATGCTAATAAACATATGTATACATACAGTGTATGTATACAATGTGCCAATTATTGTATAACAGGTATTGCCAATTTCGGTTAAAGTAGTGCGTCCTGAACTTTTCTAGGCTGGGCACATGCCTGAAGTAAACTATCAAAAAGTCGATTTAGATGTTGAAAAAATCCGTAAGGAAAGCCAGGTTTATCAACTGAAGCCGGATGACAAACTGTATGAATATCATAAGGCAGTGAACGAGGCTTGTTTCTCTGAAGCGATAAAAGATCCAACTCTTTTGAAAAATAAGCGAGAGCTCCAACGCATAGCAAGACAGCATCTTCACAATTTATACCATTATAAAAAGGGGAAATCTAGGTCAACCATGTTTGCAAGTCCAGATTCTTCTAGTTTCACAAAGAAAAACGTCACCCGCGAACTTCGCGAAAACCGTCTTGGACAATTGCGGGAAGATTTAAAAGAAGTTGATCTACAGTTGAGCTTTTCTCTGCAGCAAAGAGAAAAGTGTTCAAATGTGCAAAATTTCAGCAAAGCAATAGAAGTTTCGCAGCAAGTTGACGAACTCCGAAAGAAAAAGAGAAAATACCAATCCGAATTAGATTTGCTTCAAAGTAAAGAGGCAGCAAGTAAGCGAGTCAAGAAATGTATTAGCAAGAAGAAGAGATCGTCAACACCGCATACCTCAGACCAGTTCCTGAAGAAGGCAGACGCCGTACAGATCCAGCTATCAGAAAGCGAGTATCATGAAGTTGCTCCAGATATTGAAGGTGCTCCAGATATTGAAGTTGCTCCAGATAGTGAAGTTGCTCCAAATAGTGAAGTTGCTCCAGATATTGAAGTTGCTCCAGATATTGAAGTCGATATCAAACAACACGAAGTCGTAAACGAGATTCCTGACTCTCCGAAGAGCGACGTACACGTTGTACTTCAAGAAGATTCCTGCAGAGCTGATACATCGGTGCCAATGAACTGCAGCCAGCCATTAGACCAGCCAGCCCGAGATTGTTCTATTGTGTCAGAAAAGACAATCAGCAGTATCTCATCGTTCGTGCCTGAAGAAAATGCAAATTTTTGAAGAGAACCACCAGTGTAGAACAGCTAGATACACCTGAAAGTACACTGGTGGGTGGTACTGATTTTGTAGAAGAAAAATACGAAACTTTTGTAGCAAATGTGCGTTTAAAACTTAGTGACGTCAGCCTTTGTCGTTTAGAAGATGGGCTGTATGTTTCTTTGATGTCTGTTGTTTCTTTAAAAGAGTTCGTTATTTATCGCGGTGAATATTGTAAAAGGTGCCACAATAGTCACTGCGCAGAATGCTGTGTGTTAATCAGCATGGCATCTTATATTTTGAAAGAAGGCGTTGCTAAAGTATCTGAGGTGTTCAAGGCGCAATTTCCGAACAAAGTTTACAAGTCTGACAAAGCAGTCCAGCGACTTTTACAGTTACCAGTGGTTATTGTGAAGGGGGAATTCCTGTTTGTAATCGAGAAAAGACCCGATGTCGACTACAAAATATTGTTAGAACTGCTTCCAAAGATGTTGCCAGCGGAGAGAGTCGTTCGAAGTCGAATAAGAAAAGAGACCCTTAGAACGTTATGTCAGTTAGCTTCAACTGAATCAGATAGAAAGTTATTAAAATATGTAGCCACTTGGGGACAGTCTGCAAAACAAGCAAAATTAGCCTATGGTATTGATGACAATGCTAGAAAGGTTGAGCGGGTAAACCAAGCAATGGCGATGGCAAATGAAATACAAAAATCGGTTATGGAGCTTGCGACTCTGGAAGATACAGCCCTTCTCAACTCATTGGGGATACCACAAGACATTTCCAGCGAATCTGAGTCAGATGAATCAGATTCAGAGACTGATTATTTCAGTAGCGATTTAGAACAGAAGCAAAATACCGCGGGATCAAACGTCTCATCTAACAAACACGCCAGCGAAACACCACCAAATGAAGTATGGTTGTCATGGTTGAAAGAGAGTAAGTTTAATTGGTTTTCATTTCATCACGAGTGTCTACTACGTTTAAAGCATTTGCGTGAAGATGTGTTTGATGAACTGCTGACTGTCTTTGCAAATAATCTTTCCGCGTCCGGCCTAAACGAGGATGAACTGGCCCAGGTTAAGATTTCGTATGAAGCATTCACTGAGTATCAGCGTAGACAACCTTTAATGATAGAAGGTGAATCTGTATTTTCTGAGTCTGATTCCGAAGAAATTGAAGCCAATGACGGAGAGTTTACCCAGTGGTGTGAAAATGGGAAAAAGCGTATCCAGGCAGTACGCCGGGCTATTAAACAAAAGGCAAAACGGAACATTGCAAAAGAGATAACGACCCGAAACATCCTAAAAAGAAAGTTTCCCAAAAGAGCTAGCCGAATTGTTAAGGAACATCCTAATATCGGAAGAGATATCGAGGAATTTGTCAAGTCGAAAAGCGTAGGAGCTGATGCGTGGCGACGAACGGGGGTATTGACATTTGATGGTGCTCGTTGCAGAGGAAAGAAAGTTACCTACAAAAGTATTCAATGTCATCTTCAGGAAAAGTATAGCTTCAAAATAAGTTATGGAACTGTAGTCCAACTTTGTGTAATAAGAAGCAAGCGACGTTTATCTGCCAAGCGATATAAGGGGATCGCCAAAGTTACTTTCCGAAGAGCTCGAAAGGGATTTGCGGTAAAACTTAACGTATATGCACACTGGAGTAGTGCATTTTATAAGGGGATCGATTTCATACAACTGAAAGACGGCAAGGACAAAGTGTTGCTGAACAGAGATGACCAAGCCGGTTTTCGTCTCGATACAACCTTCACCCACAAACAAGGCAAGTGTATCACTCTGGAAAGTCAGCCTTCGCTTACCACGAGAACTGATTTTGTAAATAAATATCCATCTCTCCTTCAAACAACGTCTTATTTATTCTTGGATTCTGAGACGACCGAAAAAGCATGTGTTGGAATCGTGAAACCACATTTTACTTATGATAAGACACCCACTCAGCATTACATTGATTTAAACATGTTGGAGACGAAGTTACCTAACTACTTAAATGAGAAACCAATCGATTGCATACGAGTAGATGGAGCAGGAGACGAAGGACCGGCGCATGTAGAAGTCCAGTTTCTGTGGACAGAACGACACCTTCTTAAGCAGAAGATCTGCACAATTGTCACGACCAGGAACAGTGGTGGCTCCTATTTAAATCCTGTTGAGTTAATGAACGGATGTATTGCCAAAGCACATGCCAATCTTTACATTCCATCAACTCTTGCCGGTGGTAACTTCAATGCTAGTGGCCTGGATACAGATAAGCTTACGGAGAACGTGGACCTGGCTACGGAAGTCTACATCGATCGAGTTAATGGGGCACCATGTTGCGGGACCAACATCCAGCTTTTTAAAGGAGGGAAGGATCCATCTCTTGTGGAACGGAGAGAAGCTTTGTTAATTTTTTTGAGAGGAAACCCAAAGCAAAAGGATGAGCTAAGGGCAGCCAACCCAACTCTTTATCAACACTTTGAGCGGGTGTGGGCTATACGAGAGAGCCACATGAATCATAAAGTTCCTGCACAGTATGCCTTCATACTAACGCTTTGTTACAAGCCAGAATGTTCGCATCCTCTGTGCCATGGTGCGACTAGAGAGCATTGTTGGTTTGAAAATGGGCCACCGTTGTCTCACATTCCTTTTCCAATCCCAGATCCTGGGAGACCATGGGGTGGATCGTGTCAAGAGTGTTCTGATATGTGCTCTGGCCATTATCTGAAGCCTATAGCACATTTGGCTTTTGTGAAAGACCGGGCGTATGATACCGCTGAATTCCTGTATAAGCCGCCAAGTGCAGTAATCAAAGAAAGATTCTACGAGTCCTTGAAAAAAGGGAAAGAAATGTTGAAAACAGACTTGGAGTCCGTGGCTAAACAAGTATTGCTGTCATTCGATGAAGTTTCAATGCAGGTAGAACATCTAAAGGGAACTATGGAACGAAGGAAAATGGGAGCTCAGAAGGCTGCCTTAACCAGAAAGAACAGGCAGACAGTTCGTAAGTGTTTAAGTATTAGCCTACTCTTCAAACAAGTCACATATTTTGTTCTTCCTAATGACCGTTTTTATGCTTAAGGCGAACTATCCGCCTGGACAAACTGAGGCGAACTTAAGATGGATGCAGTTGGACAGTATAGTTTCTTACCAAACGAAACGAAATATAAATAGCAGCTATAGTTCGTCTGATTCTTAGACCTGTCTTTGTACTGGACGAACTTGAAAAATCTTCGCCAAAATCGTTGAGACGGATAGTTCGGCGTAAGCATAAAAACGGCCAATGATGTATTCTAACATTCAAATATAGAACGCAAAACAGATGACCCTGTGTCAGATGTGTGGTGTTGGTGTCAAGGCAAAGAACATGGGGAAATGATTCTTTGCGAAGGGAAGACTTGCCCAATTAAGTGGTTTCATACAGGATGTCTTGGATTGAAGTACAGCCCTGTTTTTGCGTGGTTTTGCCCCGATTGCCAAGGTGAGCTAAATTGCATGACCATTCACAACTTATAAAACGTGTGATATGCGTTACTGATCTGTCGCGTTGACTTATACCGGTTCCATTTCTATGGGTCACTGTGTATAATATGAATTTTCTTTAATTTTTAACTATCTACTAAAGGTTTAAGGCAAAATTAATTCCTTGTTCATTGTTTAAATTTTATAGTTGCGACGGACCTGTACTGCATATGTAAACAACCTGAGTTTGGTCTGATGTTGGCATGTGACGGCGAAGATTGTTTCATACAGTGGTTTCACACACAATGCGTTGGCCTTAAGCAACCACCAAAGGGTTCATGGTTTTGTACAAACTGCAAGTCGCAGCGAAAAAAAAATGAAAAACGTTCTGACGTTCAGTGAATAAGACTGTGTGCATACGGTTTCGTTTCCGAGCGTTTAATTTGTAAAGATGTCGTTTCCAATCTTGTCATTTTGTGCACCGAGTTTATCAAAATGTCCCATGCTCATTATAACAAAGTAAAACAGTTTCGTATGTAGGCCTACATGTATCTTCTGCACCACCGGCCGACACGAAGTCTTGTCACTCCTTGGATAGATAAAACACAAATTAAATCGTTCTCAAATCATCATACTCTTGAAAGGCTATATGTCTTAAAGAACTAAGCTACCAGGAAACAAGAATATAATGTTTTGAATTTAAGTCGCCATCTTTTTCAATTGATGTCGTTTTCATCCGTTTTCGCGTGTGCACACTGTACAAAAGGCACTTATTAAAACGCGTTACAAATGAAAACGCTCAGAAAAGTTACCGTGTGCACATAGACTCATTGTCTCAGATTTTGTTAATATTCTGTTCTGTTAATATTTACTTGGGGAATTATTATAGAAATATTAAGCGTTACTCTGGTTTGTCTGATTTATTACCTGGTTGCCGTGAATTTATATCTTACCCTATTAAAATATATGACCTGGCTTATTCGTACTCAATTTCGCGATTAAAAAAGTATGATGGTACAGTTTGCATCTTGTTTTGTCTTGTCTTGTTTTAACAACCATCCGCGACTTCATCTGAGCATAGACCATTCAGAAGACAATCCAGAAGACAGAAGAAGTTGTCTTCTGGATTGTCTATGATCTGAGCCACTGTCCCATATTAATTTTATAGAAAATAAAAGTTGTTTCAGAAAATGTTCACGAAATTGAATGCCCTATTTCTATTTTCGCGAAAATAGAAATTAAGAACGCGAAATTAAGTACGAACAAGGTATATTAAAGTTTAAACTTTGGTGTAATAGAAATGTTAGGCATTTAATAATATTTCTGGATATTTTTCATTTATACTGCGGAAATTGTAAAAAAAAACTAAACATTTTGGCCCGGTGACCCGGGGATTTTAACAATTGAACATGATTTTTAAGCCGGGATTTTAACAACCGTGAAATGTTAAAATCCCCGCATAGTCCCGGGGGTCGGAGGGGCCGGGATTTCAATTGACTAGTGCATTACACCTTCATCGACGTTTCCTGATCATTTATTGTTTAGTCTTGTCCATCCTTCCGGCGTTCATGATGCACAGAGTCATAAAGTCCCTCATGACCCAGTGGTAGACGGTGAGGGCAATATGCAAATTGATGATGTTGAAATTGTCTTATGGCGAGCGATGATGACAGTGACATGAGTTATGAGTCCGAAAACGAACAAGACCGCGCGTTTGTAGACGATGTTGAAGTGGATATCGGAGATAGAGCATCGTTCTATAGAAGCTTTGATAATGACTTTTGATTAAACTCTTTTTCTCTTTATTGTGTATTATTACATTTATTATTTCCCTATTATTATTATCTAATTTCTTATTATTCTATACTTGACCGCGTAATAGCGTAACACTTGAGTCTATCTCTTGTAAGATAACTGAAATCCTTGACAATGACACATGCGGGGGCGGTGTTATGTCAACACCTACTTTAGGTTCAATCTCATATTAATCTGTAGTTCCCTCTTTAATTAAAAGTAAACAAACATGATAAACACTAAACTCACGTTGTCGTCTCCTGTCATACGATTAACGGATGTCAGCGATGATGGATGTCCGCTTTCGAACTCCATCCAACTTTTACATCTCCGGCAAATCTCAAAGTGGTAAAACGTTCTTGGTTCGTTCAATGCTACAACACATGAATGAATTATTTTATCCTGTTCCGAACAAAGTAATTTATTGCTATTCCGAATACCAAGATATATTTAATGAAATGCAAGACGAAATATCGAATATTGTGTTTGTGGAAGGATTTCCGAATAATCTTTACGATTTGCTAGACAAAGACAATTCTCTGGTTATAATTGATGACTTAATGAACGAATGTTCAAAGGATCAAAGATTATCCGAATTATTTACGCGAATATCACATCACAAGAACGTTTCAATTTTATATCTGACGCAAAATCTGTTTCCACCCGGAAAGCAAGCAGTCAAGGACAGTCAGTTTGAATTCACACTATATGATCGTATTTCGAAACCCCCGGGATTCTTTGGGCATCGCAACTTTAGCGCGTCAAATGTACCATCAACACGTTAACTATGTAATGGTTCGTTTAACGATTCTACGGCTAGACCTTATGGATACCTTCTGTTAGATTTGCATCAACTAACACCAGAACATTTTCGATGGCGTACAAACATTATTCTAGGCGAGCAACAAATTGCATACGTAAAACGTATATAGTCAAATACAAGTTCGTGTTTCGTGCATTATTCGGCGTCATGTCTAAGAGAATGAGGGAACACATGCCCTATCTGCAAGTACTAGCACATTGCAAACCAAAGCTTCGTAAACTCATCTTGCAGCGTGGCTCACCGAATCTCATAACATGCGTATGTGAATGTGCATTGAACGTTCTTAAGGGGGCAGTACCACTAACTGATCGCCAGAAACGAAGGTTATCGCGCTATAAGACACAGCTCCGTCTCTTAGCGAACAAAAAAGTATCTCGGAAAAAAAGAAAAACTATTCTAAATAAAAAAGGTGGTTCCATTTTGACTGCGTTACTACCACCTATCCTTGAAACTTTATCAAGTCTCTTACTAAAATGAAACACGCGAAACGTATGGTTTTGGTACCTGAAGATTTTCTTTCAAGAATGGAGCGTCAAAATAAGCAAGAAACATCTCCAATAGTGAAAGGGTTAACACATCTTGACGAAAACATGGACAAGACATTAATGAGAACCGATTTAACCGACAACGATAAACAAAAATATACCATGCCGACTTAGAACAATATATGAGATTGAAAGATCAGAAAACTCGTGAAAGACCAACAGTAAACATTTCACTAAAACACCTGGGGGTGATGATGATAACACAGCAGCTACGGACAACGAAATGGACGACTCCATGGTTTTGGATTCAGTACCCAAAAGTATGAGAGGCAGAGCCGAATCTGTTCTTAAACGACTCAAGAATCATCCTAATATGGTTTCATGGAACAAATCAGGGGAAATTAGTCTTGAAGGGGAAACTATACATGGTTCGAATATCTCTGATTTGATAAGAGACGCACTCAAAGGTCGTCAAAACTTTAATCCAACAGGTTCAAAAAAAAATGTCAACGTCCTTTCAAAGATAACATGCCGCGTGATCTCATAAGAAACGAAGCCCGTTGGAAACAAGTGGATCTGACCCCGAGTAAAAATGTTACATCGGATGAAAACAATTAATACCATTTTACAAAAGACTAATTATTAACACCTCCGAAAAGAACAAGACAAAATCAACTTAAAACACGAGTAAAAAAGTCAATAAAAACAGTCGCTGGCTACCTTATTAAAATGCATAACAATAACAATATGTTATAATAACAAATGAATAATATCCAAAGCAAACTGACCTATACTAAACAACAGTCCGTGTATGATATATAACAAACACAAGTTAATATTAACAAAAAAAAAGTTCTTATGTACTTATAAAGTTACTATAATAAAATACTAATAAAACTCAATTTGTACTTTCAGCTTCATACAAAACTCTATCACGGTCATACTATCATACGTGGTGCTTATATCAACCGACCCCCTATCCATCATTTCCATTTCATGTTGGGGAACAATTGACTTTTTACAAATTACTCTACATCGAACACAACAGACGATTGTAAATATAAAGGCAAGCATCGATAAAATCCCAACTGTCACATAAACTATGTTGCTTTTCCCGTTTCCATTCTTCGTAACACCGTTGCTGTGTGCTGTTGAGGTGAATTTTAGTGTTGCACTTGGATGTACATGTGTTGACTGGATAGCTAAATTGTGTAAGTTCGATGTGGGGGTAACGTTAGTTGTATACGTTGTACAGGTGTTGATGCTGAATCCATACCCCATTTCTGAGGTGTTAATAAACGGGGCAACAATACTAGGTACATACCACTGCTTTGTTGTAGACACTAAATAATCAGTTTTGGTAGGGGTGATAATGACTGTCGCTGACTTTGAAACTTTCGAGAATACCGTCACACAGTCTGTTTTCACCTTGATCATAGAAAATCTCAAATGTTAGCAATCTAGAGGATTCTTTTGAAGATTTACCATGACCATCTTTGAAAAAATCGACAACATTTTGGCTTCGTCCATGCTTCGAAACATATTCTTTTGTAGGTCCAGAACGTTTACCCAACTGTAGTCTTAGCCAGGTTGTACAAAGTCCGCCAACACCATTAAGCCTTGGTCTGAGCAGTCTATTATGCGGATCACTCTCACCTCTTTACATAGCCCCATTGTCACACGGAAATAACTCGCAACAGCAAGAAGGAGAAAAAGCGGTAACATCTTTGAAACTAGGATTTTTTTTTTGCGTAAAAATCGCGGTAACAGATAAACAGTAACAACAATCTCGAATGATTGCTAATTAAAATACACCCGTCCTAATTATGTGACCAAAGAAAACATGCATTGTTTATTTTATTAACACAACAAAACACTGATACATTTCTAGATCTTCTTTCTACTTATATGTTCAGCTGCACCCGTTTGTCTTTGGTAACATGTAAAAATATCTACTTACAAATCTGAAAACTTTATTATCGTTAACATTTTTATCACTATCGAACAAATTAACTATCGTGTTCATACTATGTCCTCGGGCTCTGTGGCTTATATAAAATACGCAATATTCTCCACATACATTAGACATTACACTTTGTAACTGTTTGTTATTACATGTCCAACTATCACTATGATCAATTAAGTATTCCTTAAAAGTTCTCTAGTAGTAATCAGGCGGGTACCCATAACTGTCAAAAAAACTCTCTTTTGTGTTCCGATGAGAAATAAAAAGCTACCCAATGTGTGCCAGGTTTGTCACTAGGGTCTGTATTTGCCACAAATCCACATGGAAATCTTTCTATGACTTTAGGTAGTTGATTCGATGGAAAGACACCACAAAAGTTTTTACGTGTAATAGGGTCGGACTTAAGCGCTGTGATTATCTGTCTTACGACTTCTCTGTCCGAGTCGATCTGTAACAGGTTTTCAAATTCTCCGTAGCAAATAAGACTTATTACGGCTGTCGGCAATGGGGCAGAGAACTGGAGCTCGAGTGACAAGTTTCCTTTCTGGATTCGACTAAAATGGACCAAAGAGCCACACATGTCCGCTGTTAGATCAAATGCATACAGTGCGTAACCTTTAGGAAATTCCTCTCGCGATATATCATTGCCTGTGTTGTAATACATCTTTCCAGTCCCCGAAAACTGACTACAGAATGCTTCGACAAACCTTTGATTCGCACCAAATGAAAGTTTAATCGGTTTAAAAGGGATGGATTGATCATCCACCGTAAGGCTAAGGGAAGAAATGTCAAAATGCTGAAAATTGAACGGATTCTTTTTAAAAGCACCGTTGAACGCCACACTTTCGACCAAACCAAAAACAAATGATTTTGGAATAGATCCACCAAAAATGGTCTCTTTTTTGACGGAAGGGTTTCCTCCAGGAATGACGAAACTTTTGCACTCGACCTTCGAATAGGATAAATAGCTGGACCCTTTTTCAGTGCCACTTCGTGGGCTAATGATACACTAGGATTGACTTTCACTTTTCGGACTTTAAGACAAGCATCAACCATTTTTATTTTAAAATCTGCATTAACCACAGACGACATTAAACAAAATTTGTTACTGCTAGGAGTCATAACAGTTTTCAGGTCCACATAAGTTAAAAAAACCGCTCAGAGAAAAACACGTCAGAATATAGGTCCAACCATTTCGAAAATTCCGCTTTCCTTGCTAAATTCGTATCTGCTCTTGAGCCTATGGTTAGCGGCAGCACCGACTAGGGTCGGGTCCGCAACCTCCATTAAACCAGCAGTGTCTTTGTAAAAGAGAGATGCTGTCAGTTGCGATTGCTTCGCCGATGGCCTATAGTTCAAAAGTGTTTCAAGATAAGAACGGTATGCATAAGTTCCTGTAGCCTGAGTGACTTGCTTTCCTTTCAAATATACGTCAACTTGTTTAAACAAACTATGAAGGAAATTATTCACCGGCCCCACTTTCATATCTGCATCAAGATCTGTACCATCTGCTTTAGTCACTTTAGCTCTAACCACCAGAATTGTCTTTGACAAATCGACATAGTCTTCAGTGCCTGGAGAAAGGAACGTGATGGGGCCATTATCTGGTACACTGGAGACAGGTTGATGATCTATCCAATGTCCTTGCTCTAGACTAACTTGTGTCGCAGGAATGGAAAATAAGTCCAGTTCACTTTTGGGACATTCTACCGAATTAGGGTGTAAAAAAGCCATAACCATCCAAAGATGTCTTCTGCATGAGTTGTTTTCCGTTTCTTGACCTGTTTAGATGTGAATGCAGGAGACGAAATCTTTCTCTTTTTAGCTTTCCGTTTTACCGTTTACCCCTTCCGGTCTGACTTAAACTCTGAAGTTTGTTAATTGCTTTTTTGTTTTGCAGTGTCTGTCGCTTCAGTCAATCTAGATTTCGCCGCCTTTTTAGTGTTTTTTCCTGCAAGGACGTCTCCCAGAAAATTTGCACCTGAACTCAGTGCAATATTTCCTAAGGTTTTTGCACCACTCTTAACCATAGGCATGACCGCTCTCGCTACACTTCGAAAAATTCCACCCAAACCGTAACCGATTTGTCCATGTCCAACTTGCCATGGGCTGCCTCTAAAAACAGGCATCCCATTTCCCTGTTGCTGGTTCAGATAATAGTGCATGTAACGGTCTGAATGACTCCTCTTTACATAAAATAGGGTGAATTTTGCTGTCTAAAATGAAGTGTCGCCAACACTTTTCCACGCTCAAATGGTACTGGTATTCCTGTGTCACTTCTTAAAAGTATCTCGATATCCTCAAATGATTTTCTTTGGACAGGTACATACTGCATATTATAATAAGTTCTTGTAATCACTTCACTCGTTTTTCCTTCAACAGGAACAGTTCTAAGCAGATTCACATTCGAATCGCCGACCACTTGTGGTTGTACAATATCACAGTAAACGTAAATCGAATTCATAGCACCGCTGATGTCGGCTACATATGGACTCACGGTCTTTTTGATAATCTTTACATCTTTACCACCAAATCCCAATAAAATTGACATTTTCCCCGTCATGGCAATCTGATAACCATTCTTTAAATGAACTGTTACTTTTTCAGTTCGGACATCAAAAGTCATGGAAATATCCCCCTTTGTTTCTTTTGACAAGGTGGTATTCGTAGATTTAATTAAATCTTGCACAGTTTCATAATATCCATAGTCAACAAAAGCGGTCATAAAAATATAACCATCGTCACTATAGTATATGTGATTATCACCGTCCTGAAGATTATACCATGTACGAGGATAAGTCATCGAATACAACCCAACTTCCCAGTCCCCATTTAAATCGATAGTCTGCGGTAATTTCACGCGGAAACTAGTGGATGAATTCTCGGGAAATGTGGGTAGAGATGCATTGCTCGGAAGTGTGAGATAGAAATGTGTTCTACTCATCACGAACACAAAAGTAACAATAAAGGAAACATGAAACAGTCAATGGTTTTAAAAATGTTTTATTTCAGACACCCATGAATGAATGGTTTTAAAGGGACACTCCGGCCCAAATACAAATGCAGTTCATATGAAAGATCTTACTGACTTTAGTTTATTTCCAAAGTTTCAGCATTCCTATCAATTTAGTTGAGAAGATATTGCTAGTTGAAGTTGAGAATTTGTGGATTTTGACCCCATATTGGTTTTGAAATATGACGTCATTGAGTGATTTTTATCGTCAGTGGAGTTGTTTTGATGGCGATCACATAGTGATAGTTGTTGTGAATGGTCTTTGGACGAAAATTAGTCGAAATAAACTATTTAGTTCATCATGCAGGAAAGTAGAGGAGCTTCTTAGGCATAATACGAGATCACGTCACTCAGTGACGTCATATTTGAGAAACAAAATGGCGTCGAAATTGGACAAACTCTCCAACTTCAACTAGCCACATCTTCTTAACTAAATTGATAGGAATGCTGAAACTTTGGACATAATCTAAAGTCAGTAAGATCTTTCATATGAACTACATTTGTATTTGGGCCGGAGTGTCCCTTTAAAAATGTTTTATTTGCAGACACCCATGAATTAAATTTATTAGGGTAGCCCAACCATTTTACAAGATATTTTACATTTTTTCCCTGTCCACGTTTTTTGAGAATTTTCTCAACTTTATAAACATCGTCTTGTTTTATAACTTTCTGAAGTTCGGCTTCATAAAAGGTTCCATCGAGCTGCTCTCCGTCGTAATCTCGGAGTTTGTATACAGGTGGGCGTCGTGATATCATCTTATTGACTGTAAATATTTCCTTTGAGAAATTGGGTAAGTATCCTTTCTCAAATTTCCGTTTAATCTTACTAATTTTCACTTGATCACCTATTTTAAACTTGAAAACAACAGGACGTACGTCATCAAGGTCTTTATCATACAACGTATGCCATACTCTCTCCTCATTCTCATAGTTAACAAAAGCGGTTTCATTTTAATACTACGATGGACTGTGTGATTATATGCATAAACCAGATCAGGCAACATGTCGACGTATCTCATTGTTTTTCGTGCCATGAAATAGCGCCACATTTTTGTCTTGAACGTACGAATTAATCGTTCAACAATTGAAGCTTTTGTCTCATTAAAGGTGCTGTACAAATGAATATTTTCATTGTACAAAAGTGTTTGAAAATGTTTGTTGAAAAACTCAGTTCCCCTGTCAGTGAAAATTTTCTCAGGCTTTCTTCCTGATAATGACAAAATCACGTTAAAAGCCGACACTAGTGAAGGGCCTGTCTTTGTCTTAAGCGGTATCACCCATGCAAACTTGGAAAACACGTCAATGCACACAAGCAAATATCGGTATCCGTCATATCTCTTTAAGGACTGCATATCCGCCAGATCCATTTGCCACTGATCATCGACACCACCCACGAACACACGGTTTCTTTTAAAATTCCGTCGGACAGGTTTGTGTAAAGTGTACGCATCTTGTTTTATTAACCATTCTAGGATTTGCTTCCGAGTTAGTTTGTACCTGCCTTCCTCTTTTACATCTCGATATAATCGGTCTACACCTCCAAAACCACCGAAACGTTTCGGGTCATAATAAACACTTGACAAATACACATCAACTCTGTCCATCCTATGTTGTCAAGGACACAGTTTATCTCATAATGGGTGCAAACAGAAAATGTCTTTTCATTATGAAAGATCGGTAACAATTTCACATCTCTCACTCTGGAGTCACAGCTCCCAACTGTTGTGGCGCTGTCGTCTCAGAAGACACAGTGGCAGACGTAATACCCTTCTCAAAATATTGGTTTCGTTCTCAATATGCACATAGTTTTTAATAGTCTTACTATTATACCCCATCTGTAGGTGTCCTTCCAAATTGAAATCATTACGGCCAAAACTCACACCGACCCTAAACATTTTCTGTCTGTTATGATTTTTGTTTCTTTTGACTCTATCATTTTGTGGTCTACTATAGCAAGTCCCCATTTGACAATATAAATACAAGCAACAACGCATAATGAAGAAAGTAAATCAATGCATTAGGTTTTTAAAAACGTTTTAATTCAAAAAGTAAATTACACATTTGGTGAGTGCTTTAGTTTACACACACACATAATGTAGTCCATCAAATTGTTAATGAGCACAGTTCTTTCAGTTTCAAAATACATCGTGAACCACACAAACCAAGTCATACTAAAAGAGTATCAAAATAACATCTGTATGCAATCGAAGGTTCAGGGTACTTCAAAATTTTGCAAGCTTCCACAATCCCTCGCCAAATATCTTCACGATCGATCATTGAAATAGCTTCGTCTGCACATCTGAGATTTCACAATGTTCTCTCATCGCTGTCCATTGATGGTAGTCTGTCTCTGTCTTTGCACATGAATCTAGTTCCCCCAACATCTAGTTCTTCCAAACGTTGAATTTGTCTATGGACAAACTCCGTAAAGACAAGGTCAATCAGTTGGTTAGGAGTTAGAATGTCTTCAAAATCAACCTCGTCAACATAAATCTGTTCAAGCATGTGTGCCATTGCAACGTTTTAAAAACACGTCTTGTTAACCAAGTAAACCAAGCGATAATGAAAGTAAACCAACATAAATAGAAAATTCACTTCCCACTCTTAAAACATCCAATGAACATGCAACAATCTGAAAGGTATTTGTTTCTCGACCAATAATCATTCATATGTCACAATTTCCGGTCAACATGCGCGCGCACATGTCCACACGGTCAGCCTGGTAAATAATTTCTAGGGATCAGAGCTCCTTCAAAAAACGCTGACTAAGTGTTCTATACCTGTGGCTTAACTATTATCACCTGTCAAACGAGCCGGATAAGCGATGATTTTGAAGTGGATGTAATTACGGTATGTTGTCTTCATCCATTTACAAGTGTATTTATCTGGCGTAGATGTACGCCATTCAGGGGAAACGTCAAAACGCGGACCCTAGGTCCATGGACTACGCTCGTGGACCCGGGTCCGTGGAATACTGTTTTATATAATAAATAAGATCAGTTTAGTTGTGGGTGCCTCTCTCACGAAGTTTTTCCGTGTTTTTTTGCGTGAGGAACCGCTGACGAGTGCGAAAAAAATCACGGAAACCTCCGCAGAGGAGATAGAGTGGATGCAGAAACTTCAGTGCAAAGTGGTTTTTTTTAATTTGGACACAGGTGTTGACAAATTATTGGGGCGTTTTATTTTTAAAAAGTGCCAGCCCACCATCACCAGGCATCACATGTATTCCGTATTTCTCATACGGATGGTGAAATTTTTAACCCTTTGCTTACACGTGTAAAAAGAGTTACAAAGGGTTACAAAGCAAAGGGTTACAAATTTCACCATCCGTATGAGAAATACGGAATACAAGTGATGCCTGGTGATGGTGGACTGGCACTTTGTTAAATTTTTTTAAATATATCGCCCAATAATTTGTCAACACCTGTGTCCAAATTTAAAAAAAAACTTTGCGCACCCACACTCTCTCCACACAATGTTCATTGTAACGTAGGAGGAGAGGATAGGATGAAATAATTTGAGACGGAGTATTGTAGGAAACATTTTGTGTGGTCAACCCGAGGAATAGAGAACCTGATAGAGAAGCAATTTTAGGCGTTTCGTAATTTGTTTGCGTGACCATATCGGATTCTAAGACCCATGAGTTTTGTTCGGAGGGATAATTAAGCCATTTAACTAGGTATTCGATTTTACCTTTTTGTTTCCGCGTTTTCAAAATTTTCTCAATCTGAAATACTTGAGTCATGAAGTGACGTATTTGATTCAGAAATAGGTTCATTTTCCTGTTCTGTCTCAGAGAGATCGTTGGCCTCGTGCATTTCGGTTGCAAAACTATCCGGCGGAATTTCGTTCTCTTCGAGCGAGAAATGTAAATCATCGTTTAAATCTTCTGGAGGGTCAAGAGGACGGTCGTTTGGGTCATAATAAGGTTTTAGACGGTTGGAATGTACTAGTTCTCTGACAAGACGGTTAGTTGATTTCCGTAGGCGAAAATGTACTGGTGTTAATTGTTTAACAATACGAAATAGGCCGTGCCAACAATGTAGTAATTTCCGTGATAATCCTTTTCGTGTTTTAGGAGTGTATACCCAGACACGTTGACCGAAGTACTGACTAGAATTAACCTAACGGTTCGGTTGCGGTTCGGTTGCGGTTCGGTTCGATTGCGGTTCGGTTCGATTGGGGTTCGATTGCGGTTCGGTTCGATTGCGGTCGACACATTCGACCGCAACCGCAAGAGTATTGGCGACCGTACACTTCGCATTCCGATCTCGCCCGATCGTAAGAACACGAAAGCAAATGAAATGAATAATTTTTGCGTCTACGTTGCTTAGCAACGTAAACGCTATGTTATCGGCGGCGGACTGACTATATGGCTGTGTTTGGTCACTCGTTTGTGACGTAAAACCTGTATCACATGACCAAGCGATCTCATTTTTCTGTCTACTGTTTGCTTTGATTTTCGAAATGTTATCAAGGTAAGGCGACAAGTTATGAGTATTAACGTCCTGTTAATCGACATGAAATTTGTTGATCAGTTTTCGTGTGAACATTTACAATTTTTATGGGAGTAATTAACGGCAGCACTTTCCTTGTGATAGTAGGCGACGTATATTTCATCTGATGCATATTTGTTTCTGTTTTAGGAGTCTTACAGGAAATATTTATTAGTTCATCACTTGTGACAGTTTTGTTCTCACAGGAGCCATTGTGTTTGCGCTGATCAAGAGTTCGACCAGAGATATTTAAACGAAGCCATTGTGCTCGTTCGTCCATTCAACAAAATGTAAACTCATTCGTTGAGGCAAAGTACAACTCGTTCGTTGAGGCAATCTACAACTACACAGCTACTGATATAAACAGGAATCATTTGAGTAACGATTGAGCAATACCGAGCTCGATGGCACAATAGCATTGCAAAAACCAATGAGATATTAACTCGCATCTCGAAGGTATTTAATATTTGGAATACAATGCCAATATTGATATTATTATACCGCAGTGTATTTTGAATAGGCTATATCGTGTTTGTTGCACTATGTTGAGGAAAATCCAGAATGAGTTCAGCATCAGCTTTGATAAGGCATGTAGACCAGGGTTCTTCCTTATGTTATGCAACAGATATATGTAATCTATTATTATACCTATGAACTTTATCTTGATAAAACATTTGCGTCGACCTAACTGAATACCGGCGCCTAAGGTTTATTTAAATGATCGTATCTACAATTGTCCTGTGACAAGGTACACAATCCCTGTCGCATTTATAATTACTATCTTGTCATCAGTTTCCTTAAAAGCTTCCTGTTGTCTTTAGTTAGAATGACTTTACACACAGGCACACATTTGTTGATTTAGGTTTATTAAATCTAGCATGATTATCATTAGATTTATACGAAGAAGAAGCTTCGAAATATTTACATTAGCTGTTTACCTACATTTAGTAACGAACCTTAAAGTCGAATTGCTTCTTGAATACTTTATGAAACTGTAAAATAATATATCGATTATGTAGCTCATGATATCTCCTATCTCACCATGTCAATTTCGTTAGGAACTAAAATTATTTACTATACGGAAAAACTTTTCAACCGATTTGCCTTGGTCAACACATTCCAAGCAACGCCTTCAAAAGATCGAGACAAGCAGCCTGGTATCGAATCATCTGATTGGTTCATCACAGATGATCATGTCAATCTTTCCCAAGTCACACAACTATTATAAAAGAAGCTGTTCCTCTCACAATAGAGCAGTAGATACAGTGCTGAAGTGAAGAGAACCCAACCAAGAAGAGAACCTAGAGTCAGAAGAACTTTTTGAGCCTTAACCTTATCTTTGAACCTTGAATCTTATCTTGAACTTATCCTGTGAACCGAACGACAACCGTATAAAGAACTCAGCAGATCTAAAGAATAGCGAAGCAAAGCAGAACAAAGAACACGAAAGAATATCCTGAACATTTGAACTAACTTTATATTTAGTAGATTCCTTGCATTTGTTTCCTATATTAAAGATCCTTAACTTCACGCTTGTGTGTTCTACCTTTGAGAAGTCCCCTATATAACCGACTGGTGGAGGTTGTATAACAATTGGTGGAGGATCAGTGCTTCTATAGGAAACAATTGTTGGAACTCCAAATCCAATGCAGAACGCCCAAGTTAACAAACAACTGCAAACACCTAGTCCTACTCGTCATTGGGTACTCTGCGTCGAGTGCCCCCAGTGCTACTCACTTTTAGTCCACCCAGACCACGGCCACCAGTGCCCTAACCCGACCGCAACGACCACGAGCCCACCTGCATCTCACAAGGTACCGCCAACGACCAACCGTCCAAATTGGAACGACTACCGACCAAACCCTCATCAACCAACCTGCGACCAGAACGCGCTGCCAGCGGGAGCCGAGTTGACTCAATCAGACCCGATCCAAGGCAATCCGTACTATTTTTTATTTGTTTTTCCTCTGCCAACTGTGAGTCTGAACTTTATTATATAGTTATCCTATTGTTAGTTATCGTATTCTCAATATATATATATATGAAGTATTTTGCATGAGTTGGTATAATTCGGGTGTATAAATGTGGATAGAACCTCCATTTAAGATATTGTCCATTTGATGAGCGCGTATGAGAACGCACTGTCAAAGGAAGGTCCAATAGCTACACGCACTAGGAATCAAGTTGATCGTACACCTAGAGATAAAAACGTTTGGTGCACTCGGACGTGTACAATTTCGAGTAAGACAGTTCCGTCTCCTCCTTCTCCTTCTAGTTCTTTTACTTCAATTTCGTCTTTACTGGAAGAAACCGAATTTCCTTATTTTCCTTCTGACCCAGAAATGGACGAACAGTACGCAAACATACCAGCCGAGTTACTAGACCTTCTTGATAACATGACTAGACAACTCAACCACATCAGGCGGCATAGAACCCCCATTGTTTTCTGGCGCTCCTTCGGAAGATGTCGATGAGTGGCTCGAACGCTTTAATGGCTATGCACGTTTTAAACGCTGGAATGCTGACCAGCAACGTGAAGTATTTTTACAGTATTTATCAGGAAACGCCAGGCGCTTTTGCCAACAACAACCAGACGACATAAAAGCTAATTTAGCACAACCACAAGCAGGATTTACAACTCCTGACCAAAACTTTTTACGGCGACAAGAACTGAACACACGCAAACAAGGCGCATTCGAAGTACTAGAGCAATACATAAATGACATAGGTTCGCAAGGCCAGCGCTTACGGCTTACGGACGCGGAACTCCTCCAATGTTTTCTACAAGGCTTACGCGACTATTTGAAGGAACATGTAGTGCTACAACGCCCGGCTACCTTTTTGGAAGCTACACATGCCGCTAGATTGAAAGATTCGTTGAGAAAGTCAACCCCTAATAAAACATCAATCGAAAATCTCCATGCGATACTTAGTCGGTTAAACGTACCTCGTCAATCATATTCATCCAGCGATTCTAGCCTCCCAACCAATAATGTGGTAAATACAAATCCGCAAAGACAACAAATTTCACACCGAGATTTCTAAGGGTTATAAAACCAAATCCGCAATATCCAAAGTCAATTGAACCAACCCCCGCCCTTAGCCTCCCGTCAAAACTACAGGGATAACCGTACACCCGATGGTCGTCCAATTTGCAATAACTGTAATAAAATTGGTCATTATGCCAGTCGATGCTACAGAAATCTAAATCGTCCTAACTGGCAAGGTCCGCCAGGCAGAAATCAAAATTTCAGATTTCAACAAGATTTTCAACCACGACAAACCTTTCAGCCGAACTTTCAAAACCGGCCGCCTTAGGTTGAAAGTTTTGGCGATTTGGTTGGTAGACAGAGTTATCCACCACGACAATACTCGCATGAAAATTATCAACCCGATTCACGTTTTCCACCAACCCCACCCCCTCCAGTCCGTGCTTTCAATGCTAATCAGTTGTCACCTGAAACAATACCACAGTTCCAATTTCCTCGTTTTCGTCAACCCCAACGTAAACCAAATTCGAAATTTAGTAATGATAAACCTTTCTCTCCTATCAATAAGAATAACTTAACCATTGCTGGTGCCATTAACAGAAATCCGACCGAAATTTTGATTGACACTGGCGCAGCACTTACAGCAATTAACTTTAATCTTTGGAACGCGATACGTATTCAATCCCCGCCACTAAATCTTATGCCAGCAAAATACTCTTCCATCCAAACCGCAAATGGACAAAACGTCCCAGTATTAGGCGCATGTAAGTTAACATTTCACATTGGCAATAGTTCATACACTTTCAAAGTTCATGTAGTGCCACAGTTACGCTATTCAGCAGATTTAGGAAAAGATTTTCTGGATTATTATGATTGTATCATTGATTTTAAAACTGGTTTGCTAAAAATATCGCAGGACAACCAAATTTCGTTTATTTCCGGTTCACGATCTGGCTCGATAATTAACAACCCTTCACCACCTGTCAACAATAAAGTGGCAGAACAATTAGCTTTTCACGAGCAATTAACACATTCGGTAGGAACCATCGGTCTTATTGAACCTAGTGTACGATTACAAGCACGTTATAACGCCAGAGTAAAATCCGAAGTTAGACAACATAAAATGAAATGCCAGTACGATACTCCGGCTCAATTCAAAATCGGTCAACGTGTATGGGTATACACTCCTAAAACAGGAAAAGGATTATCACGGAAATTACTACATTGTTGGCACGGCCCATTTCGTATTGTTAAACAATTAACACCAGTCAATTTTCGCCTACAGAACTCAACTAACCGTCTTGTCGGAGCACTAGTACATTCCAACCGTCTAAAACCTTATTATGACCCAAACGACCGTCCTCTTGACCCTCCAGAAGACTTGAGCGATAATTTACATTTCTCGCTCGAAATTAATGAAATTCCGCCGGATAGTTTTGCTACCGAAACAAATGAGGCCAACGATCTCTCTCAGACAGAACAGGAAAATGAACCAATTTTTGAACCAAATACGTCACTGGATGACTCTGAAGTATTTCAAATTGAGAAAATTTTAAAAACGCGGAAACGAAAAGGTCAAACCGAATACCTAGTTAAATGGCTTGATTATCCCTCCGAACAAAACTCATGGGTCTTAGAATCCGATATGGTCACACAAACAAATTATGAAACGCCTAAAATTGCTTCTCTATCAGGAACTATTCCTCGGGTCGACCACATGAACGTTTCCTACAATACTCCGTCTCGAATTACTTCGTCCTCTTATCCTACGTTCCAATGGACATTGTTTCTTGTAATATTTCTAGCCTTTTCTTTCGTATTGATATTACCCTGCGTATTTGCACCTTCTATTGAACTAGGTCCCTTATATGATTGCACATGTGTTTATCACAATGCTCTCTATAAATTCACTGACCATATTAATTGTGAACATACTATGCATCTTAGTGAATCCGCAGTTAAATATTTTCAAGCAGATGTTCTACAATTCTCTCCACAAGCCTCATCCTTACCTATTTATCACTGTATTGCTCAAAAATTCAAAATGACGTGTCATGAAAATTTTATAGGCCATAAAAGTAAACACCGGTCTATATATCAAATACCTGTCAGTTTTCATGAATGCCAACAGGCTATGAACACCCATCATACTCGTTACGGTAAATTAAAGCAACATAATCATGCTGAATGGCGTACTTCTACGCCAGATAAATACACTTGTAAATGAATGAAGACCATACCGTGATTACATCCACTTCAAAATCATCGCTTATCCGGCTCGTTTGACAGGTGATGATCACATTGTTCAACAGCATTTAACACACACTCGTTATTATTCGTCAAAACACTGTCGCCCAAAAGAATTTCCAAAATCACAAATTGTATGGCGACAATATAAAAGAATTAGCATCTACTCCATATGACATTTCTTACAAATCAAAACTATCCAGTGCAGAACACCGGAATGCCTATCGTAGATATTTACTCCAAACTGATATCATCACTTCCCACCTCGCAGCTCTAGTAGAGCATGAAAGGGTAAACATGGTTAGAGCATGGGAAAATATCTGCCGTCAGCGTCAACAGACACACCGGATCCATCGATGGATGGTTCAACGATTTCCCCATAGTAGTTCTGAGTGGCTAGCCCCATCACCCGGTTATGTTATCCAACCCCAGGGTGACGCCTATTTGATGAGCCGATGTACCAATATTACTAATTACACCATTTTCTGGGATAGAACTTATAATGAACACCTGTTATTCAAATTTCCCTGTGGTTATTCATCCGGATGAGCGCATCAAATTTTTACAACCTAATGATCGCCGATTACAAGCCCACGCACCTAAAATCTCATGCAAAAATCTGCCCTTAACTACCTACCTAACTGACCAAAACGGCTCGTTATGGTTAGTAAAACAAAACGGAACAATTTCTTCAGCCAACTATTCAAAAATTTTTCTTCCATCATTTTCTAATACTATTTTACGGCTACGCGGCATTAATTCTCATTTGTTACACCAAATTCCTGAGCCTTTTGATGAATTCTCCCTTTTGGATATTCTCGCGCGAAGCCAAGATACATTGGAAGAACTTCAAACAATACGAGACGATGACAATAACGATAATATAGCTGAAGGTATTGGTAAAATAATAGGTATAACTTTATCAGGTCTTTCCAGCGGCGGTAGTCATATAATAAAAGCTATAGGTAACGCTATGCACGACGGACTAACCGGTTTAGGAGACTTAGACGAAAAACTATTAACTAGCCTCGGTAAAGCAACTGGGACAATCATCAGATCTTCCGGATACGCCATAGAACACGTTTCGAAAGTAGCGGGTTCCTTTTTCCATGATTTTTTAGGAGCCTTAAGTGTTTCCTTGCTCTGCGCAGCACTATTATTAATAGGACTATTCTGTACTTACAACTATGTACGCCATACAAAGTTATGCCACAAACCTGACACTGACTCGTTGATAGACAAACATTCAACCGATCAACTTGAATAGTCAACCATTTCTCTTGACTCTCCTAACTCTTGCGTAGATTGCGGTCTACTTCGCTGTCCTTCTCAATCTTCTCTTACCAACCAGGTTACCCGACACACATCAGTTTAGGAAAACAAGCCTATTTTAGCCTCGGTTTTCACCGTTGGTACATTCCTTTGCCAGTCTGTTTTTCTTACAGCTTATCAAATGGATATATCTTAATAGTATCGCCCCTGAGTTCATTAAGAATAGTTTCAGTTATAGACATGTGGCGAGTGTCCGTGACAGCTACGTAGTGCTATTTGTTTTTGGGGAATAATAAAATATGTATTTAGTTAAGTAGATTAAGTTAAGGTCATTGTTTAGTAATAATTTTTTAATCATTGTAATATAACTACTGTCAAGCCAGGAGGCTTGAATCTAAGGAAAGGGGAATGTTATGCAACAGAGATATGTAATCTATTATTATACCTATGAACTTTATCTTGATAAAACATTTGCGTCGACCTAACTGAATACCGGCGCCTAAGGTTTATTTAAATGATCGTATCTACAATTGTCCTGTGACAAGGTACACAATCCCTGTTGCATTTATAATTATCATGTCGTCAGTTTCCTTAAAAGCTTCCTGTTGTCTTTAGTTAGAATGACTTTACACAGGCACACATTTGTTGATTTAGGTTTATTAAATCTAGCATGATTATCATTAGATTTATACGAAGAAGAAGCTTCGAAATATTTACATTAGTTGTTTACGTACATTTAGTAACGAACCTTAAAGTCGAATTGCTTCTTGAATACTTTATGAAACTGTAAAATAATGTATCGATTATGTAGCTCATGATATCTCCTATCTTACCATGTCAATTTAGTTATTTACTATACGGAAAAACTTTTCAACCGATTTGCCTTGGTCAACACATTCCAAGCAACGCCTTCAAAAGATCGAGCCAAGCAGCCTGGTATCGAATCATCTGATTGGTTCATCACAGATGATCATGTCAATCTTTCCCAAGTCACACAACTATTATAAAAGAAGCTGTTCCGTTCACAATAGAGCAGTAGATACAGAGCTGAACTGAAGAGAACCCAACCAAGAAGAGAACCCAACCAAGAAGAGAACCGAGAGTCAGAAGAACTTTTTGAGCCTTAACCTTATCTTTGAACCTTGAATCTTATCTTGAACTTATCCTGTGAACCGAACGACAACCGTATAAAGAACTCAGCAGATCTAAAGAATAGCGAAGTAAAGCAGAACAAAGAACACGAAAGAATATCCTGAACATTTGAACTAACTTTATATTTAGTAGATTCCTTGCATTTGTTTCCTATATTAAAGATCCTTAACTTCACGCTTGTGTGTTCTACCTTTGAGAAGTCCCCTATATAACCGACTGGTGGAGGTTGTATAACACTTATTTTGTTGAGATCGATAAGAACACCCTCTCGTTGATAATACTCGTCGATGTGTTACAACCTTCGGGAAAGCCACTGGACTCCTGCTTAATTTTTAAGAAAGTGCTTTGTTGCTTTGTTGGGGGAAATGCCACACTTCGTGAATTGCGAGCAGACGATACCCTCTTTCCAGCGCTTTCTGCAACTCAATGGTCAACCATGTACCCTGAATGGCACACGCCTGGTCGGAGTGATTGCATGGTTCTTGACTTAGACCGTCTACACATAGCTTGCATAGCGGAAACATCATTTTCCCATGAGCGCAATGCGGAAGTATGGGATTGTAAAGTCGACGTGGAGGTAGAATGGTACATTTCGCCAGACCAATACTGCGAAATATCGTCGAAATTCTCGGTGATGATCTCAGGATGACCCAGGGGATAGGCACAGTACTTGTTTGTCCAGGGATAAAGACTTGTAAAATCTACGTAGTGTATCTTCTCGTCGGGTTGACATTGATGGAATAACTTTGTAGCCTTGGTGCGACCACCGTAGAAACCATGTCTCGGCTCGAGGGGTTCAACGATGTTGAAGTTATCGAAATATAATTTCATCTCTGGGTCGGCTTCGAGTTGTCGTCGTTGATCGCATTCCCACATCTCCACAACATTGTAGTTCTGACCTTTTAAATAGCGCGTTTTCTCGAGGGTACGCTGGTGAAGGTCTTGCATGGTATCTTGATTTACAGGATTGACCGTATACCGTGAAACTCATAAACGGTGCGAGTTTCAGCGTTAATTCCGTCAACGCGATATTTGCCAATGCGATGTTCACCATTATTGCGCGAATGTCTGATAGTAAAGTTGTTCACTTGTGCTGTATGCACTAGCCATTTAAGAGCGATAACTGATTGTTTATCTTGAGGCAGGTAGCCATGTGGTGGAATGATGGCAATCGAGTTCTCTCGAAGAAAGTTCTTACGGAAACCCAAATTGCATGCGGAGGCAATCGTTAGACATTTCTCAAACGGATCGATGTCGGTGACAGAACGAAACAGTTCTCTAAACTCAAGACAACAGCGTCGGACGATGTCAACGTCTGATCGGCAATACGTGATTTCCTCTTGGAAGTTGAACACATAATTGGGGACGTGGTCTCCGCCTTCTTGCGTGCATTCGAAGTCGAAAAATAATAGCTGGGAGTACTCGCTTTCTCCTCCTAATTCGTTCGTTTCTCGCCCACGGTTGCTTTATGTCGATCGAAACATTCTTGGCTTTTAAAGAACCGATTGCATTCTTGATAGTACATCCAATTCGTTATCGGACAGTTTCGTGTATAGCATAACTTGCAGGTATCGCCGCAAAAATGGTCTTCGATTTTGTCATAGCCTTTTTTACAAACATGGCAGTACTTCTTGCGAGCCAAAAACGCAGGCATGCTGGAAATCACATCACAATGATTATTGTGGGCGTAAAGATAAATATGTTTTGATGCTTCAGGACCAGAATAAATTAATGTATTCAAATGGTAAATAGGCTTGAAATTGCTTGACTTCTTCAAAACCACATTGTCCTAGCGGAGCGTTAGCTTTCTCGTGTAATTCGTTAGCAAGATCACGTTGTAAAGCCCCTCGAGGTTCGCTTATGTAACGGTACCGTTCGTCGTTGTCGACTTTGGCCACGACAATAGCCCGTGCGAGACACAAACATCTTTGTTCCGAATTCGTACGATTGCTCTTGTTGGTTAGGTATTTGTCTAAATTGGCAATTTTCCGTTTCCGTCCCGTACCACCGTTTGGCATCTCGACATGAATAATATTCACAGTAATCGAATCGTCGAGGGTAAACGTATCGTTCGACTGAATTACTCTCTCGCTTTCGGCCAATATTCGCTCGACAGTTAATTTTTCACGAGGCATGAACGGCAGGGAAATTGGGTATTCGAGTTGCGGCGAATGCATAACGAACCGGACTTGATCTTGCATCGCTACTCCGTCTGTGACACGATCTAACACACTCTCAAACACTTCATGTAGATGCCTTAGGACATCATATATGCCTTGAACTTGCACATTATTGCTGGATCTTATAATCAATGCCCGTGGTCTTAAATTTCTTAACTTTGACTTGCTTCACAGACTTAACAGTGAATAACTGAACAGTTTTAAGTTTCTTACTTTGTGTTGGCTCCATGGTTGGGGTAGCGGGTCGATTGCGGTTTCCTTCTTCGGTCTGGATAGCCTCGGACATTACTTCATCGAGGAAAGAATCATCGTCCCAATCATTGAACCACTCGGGCATAACTTCAGGGGTCGATGGCGGATTGACACTCTAGGCCAGCTAAAAATGAGTCATCGTTCCAGTCATCGTTGAACAAGTCGCGTTCTATAGTCGACCAACCTAATGGTTGGTCGAAAATCTCGTCTCTCAATCTCCAAATCTCGCACCAAATTATTCGACCATATCACGATGCGTTGATTGAAAGCGGCTTCCTTCTGCCTCTCGTCAAAGTCAAAAAAATACTCCAGCACTTCAATCTCGACGAGGGTACAACCATTGATCACATTGATAAGATCAATTACTGTCAAAAGATATACGACAACATATTAACCTCTTATCAGAATGAAACAACTAATTCAAATATATACAATTCAATTCACCATATAATCATATCAGTATCTTACCTTGTCATTATGACAAATATACGTCCAAAAAATATCTCTAAACAAACTATATCCAACACGGTAGACTTTTAGGCAAAGTGTTTGTTGTATGTTTGGTCGGCGTTTATGTAGGCAACGCGCGAATAAGAGGGGGATGTCTTCGCAGAGGTTCGCCTGAAAATTCACCAATGAGCTTGAAGCAGTTATCACCGAAAGTGAAGTCTTTAATGAGGCGGCATCCCTTTGTTACGGTATATTGGGGGGGGGGGGGGGGGGGGGTTATCTACTAATGTCGAAATGGATTTACGCTGGGGTTGGGACCAACGAGCAAACTTGAACTGTGGTATTGTTTCGAGCGCACGGACTGGAGCGGGTGGTGGAAAACGCGAATCGGGTTGATACTTTTCACGCGAGTATTGTCGTGGTGGATAACTCTGTCTTGGTTGAAAGTTTTGGCGATTTCATTGGTAAGTTTTTGAAAGTTCGGCTGAAAGGTTTGTCGAGGTTGAAAATCTTGCCGAAACCTGAGATTTTGATTCCTGCCTGGCGGACCTTGCCAATTTGAACGTTTTTGATTGCTGTAGCATCGACTAGCATAATGACCAATTTTATTACAGTTATTGCAAATTGGACGACCATCGGGTGTACAACCATTCCTATAGTTTTGACAGGAGGCAAAGGGTGTGGGGGTTGGTTCAATTGAGTTTAGATATTGTGGATCTGGTTTTGTAACCCTAGGAGATCTCGGCGTGAAATTGCTTGTCTTTGCGGATATGTAGTTACCACATCATTGGTTGGGAGGCTACAATCGCTTGAAGAATATCATTGACGAGGTACGTTTAATCGACTAAGTAGCGAATTGAGATTTTCGATTATTTTTTTAGAGGTTGGCTTTCTTAACGAATCTTTCCATCTTGCGGCATGTGTAGCTTCCAAAAAAGAAGCAGGTCGTTGTAACACTACAAGTTCGTTCAAATCGTGGCGTAAGCTTTGTAGAAAACATTGCAGGAGTTCCGCGTCTGTAAGTCGTAAGCGCTGGCCTTGGGAGCCTACGTCGTTATTATATTGTTCTAGTACTTCGAATGCGCCTTGTTTGCGTGTGTTCAGTTCTTGTCTCCATAAAAAGTTTTGGTCAGGAGTTGTAAATCCCCTTGTAATGCTGCTTATAGTTGTGCTAAATTAGCTTTTACGTCATCTGGTTGTTGTTGGCAAAAGCGCCTGGCGTTTCCTGATAAGTATTGTAAAAATACTGCGCGTTGCTGGTCAGCATTCCAGCGTTTAAAGCGTGCATAGCCGTTAAAGCGTTCGAGCCACTCATCAAATTGTCTTTACTGATTATTCTTTGATCATCATGTAACTGGTTATTCTTTGACATTCATATAACGTTTAGGAGACTTTTTTATTGCATAATAATTTGAATGATATATTGGAAATACTTACTCGTATCGTTCAGCTCTTAACTCGATCCAGAACGTCGACTGATTAAGGTATTCGGGGAGAACAGGGTCAGGTGTTCGGAGAGAGAGAGAATTATAACACAGATTATAATTGAGAAAATAGTTGTTTGAAAATTGGTTTTTTATTACTTACTTGCATATTTGGGAGCACCAAACTCCTTGGTTTACGTGAAAACTGGACAAATGTGTTCAGTAACCACACGTAAGGCGATAGACTGTTTCGTCGCACCCTGTGTCTGGACATGGTTCTGATACTAGAAGACAGAACAACAAAAAATGATATACATGTGATGTCTACGATTTACTCTTAAATTTACTTGATGTTAAAACATACATATTTAATTCTGAGAGAAGCTTTCACTTACCGATTTGCGACATAGTGAGAACATTAAAAATGTTGTTGTTGAGCTGTGATGCGGTTGGAGAATTGAATGAGAGTTGGGATGATGAACTTGACGTTTAAATAATCGTTTACGTTTGGTTTGTTGTTTTGCAACAAACATTGTTTTGTCATTTGTTCACTTTTTATGTATTCAGTGAGAAGAAAATTTGAAAAGAGGAGTTAGTTAATGACTTTATAGTAAATTAAGCCATATAGAAAATATCGAGATATTGTGGTCATTAATTTAGGTTTCGATTTTCCCACAACTGTTGGATGGTTAACTTGTTTTGTCTAAGGAGAACGAGGAAGACAAAAACAGATTCTACTTGATGTGTTTGAGATTTCATTTCATGTTAGGGGAGATGCACTGGCTGAAGATGTTCACATCGTTAAAAATAATGAATGATCAATATTTAGTCTTGTCAATAGCGTATTCGTTAACAATGGTAAAATGTTATGTACGTTTTTTTTTATGAAATCTTAAATGAGTTGTCTAATAGTATACTACTTATATATATATATATATATATATATATATATATATATATATATATATATATATATATATATATATAAGTCCACAGTTACCATAAAGCCATATGGTGATAGCCGGTAGGGCACATTGCATACTTTCATGTATATATTACGCTCACCGCTCATGTGGTTTGAGCACTCTCATGGATTGGGCGGAGAGTCTCTCTCAATGAGACGTTTACTGTTTGCGTTATGCATTGCTCACTGCTCGCAGTTTGAGCACTTTGGTGACTCCACAATGCAATCCTACAATGTGTAGCCGTACATAGTGGGTCCCAAGTCCACAGTTACCATAAAGCCATATGGTGATAGCCGGTAGGGCACATTGCATACTTTCATGTATATATTACGCTCACCGCTCATGTGGTTTGAGCACTCTCATGGATTGGGCGGAGAGTCTCTCTCAATGAGACGTTTACTGTTTGCGTTATGCATTGCTCACTGCTCGCAGTTTGAGCACTTTGGTGACTCCACAATGCAATCCTACAATGTGTAGCCGTACATAGTGGGTCCCAAGTCCACAGTTACCATAAAGCCATATGGTGATAGCCGGTAGGGCACATTGCATACTTTCATGTATATATTACGCTCACCGCGCATGTGTTTTGAGCACTCTCATGGATTGGGCGGAGAGTCTCTCTCAATGAGACGTTTACTGTTTGTGTTATGCATTGCTCACTGCTCGCAGTTTGAGCACTTTGGTGACTCCACAATGCAATCCTACAATGTGTAGCCGTACATAGTGGGTCCCAAGTCCACAGTTACCATAAAGCCATATGGTGATAGCCGGTAGGGCACATTGCATACTTTCATGTATATATTACGCTCACCGCTCATGTGGTTTGAGCACTCTCATGGATTGGGCGGAGAGTCTCTCTCAATGAGACGTTTACTGTTTGCGTTATGCATTGCTCACTGCTCGCAGTTTGAGCACTTTGGTGACTCCACAATGCAATCCTACAATGTGTAGCCGTACATAGTGGGTCCCAAGTCCACAGTTACCATAAAGCCATATGGTGATAGCCGGTAGGGCACATTGCATACTTTCATGTATATATATATATATATATATATATATATATATATATATATATATATATATATATATATATATATATATATATATATATATATATATATATATATATATATATATATATATATATATATATATATATATATATATATATATATATATATATATATATATATATATATATATAATATATATATTATTCATATAATAGGAGACTGGCACTAGCTCTAAACCAATCAGATTGCACGAAAGAGATCAAACCGAGCAGTATTTCCAGGGGGGTTGACGATAATTACTACCCCCTGGAAATATATTGCTGGTTTTGAAATCTTATATGCTGATGTCACCGAGCAAGGTGATATGGTTCAGAACCAGTGCCAGTCTCCTTTTTATGCACAACATGTTAGGTATATATTCGAGTCGGTCACATGATCACGGTGCGCTGTCTCTGTCTTAGTATTATTATTTTTAGAAAAAATATATTTAATAAAATGGATATTAAAAAGTATGGAAAAATTAAGTGTGAAAATGTTTTTTATCAAAAAAAATGATTATGTGGAAAAGTATTTTATAAAAAATAATAGAATGGTTTTGAAATGATTTTATAAAAAAATAAAGATTTTGAGAAAATAAAATTATTGAGAGCGCAACGCGAGATGTTACCTCCAAGACCACTAGATGTACAATGACTAATATGAAGTAGTGTGAGATATGTAATTTATTCATAATTGTATTAAAAAGCTTTTCAAGAAGTGAAGATACGTTTGCTTATTTTATAAAATAAATAAGGGTTTGTATATTTTTATTTTTGGATTTAATAATAGTTTGAAAAAATTGTGTTTTTTTTTGGGGTAGGCAACTTAGTGTATGGAATTGGGAAGAATAACCATTCTTCCCAATTTTATTATCTGAAGGTGTATTTTTTATTTTATATATATATTTTTTTTAAATCCTTTTGTGAAACTGTGTTACTGTAGCTAGCTCTTGCACCACATGCTAACATTCAAAAATGCACATAACGTACAGTAAGCAAATCGATCGATCTGTCACTATGGACCAGACTGCACCTGACATCAACCTCCTGAGAGAGGAAGACCAGACAATTAAGTCTACACCAGTCGCGAAATACAAGAGTACTGCGGGTTGAATGCGTACCAATGCAATAATAAATAAATATTACAGAACATTGGAGGGATCAAGCGCCTCATACTTTTTTCAAAAAAAGTACAACTTTCAAGCGAGTATAGCATAGTATACAGGAGTAAAACAATTTTTTTTAGATTTGATAAAAGTATTTTATAAAAAATAAAAGGAAAATATAGTGAAGAGAGAGAGATAGGTGTGTTCAGAGTGAACAGCAGAAGAAAAGTGAGGTTATTTTTTGGTTATTTTGAACAATATATATGTGAAAATAATTTATGCATTTTGTATTTTATAAAAATTAAAAGAAAATGAAAAGTTCAAAAGTACTAGTGTAATATAGTGTTGGAGTGATGTGTTCATTTTATTAAATAAAAAGGGAGTGGTGTATATACGCTATTTGTACCTTTTTAGGGTCATAAACCGCACAACCCTCTTTATACGTAGGGTTTATTTAGATAAAATCTAAATATTTGTGATTTGAGATATAAAAAAATAAAGATTTTTTTACATGGTAAGAGGTTGATATATATGAGAATATGTGCTGTTAAAGGTTATAAGATATTGAATTTTTTGAATTTATTAATTCGATTTGAATTTATTAATTCGAAAAAAATCGATCAAAAGAAAAAAGACAATACAAACGATGGAAAACCAACTAAAAAAGAGAAAAGTGGAAATTTATTTTTTATTTTAAAAGTGGTTACGTATTTTCAACGCTTTAAAAATTCACAGGTTGGTTTTATCTATTGGATGTTTGGTCTTTACAATTATTATTGTCGTGGAATTATTGGGTGTTTACAAATTAAAACCAATGAGTTTGCAAGATATTACACAGGATTTTATTGTTTACCAGAAGTTGAAGATATGAAACTTTCGAAATGTTGGAGAGTTGAGGGGTGTGAAGGAAAATACATTGTTCCATATATTGACAATAGTGAAAAATATATTTTACATAGATATTCAGATCCTCATGAGTTAATATTATCAAAGAACCCTTTATTATTATCTTCAATATTTAGGTTAGATAATCAGTATTTCGATCAGTTATATGTGAGTGTATCAAGACCGCAATATTTTCGTGATGATGTTTACCATTTTATATCCCCTATTGTTTCATTTTCACAGGAGGAAAATCGTTTACCGATACCCTTTGGTTGGGTAGATCTTTTACATTTCGGTTGATAGATAAAATATATTTAAGATGGTAATACCCCTATTTTAATTGATCTTTCTCTTTATATATTAACTGTAGCACCTTTTTTTAGTAGTTTGTTTTTGCCATAATTCTGGATTACTTAAGTATAATATTTTTTCCCCAACATTTTTATTTCCCAAAACATAATCCTCAAGGTAGAATTGAGAATAATATTCGTGTACCTATTGATCTTGATCGTCTCATACACAAATTTAATTTGTTTTTTAATGATTATACAGGATTTTGTAATTATAAAAATTGTAAACAAAAATCTACTTTTTGGGGGGAACCCTTTAACTAATTATATATTCAATATTGAAAATTTATTTGATGGACCAACTTCTACAACACAAGTAATTGATTCCTTCCCTATAAACTATATCTAGACTCAATCTATATGTAATAGAAATATTAGATTATTTTTTATTAACACCATATTTTTCAATAATATTACAAGATGATAATATAGATGATGCAGAAGCTTATCGTATGGCATATTTAGATACACAGGACGAAATTTAAGATTTAAGTTAAATTAAAGCTTAACTAAAGACCCATTAGCGAACCATTTAGGGTAGATTTAATGCCTAACTTTAAGACACTTAGCGAACCATTTAAGGAACTTTAGTAAACCATTAATGGGTATTTAAGCGCTTAAATGTCCTTAAAGACCACTTAAAGTTAAATGATTAACTTTAAGAAGATTTAAGGTCACCTTAAAGGTACTTAAATTTTAAATTTCGTCCTGTGATACCTATGTTATTTTTAATATGGAAACTTTTAAAGCGAATTTACAAGCTGTTATAGTTAGAAAGTAGAGTTTTAAGAGTAAACATAATAACATTTGTAAAAATACATAAGGTTTTGTAAAGAAATGTTGGTTCTAATGTAAAGTTTCTTGTCGGTTCTAATAAAATTTGTTTATTTGACATTTTAAAATCTGTAATTGTTAATTGTGTCCAATGTTGAATTAATTCAATTTCTTTTTCGCCCATCAAACAAATAATGAATTTTATGACATTCCATTTGTTTCTAAATGAGAACCATTTGATCAGTTGTTTTGATTTGTAAACTAATATTTTTCAATAATTTATTATTCGAAAAATTGCCTGAGGTACGCATCCAATACTGGGTCAGGTGCTCTATGAAGAGGTAAAGAGTACACGAGGTTAGAGTGACGAAATATGTCCAAAGATAAAGATTTGGTTTTAGTACTTACTTGCATATAGGGCAACACCATTGCCCCCTAAATACATGTAGTAGTTATATATATATTATTATTCATGACGGATCTCTCAACCAATCAGCGACGAGTATTCACGCATAAATTAATTATGAACCAGTCAGAAGCGAGTATTTGTGTTTATGCGCCCGCGATTCTTAGGGGTGTGCTCGTTAATGAGGAGGATTATCCTATTAATCCATGGACCCGAGTAACTAGTGCTACTCGGTCATGAAAGAAGAGAACGCAATCCTTTACTGAGGCACATATAAGAACCATGTGATCACATAACCATAAATACCCATTACATCATCATGATCCATAGTTTTAATCCATAGACGTATGTCGTCATCGCATAATTGATTGAGAGATCCACCATTATCATGTAGATAGATTATTGGTGAATAGGTAACACATAGTATGGCATGATCGTACAACAGTACGACCCCATTATTGTCTTCGTAACGCTCATATGTTTCTTTATTAATAATTTTATTAAAAAAATGAAAAAGTGTAAAATAAAAAAAAAGAATGTGTGTCGAGACACAAAGTGAAATAAAATTAAAATAGAATAAAGAAACAGTGCATTACGGAGCTGTTACCCGTCCACCATCTTAGCCATGAATGACGATCAAATCAATATGGGGTTGAAATAATGTAAGAATGGGGACAAATGCGCATGCGCATGAAATAGTGTAATATCCTCGATTCTGACTGCCGTTTTTGAAAAAAATACGGTGGTTACGATGGGGTAGGATTTTGTCAAAAAAATAAAACAGGGTTGTACAGTAGTTATAGGGCGGGCGTGAGATCATTTTAAATTTGTGAAGAATGACTCATGAAATAGTGTAAAAAAAATGAAAGGGTATCATACGACTGTACAATAGTTATAGAGCGGGATGTGAGATGATTTTAAAATGTGGAGAAAATCCGCAAAGAAATAGTGTCAAAAAATTAAATAGGATTAATGGTTAGAAAACGGGAAAAAAATATTGAAATTACATGTAATTCGTCCGAAAAAAATAACGACTACGGTGTGTAGGTGGAGCGTATTATGACAGGGTTCTAGTGACATAACACAGAACTGTTGTCATAAACAAGATCATGAACGTCATTAGTATTCATGGTTTAGGTAGGGTAAGCTATTTCAATAACAATGCACCGGAAGTGTACGTTCATTTCAATATGTTTTTATACTTAATTAAGCTTTATGATTTAAGATTTATGCTGTTTTAGTTTTTTTTAGATTTTTTTATGGGGATTGTAAGCTATCGTCTGTATATAACATATGCGTCAACATGAATAGTTGACTTGCAAATTGCGCTGTGTCGAGAGATCATGTCGGGGGCGAAACGTAAACCACCGGAAGTTAGTCATGAAGAAGGCGATAGCAATGAAGAAGCCAATATCCATATTACGATAATATTAAAGATAATATATTGTTTTCAACAATGCTGTAATCGCTATATGGGTTTATTATATGCAATATGTGGATTATCTGATTATTATTGTGGCAGATACGTCGAATGTGTGAAAGTGGTTCGTGCGATTATTATTGTGGCAGATACGTCGAATGTGTGAAAGTGGTTCGTGCGAACAATGTGATGCGACACGATTATGGCACGTGTGCATCGGTTACTAAGTGTGTCAATAATTGTATTACTCTCAGAAAAACAAACAAGAAGTTAAAGATGAATTGTAATGAGTGGATTATTGAAACGGAGTTAGAACGCTATATTATACCGGTTATTCGTAATACTCAACGAAAGTATTTTATTCGTCGATATATGGACAATGATGTAGAGACATTGGTATTGCTTCCTTCGCCACATTTAATGTACTCTATATTTCATTTAAATAGTAATCACACGGATAGTTGGTTTATACCCATTCTCAATGATAACCATCCAAGAGATGATTTATATCAATATACGTGTCTTACAATGAATGAATTGCAATTGATGAAGGGAATACGTAAACCTGCGGTACTTACCAAGAGTTATATCGCACGATTAATTTATAATCTTAAGGGTCGATATGAAATTGAATTTGTATACGTAACCCTCTATCTGATAAGTATTGCCCTGTATTATTTTGTCGCAGCACTTAATTATGCTCATAATTTAGAGAGATTTGAAATGATTATATATGAATTGGGTGCTTGCTTTATTTATTATTGTGACCGCCATTTCCCGACAGGAATGATTAAACAGAATAGACGATATTTATATAATATCGATAAGCTATGTGAGAAAATAGGGTATAGGGAAATGACCCATTGCTGTTATAAGAATTGTAAACAATTGTCTTATTTTTATACAACCGATAGCTATTCATTTGATAGTTATCAAATACATTTATTTTCTGAATTAGCACACAAAGGATGTCGTATTGACGAGAGTAGGCCCATTGGATTAACTCTAAACCCCCCTATCTAAATATATTACATGACCATAAGATAATGGTCACTCTTGAAAGCAATAAGCAGGTCAATAGTATTGTTCTTGAATATTGTATTAACGCCTATTTAACACATTTGTATAATAAGAATGAAACGACTGTTATGACGATATTAGATCATTTCCAAACAATATGTAAATAAGCCAATGTTCAAATATATTTACATATCTCAACGAGAAATGTTGTGAAGTATCGTATCCAATTTGGGGAAGAATACGTTAATGGCGGCGACGGTACGGTGTCGGGAAATAATATTGTTTTTTGACGAGAATTTCTAAAGTCCAAAATGGTGAGTCGTACTAAATATTTAATAGTTTCCTCATCACACGGATCCAAATGTTTATTTTTGAAGTGATGGAGAACTTAGACGTAATAAGCGAATATGTGTCCAATTTCATGTCTTTGCATTAAATGATAGACTTGTTCCAGTTGGTGATTATTTTTTTAAAAATGGAATCATATAGGTTTGATAAAATAATTCTTGATCTTTGCTACATTTCACGATAGAATCTTTCATCTTTTCATTAAGTCGAATGTGAAAACGTTGCAATTCTTGTTCAATAATAATCCACACACACTCAAGAAGCATTTATTTTACATTTATTTTAAGAACACAAAAAAGCATTTATTTTATATATCAAAAAATGTCTTTACATTTAATTTTCGTTTGGATTGATTTTGTATTTTTTTTTCTCATCTTTGTTAATATCACAGATATAACGTTTCTCCATAAGATCAGAAATTGTTTTTTATTTCTCCATTTCAAATATTGTTTATTAATATAAAGTTTCTCTTTGTAGAGTTCTTTTAATTCACGAAATTTATCGAATTGATGGCATATAACGTCTTGATTGAAATTAAAAAATATGGTGACCCGTTTTTCTTCGTGTGCAAATTCACAGCCTTTATCCCTTTTCATATAGATTAATGACCGTTTGAAACATTTTTTCTTCGATGGTGGTTCGTTGCTACTATCATCCAATTCTTTAGATTCTTTGATTTCAATAGCAGCTGTTGCGAGGACTTCAAGGGATGTTGATGGTAGCGGTGATGATGGTGGATGTGGAGGTGCGGTACATACAGGAATTGGAGGGAGAGGTGTAAGTGGTAGTTGAGGATCGGTAGGGATTAGTTCATTGACCATGTCTTCGTATAGATTAGCGATTGTAGATTCTGGGGGATATCCAAATAAATCAATTGGCATTTCAATTAGTATTTCTTCAGGTGTAACAGGTTGTATCGGTGATGGAGGCGATAGGTGTTGCGGTGTTTGTAGTGGACTTGGTCGAATTTCTGCTAAAAGTTCAGCATAACTTTGATGATGTTGTTTGATAGTAGCACTCCGTTTTAATTATTTTCTTAACTTCTTTTCTTTTTATTTCTAACATTCGGGCAACACGTTTCCCTTGACTTTGCATTATACGTTTCGTTTGTTTCGTTCGAACCATCGTAATGAAATATTTTTTGAAAGGTTGAAATATAATTGGTTTCTAAAAAATTGAAGCTTTCTCATTGGTGGATTGGCCAATAGGTCTGATAAGTGAAATTTACATATCCTAATATGGTATGTTATATTTCTTGATAAAAAAATCGATATTACGATATATTTCCGTAAAAAAATGATTAGGTTTTGACTGGTTCTGTTCGTTCATGTTTTGTGAACTTTTTTCGATTTTTTATTATAGGGTTTATCTGTGATATATATGTTGAAAAAGATTTAGTATAACCGCGTTGACGAGAGAAACATCACGCAGAGTAATAACGTCGAGACTTGTTACCGTCTTCAAGCTACGTATATGAATAATTATGAATTGTATAAGCATTGGCAAAATGTCCATTTAGTCTTGTTAGACAAAATGTATCGTATCGATTTTAAAATTAAAGAGATATGAGCAGAGGATTATAATTTTATTTTCACATTTCTTGATATGAATGTGGATGAACAAAAAATATATATACACCTATATACAAACGGGTTAATCACATTTGGTTGGAAAATTCATTCAGTTCAATCTATGAGAGATGACAGCAACAACATTGAATGAAGCGGAATATGTCGAGTTACCACACTTTGTGTCACACTTTTTTGTACCACACTTTTATTTCACTTGTGTGTCTCGACACACATTCTGTTTTTTTTATTTTACACTTTTTCATTTCATTTTTTTAATAAAATTATTAATAAAGAAACATATGTGCGTTACGAAGACAATAATGGGGGTCGTACTGTTGTACGAGCATGCCATACTATGTGTTACCTATTCACCAATAATCTGTCTACATGATAATACGTCATACGTCTATGGATTAAAACTATGGATCATGATGATTGTTCTGTCCCCATGTTTATAGGATTACGTCATGTTTTCATCTTCCCGCCATTTGTTCCATTCTCGAGCCCTCATTGGCCACTTTTCGGTCACAGGGGGGGGCGCTCAAACGTCCGGTGCTCTTTTCCATATTTTCCACAGAAATCACTAGTCTTTTCACTAGTCTTTTCACCCGCTACTGCTCTTTTCACCCGCTACTGCTCTTTTCATGAGTTTGTAAACTCATTTGGTGAGCTTTATTTCTTTAATAAACATCCTAAACCAACCTGAGTATTGGGTTTCACGCCTGGCGAAGGGGTTTCAACGATTACGGGCCTCGAAGGACCAGAACAGTGAAAAGACTACGGAGATATAACATCGTTCGAGACATCGTTTAATATTATGGCGACTTCTTGTAGCATGGACTCCGACGCTACAAACAAGAACATCGCAATAACCAACGTAGATCATGGGGAATTATATGACAAAGAAAACTCGTTCGACGTTGCGAAAGAAATCCAAGGAAATATCGAAAATACATCGGAGACAAACAACGTATATCGAACAGTGTCGAGCTCGCTCCCGGGGGGGACGCCGACGGCATTGAAAACGTTTCAGTCGACGACAGGCCTAGGCGCAACGCGAAACCATCTACTAAATGTATTGAAAATACAATACAGGAGGAACATGTAAAACTTGGTAGAGAATGGTCTAAAGTACAAAGAGACATAACACTGCTCCAAAACGCGCCAAGCTCAATTGAAGAAATAACCAGAGCAATTGCACAGGTACGTGCTCAGCACAATGTTTATGAAGGTACAATTCACCAGTGTGTACATTTCTTAACTAACATGGGCACTCGAGAATGCCTTGAAGCACGGCATAAGTTAGACGATGTCACAGCAAACAACAAACAACTTTTCCTGAGCAACATTGAACAAGGCAATCAACGCAAACAGGAACTAATGCTAGAAATCAGATCCTCCTTTTCTGGGTCTCGCTCCCATGCCTCCTCGATATCGTCTACAGCCCTACGAGCAAGAGCCCGCGCAGAAGCAGCGGCAGCACAGAAGAAAGCCGAGTTGTACAAAAGGCGCTCCCTTGCAGAGTCACAATCGGCCCTTACCATCCAACGTGAAGAACTCGCCCTCGCAAAACGCAAACTCGAGGAGCAAGCACGACTAGAAGCCCTGCGCCTCGAAGAAGATGCAGCGATTGCTCAAGCGAGAGTCAATGCCATAGATGAAGAACTCGGGTTCGGCGATTTTCACGCTCCTATAGACCTACCCACGGAGGACACTCAAAGTCGAGTGCAGCAGTTTCTGGATAACCAACCCCCACCGGTTAACCAGGTCCCTTTCACCGAAAACGAATCACCCATCTTACCACCTCATCCGATGAACCCAACGGTAGAACCCTTTACCCCCGAGGGAAACACAGCAACACCTGATCGGAGCACGACACAAGCTTGTCTGGAGTACATGGCTCGGAGAGAAATCATGGCCAAGAAGGTCGAGAAGTTTGACGACAACCCGGAAAACTTTTATACATGGAAAGTGTCATTTAAGAACATGTTGAAGGACCTAAGGATAACCCCGCAGGAAGAGCTGTCGTTGTTAACCGAGTACACAACCAACGAATCCAAAAAGCTCGTCCAAAGGCTACACAATGCCTATATTCAGAACCCCAATAAGGGAGTTGAACAGGCGTGGACAAAATTAGGAGAGAGGTTTGGATCCAATGTGGTACTAACAAAAGTCCACCTCGATAAACTTATAAACTTTCCGAAGATCAGCTACAGGGACAATAAGAAACTCCAAGAATTCGGCGACTTTCTTCTTGGGTTGCAATGTACCAAAGATGATGGCCAGCTGACGGGGCTGCGAATCCTCGATGAACCAATATTCATGAAACCTGTGGTATTGAAACTTCGCAATGACATCCAAAACAGGTGGCAGGGATATGCATTTGGGTATAAAAGAAATCGGCATGTTGACTATCCACCCTTCTCCGAGTTCTCTAAGTTTGTACAAGATGTGGCCCTGGAAAGGAACGATCCTAACCTGGTAATCGAGCGCCAAAGAAGCGACGACCCTCCACCTCCTCGTACCCACTATCCAAGGCAAACTCTCAAGACCGACATGACCGAAAGTAAACCCTACACGGAAGCAGCCGGACGCAGCAAGTACGATCCAGACACCTGCCCTTTGCATGGAAAGCGCCATCCTATCGCTACGTGTCGTGCCTTCCGGGCAAAGCCCATCGAAGAACGTAAGAATCTCATACGCAAGCATAGACTTTGCTTCCGTTGCCTGGCATCAGTTTCCCATTTTGCGAAGGACTGCAAGTTACCCATAAAATGTTTGGAGTGTAAAAGCGAGAAGCACTTGGCCGCACTGCACGTTGACATCCCTCCTAAACCTTCCGACCCCGCAGCGAACCACGGCGGGGAGGAGAGCCAGGAACAACCCGAGAACAATCAAACGCCACAAGAACACGTCACCACCAAGTGCACAGAAATCTGCGGAGATAAGCCTGGAGGAAGATCCTGCTCCAAGATATGTCTAGCGAGTATTTTCACCAAAGACAACCCGAAACGAAAAGTCAAAGCATATGTGGTCATCGACGACCAGAGCAATTGCTCCCTAGCAAAACCGGAACTGTTTAATCTCCTTGGGAAGGACGGGACGAAATACCCCTACACACTAAAGACGTGCGCAGGGATCACACGTACAGAGGGACGTCACGCCAGCGATCTCGTAATTGAGTCATCCGACGGGTCAAAGCAGTACTCGCTCCCAACGGTCACCGAATGCGCCGCGATCCCGGACAATAAAGACGAAATCCCAACACCCGAGGTAGCCAAGTCCTATCCACACCTTCTCCCAATCGCCAAACATATCCCTTAAGTCGATGAAGACGTCAACGTACTCTTGCTCGTTGGGAGAGATGCCCCACCGTTGCATAAAGTAAGAGAATCTAGAAACGGAAGAGGTGATGCACCGTGGGCACAGCGACTAGACCTTGGTTGGGTCATCCTTGGGAATGCCTGCCTCGATGGCGTACATCAACCCAGGAAGCTTACCACGTTCAAGACGAACGTTCTGACAACCACCCAAGATTCTATCTTCGAACCCTGTCGCAACAAGATCCGGGTCCATACCAGACCTTACGAATTAGGCTTCAATCCTGGTGGCGAAACATTCATAAGCAAGGAAGTTTTCGACCACGGTAGATTCGAAGATGGGCTCGGTGCCAACGTTTTCCAACGGTCCAATCTAGACGACAAACCAGGGTTGTCCGTAGAGGACCGCAAGTTCGTCGACATAATGAATACTGGAATCAGGAAGAACGAATCGGGGAACTGGATCGCTCCTCTCCCACTACGTAGTGAAGTCACGCAGTTACCCGACAGTCGTAACGAAGCTCTAAAACGACTGAAGTCGACAAGGAAGGCCCTCGACCGAAAACCCGAAATGAAAGATCATTATTTCACGTTCATGAAGAAAATACTGGACAGCGGCCACGCTGAACGGGTGCCTTCAAAGGAGTTACACACCCCGAGACCAAAGTGGTACCTGCCCCATTTCGGCGTCTACCACCCTCAAAAACCCGATAAGATACGTGTGGTTTTCGACTCAGCAGCCGAAGTAGAAGGCACTTCTCTTAACAAGTTACTACTCTCCGGCCCCGACTTGACTAACGGCCTTCTTGGAGTCCTGATGCGTTTCCGCCGCTACCCGACAGCATTCATGGCGGATATAGAACAAATGTTCCACTCCTTCCTCGTTGAACCAGATCATCGCGACTTTCTACGGTTCCTGTGGTACGATGGAAACAATCCCGACGGCGAAGTTGTCGAGTACAGGATGAACGTGCACCTGTTTGGCAACACGTCTTCACCAGCCGTGGCTACATTTTGCCTGAGAAAAACCGCACAAGAAGAAGGGTCCCAGTTCGGCTTAGATGCAAGAAAATTCGTTGAGGAAGATTTCTACGTCGACGATGGGCTTAAGTCGCTACCCAAACCCGACCAGTCGATCGACTTGTTGAAACGAACTCAGTCTATGTTGGCAACCGCGAACCTTCGCCTCCATAAAATCGCTTCAAATGACACTACAGTTACAGAAGCCTTCCCGAGTTCCGATCGTGCGTCCGACACCCGAAACCTCGATCTTAACGAGGCCACTAAACAAATCCAGCGTTCCTTGGGCGTCTACTGGAATCTTCGGTCAGACACGTTTAGTTTCAAAGTCGCCGAAGAAAGCAAGCCGTTTACTAGACGGGGCGTGCTGTCAACTATCAACAGCCTGTTCGATCCACTGGGGATAGCGGCTCCAGTAACTGTCAAAGGAAAGATGCTCCTTCGTCGTATGACCGACCACCTAAAGAATCATCACCCTGGAGAATGGGATCTACCACTACCAGAAGATTTTCGTCCTGCCTGGATGGAGTGGTGTCAATCACTCCTTGCTCTACAGGAAGTCCAGATTCCACGCTGCTACAACACCATCCCCTTTGAAAAAGCCAGCAGAACCGAACTGCACGTCTTCTGCGACGCCTCCGAACAAGGAATTGCGGCGGTGTGCTATCAGAGATCTGTCAACCCTGACGGTGTGGTCCACGTGTCCTTCGCCTTCGGGAAGGCAAAGCTTACACCCATTCACGCCACGACCATCCCTCGACTAGAGTTGTGTGCGGCCGTCCTCGCTGTTGAAATCACGCAGCTCATCCTACAGGAAAACGTGTTCCCGCCAAGTCCCATCACCTACTATTCGGATAGTAAGGTTGTCCTGGGATACATAACGAACGAATCAAGAAGATTCTATACTTATGTCAGCAACCGCGTGGAGATAATACGAAAACGTACTGCTCCCAAGGATTGGCGGCACGTCCCGACTCACCTTAATCCCGCAGACTGCGCTACGCGATCAACGAAAGCAATCAATCTTACTACGAGTTTATGGCTGACTGGCCCGAAATTCCTTGCCGATCGGAAAGAACCAGTCGCTCCAGAACACGATCAAACTGTCGAAAATGCAAGAGAAGACCCTGAGGTACGTCCCGTGGTCAAAACATTCACCACCGAAAAGCGCCCAGACCATGTCATCGAAAGCAGCCGCTTCGTACGATTCTCTCAATGGTCAAGTGTGATCGCTGGTTTGGGAAGATTGATTTCTAAAGCACAATCCCTAAAACACGCTACCCATCCCGGCGATTCGAGCTTAGAAAACACGAACGCTCGCGATCAAAGCAGCATAGTTGTTCTACGTAGACGGGCGGAAGTACTTATCTTCAAGAGCATTCAGCACGAAGCCTTCGCCAAAGAAAAGATACTCATCACCCAACAGAAGCCGCTCACCAAGAAGTCTTCGCTTACCAAACTCAACCCGATTATCGACGAGAACGGATTACTACGGGTAGGCGGACGATTGAACCGAGCCGATTTGTCGAAAGAAGAACGCCACCCAATCATCTTGCCAGGATCACACCATCTCACTTCTCTATTGACCAAGCACTGCCATCAACAAATAATGCATCAGGGTCGACACTTCACACGTGGTCAAGTTCGCGCCAAGGGGTATTGGATTGTTGGCGAGAAGCGTCTCGTTAACAGAATCATCAACGCGTGCATTACGTGCAAGAGGCTCAGAGGAAAGAACGTGCAACAGAAGATGGCAGATTTACCAGTACAACGTACCACACCAGCTCCACCGTTCACCTATGTTGGTCTAGATGTCTTCGGACCCTGGCACATTCTTACCAGACGCACTAAAGGTGGAGTCGTCCAGAATAAACGCTGGGCCGTAATGTTCACGTGTCTAACAGTCCGCGCTGCCCACATTGAAGTCATCGAATCAATGGACTCATCAAGCTTCATTAACGCCCTTCGCAGATTCCTCGCCCTGAGGGGCCCAGTCTCCCAATTCCGCTCTGACTGTGGAACGAACTTCGTCGGAGCACAAGGCGAAATGAGAGCAGCGTTTGGAGAAATGGGTAAAAAACAAATCGAGTCATATATGGTCCAGCAGGGATGTGAATGGTTCTTTAATCCACCACACGCATCCCACATGGGGGGAGTCTGGGAGCGCATGATTGGAATAGCCAGAAAAATCTTGGACGCCATGCTCCATGAACTAACCACCAAGCAGTTAACGCATGAAGTGCTTACCACCTTGATGGCAGAGGTTTCGGCTATCATAAATAATCGACCGCTCACTCCAGTACCAAACGACCCAGAAGCACCCCAAATCCTGACCCCAGCCATGATCCTTACCCAGAAGTCCCTACCATTGCCACCACCACCTGGAAGATTTACCCCAGACGACCTCCACACCGCACAATGGAGACAAGTACAGTACCTCGCCAACGTTTTCTGGGTCCGGTGGAAGAAGGAGTTCCTACCGTTATTACAAGTAAGGAGAAAGTGGGTCCATGATCGACCAAACCTACGTGTAGGAGACCTAGTCTTACTAAAGAACAATGAGACGATAAGAAACGATTGGCCCAGCGCGTTGGTCACCAAGACCTTTCCTAGCAACGACGGCAAAGTGAGAACGATCGAAGTTACCACGGCCAGAGACGGCATCAAACGCAGCTATACCCGACCCGTTACCGAGGTCGTACTTCTGCTTACAGCCGACGATCTCAACAAGAAACACTAAAGAGTTAAGAACTCGATATTGACTTATGAACAATTTAGTTCATTTTTTATTGTTATGTTTAGTGGTATTCTCATAGCCAGACGGGGAGTGTTCTGTCCCCATGTTTATAGGATTACGTCATGTTTTCATCTTCCCGCCATTTGTTCCATTCTCGAGCCCTCATTGGCCACTTTTCGGTCACAGGGGGGGCGCTCAAACGTCAGGTGCTCTTTTCCATATTTTCCACAGAAAGCACTAGTCTTTTCACTAGTCTTTTCACCCGCTACTAGTTTGTAAACTCATTTGGTGAGCTTTATTTCTTTAATAAACATCCTAAACCAACCTGAGTATTGGGTTTCACGCCTGGCGAAGGGGTTTCAACGATTTACGGGCCTCGAAGGACCAGAACAATGATGTAATGGGTATTTATGGTTATGTGATCACGTGGTTCTTATATGTGCCTCAGTAAAGGATTGCGTTCTCTTCTTTCATGACCGAGTAGTACTAGTTACTTGGGTCCATGGATTAATAGGATAATCCTCCTCATTAACGAGCACACCCCTAAGAATCGCGGGCGCATAAACACAAATACTTGCTTCTGATTGGTTCATAATTAATTTATGCGTGAATACTCGTCGCTGATTGGTTGAGAGATCCGATATGAATAATAATATATATAACTACTCATGTAATGTGGACAGATGCGTCCACTGTCCACATTGTGGGTAGTATACCTCCATCACATCCTTCGTCTTCACACGGCTTTTTTTCTAGAGAATATTAGTGGGGAAAAAATATTATGATTAGAAGATATTTGTGTATTGTTATACAACCTCCTTGTGTCGGTTATATAAGGGATCTTCTCAAGGTAGAATAATAATAATTTAACATTTATACTGCGCAGGTTCCATACATAAATGCTCACCTGCGCATTACAAAAATAGTTTAAAATTTAATTTAAGAATAGTTTAAAATAAAACCTAAGAGTGATTAATCTAATAAAACTAAAAATAAATAAATAGTACATTATAGCTAATAATATGCTTTCTTAAATAAGTACGTCTTTAAAAGTTTCTTAAAAACTAAAATTGACTTACTAGTACGTATTTCTTCTGGCAACGAATTTCATAAAAGAGGAGCAGCAAGTGCGAATGAGCGTTCCCCTAAGGTTACTGAGCTCTTGATTCTTGGGCGCTGGAGGAGCAATTCTGAGTGAGATCTTAAGTTGTAGGAGAAGGCAGCTTAATAGTAACGAGTTCAGTTATATAGGATGGTGCCAATCCATTTAAGGCCTTATACGTGATTAATAGAATTTTGAAATATATTCTAAGCTTGATTGGGAGCCAGTGCAGCTTATAGAGGATAGGAGTGATATGGTCGAACCGAGGGACATTGCATATAAGTCTGGCAGCGGCGTTTTGAACTCGTTGAAGCTTACCAATTTGACTGGCTGGCAGACCATACAAAAGGCTATTACAGTAATCAAGTCGGCTGGTTATGAAAGCTTTAACCAATATTTGAGCAGTATCATTATTTAGGAATTTTCTAATGCGCCGAATATTAAACAGATGAAAGAAGGCCCGCCTGACAGCATTTAGTTACATGGACATCCAATTTCATCTGAGTATCAAACCAGCAACCCAGATTTCTAACATGGCTTGACTGTGATATGTGGGTATTACCAACACGTAACTTATCGAATTTAATTTTTTCGAGTTGTTGTCTGGTTCCAATGGTTATAAATTCGGTTTTGTCATCGTTCAGTTTCAGTTTATCAGTGAGCATCCATTTCTTAATGTCATCTATACAATTTTGCATGGCATTAATTGCTGAGGTTTGCTCCATATGTGTGTCAGGCTTAAAGGAGATGTAGAGCTGGGTATCGTCAGCATATGCATGCACATCAGGAAGAAGAACACACAGGCGTGAGGTTAAGGGTCTTTAATATAGGAAACAAATCCAAGGAATCTACTAAAAGTATATATAAAGTTAGTTCAAATGTTCGAGATATTCTTTCGTGTTCTTTATTCTGCTTTACTTGGCTATTCTTTCTGATCTGCGGAGTTCAAGATTCAATATTCAAGAAATTCTTCTGACTCAAGGCTCTCTTCTTGGTTGGGTTCTGCTCAGCTCAGCATCTACTGCTCTTCTGGATATTCTGTTCTCTCTTTGTACCACCAATGATGACTGCTCTAACGTGAGACTTAGGAAAGATTGACGTTATCATCTGCGAGGAACCAATCAGATTATTCGATACCAGGCTGCTTGGCTCTATCTTTTTAAGGCGTTGGTTGGAATGTGCTGGCCAAGGCAAATTGGTTGAAACGTTTTTCCGTATAGTAAATAATTTTAGTTCCTAACTAAATTGACATGGTAAGATAATAATATCTCATAGTATAGTAATAGTAATAATAATATCTTAATAGTAAAGTGATTTAATTGGTTCATATTAAACGTAGGTTCATTGGTTCATTTTTTTATAAATACATATCATGATCCGTAGCTATGATTTATGATTCTTAACATGTCAACTTTTTATTCAAATTTAACCAAAGTACGTTAATATCAGTAGTATAGAGAGTGGCGGTACGAGCTCAGTCAACGTCAACCGTAATATAAACACCAAAACATCGCCAAATTTGTGTCAAGCCACAACTCAGCAATGTTTTGGTGTTTATGTTTTACAATCGACGTTGGTGAGCTCGTACCACCACTCTCTATACTACTATGGCAATCATTAGTCAATCTAAACACCCCTCCCATGTTTTCTACTCAATTGATGAGAAATACTAAAATAACGATTTTCGCTAAATTTAAAGCTAGAATGTGTCGTTTCATCATTTTCACGTCTTTAAAAAGTGGAGAATGTCGTTTCAACATTTTCGCGTATTTAAAAAAGGCATAGTGTGCCACTTCAACGTTTTCACACATTTAAAAAAGTAGAAGGTGTCATTTCAGCATTTTTACATTTTTGCTCAACAAACCACCGACACGTTCCACTGCTGTCTCACAAATTCACGCGCGAAAAAAAAAACCACTAGATTTTGATTCTAGTGGTGATGTTTATCCAAATGGATAGCGAAATGGTGCTCTTTTGATTGACTAACAATATTGGCTAACAAATAGCCAACTACTCTACGAATTAGTCTGTTTGTTCACTACTCTCAGTGTCTACCACCTCACTCCTAAAATGGTGATCGTACACATATTTCGACGTTGTGATTCCTCCCGACAACAAGCCCAAGAAAGGCACATACGGCGTCACAATCGCGACAATGCTCTCAACGTCTTTCTTTAATAGCGGGTCTTTCTGCAACTCGTCATTTAGTTCGTCAGGATTCTCTATAGCGTTCAACCCATCTAGTAAGCTGGCGAATTTGCTGATTAGCAAGTCAGTGAGAAAAGCGTTCGCGATTTCCATTCTCTTCAACTCGTATTGGCGCCATATCTTATCAATAACTTTTGCGGACGCTTTTTTAATGTACGCTTCGGACTGGCTTACCACACCATCACCAGACAGTCTAATAAGTTCGGATCTCCTAACGTCAATATTGTCTTCCACAGTCGAAGTACCATCAGTCTCCTCAACTAGTTCCTCAATCGTAGGATTTTCCCCACTTTTGCGTTTCACCATCGCGTTATTACTTATACCCATATTTTATTGCGGAATAACAACTTCGTGACTGTATGGATAGCGTAGTGAGATTTCGAGTCTAGCGTACTTATTATTTTTTAATGTGGTCACAATCGCCGACGATTTTTCTCTGCTAATGTTTCCAAGGTAATCGTCGATAACGACCTTCATATCGCTCCTACTTGGGCAGTAGAAGCAAACGAGCTTACTAATATTTTCTCTGTACGGTTTTGCGATCGACGTCAGTTGTTGTGTGATGACAATAACGCTCAGCATAAAATGTCGCGCGCTAAAAGCTAAGTTGACCAATTGACTAGTCCTATTCTTGACGTCTTGAGAACTCGCACAGTCATCCAACACAATCAGAGTGTTAGTGCCTTTAAAAACATTTGTTACACACTTGAGAACAGCGTCGACACTGTCCTGTGTGCAGTCTATCGCTAACACGTCAGGGTCGCGTATGTATCTCCAATCTTGGTACGCTTTGTTCCACTCAAAAGTAGGGCAAATCAACACAATGTAGTCAAATTTATTAAAGTACTCAGATTCCAATGTTTCCAGCAAATAATGCGTCTTACCACAAGCTGTCATACCAACAATTAGCATATTAAACGGAGTCTCCATTAACTCACGTTTGATTTAATACTGGATTGACTGCAACCCATTGTTCATGAAGTTGACCAGTCCGTCACTCATCACAAACACCCTGCACATAACATTCGCAGTCGTCGCTTTTTTAGTGATCTCAAGAAGCACGCCAGATTGTGTGTTCACAATTTTCTTGCCAGTGGCGACGTTGTAATTGTCTTGAACGCTCCTCAAGTCGATGACCAACGCAAAGCCATCTTTGTAGAACTTCTGTATGGTCATGAACTGAGCGTGTTCTTCACCCAACCCAAACAATCGTTTCGCTTCTGCATAGAACTTCGACTTTGGGATGCCTTGTGAGTACACACTATTTGGCACACCTTCAATTGTGACTCTAATATTCTCAATATTTGGGTAAAGAAACTCCTCGCTGTCTGTTCGCACCTTATTCGTGAATAGCAACACAATCGCCTTCATGCTTTTTCTTGGAAGATTAATGTTTTCATTCACAATGGTCGTGCCTTTGTCCCATTCGGTGGTTTTCATCAACGTAACGTGCTCATACGACAAACTACGACCACTTGCGTAGCCCGACGCTATTTCGTCAGCGAGCTCCTGGTTATCAATCGTCTCATACTCAAGCTCGAGGTTCTCCAGAGTGTACCCACCCACAGCGCTACCGGATTGCGCCACCATGATGTCTGTGGCCTTCGGAAGTGTGATCACATACTGCAAGTTGTTGTTCATGCTAAAAGGAGCGTACAACCCATGGTCATTCATGATCTTGCCAAGTTTTATTCGCTGCTTTGTTCCAATCACACCAAACATCAACGCGTCGTTAACTTTAGCGACGTTTCCACTTGTCGCACCACTGTCGTCCTTAGAAACTAGCTTTCTCAAGTTCTCACCACCAATACCATAGTCAATCATTTGGTCTCGCGCAGTAACACTTTCCCAAAGGTCGCGATAGACACCAGTGTAATTTTCCCCATTGTTGTCGTACACAGTCTCCCCAGCTAGTCTCACAACAAGTTTCTCAACCAACAACTTGCTCACATTGTTCAAGAACCAGCTTTTAGCGTTCGCGTTCTTAAAGTCGAACACTAGACCCAACGATCCAGGCACCAAACAGCTACTTACCTTGAGCTTCGGTATGTCAATGTAAAGTTCCTCACCAGGACTGACTTTATTAGGGTTCAACGTGATTACATGCTGTGTTCTCACCCCTTTTATGACACCCATGGTCGCTCGTCTAAAACCAGGGCTCAACTCTGCTGACGTGGCGTTCATATACCTTTACATATGTTTTATCGCTACCGTTTTAGCTTGTAATAATCATAAGCAAACCACGCAAGTACCACCGCGAGTACCCACAGATTTTGAGCCAACCAAGCGAGACCCTTTGCACCCAACGTCAACGCGTTGTAAACTAAATTAGCCAACCCAACAGCCCATGGACCCATCTTCGTTATCGCGTTCTTAACAGCCTGTGCGAATGACCTCGTTGCCATAGCGCCTTTCATAACAGCAGATCTCCCAGCGATAATAATAGTTGTTATAATCCCAGCCGCTGAAATCGCTACAGCGCTCAACCCGACCACATTTTCTTTAGCCCATTCCTTGAACTTCTGCAACCTGTCAATGTCGACTTCTTGTTGCGCTCTAACTTCCTCTATTTCTCGCTGTTCTAAGACTTCTATTTTGGCTTGCGTGAGTCCCACCTCTCTAGTAAGCAAACCGTCGTACTCTAGCTGGTCGTCACTCGTAAGACCACTTTGCTTATCTTTTGTATCAAGCTCTGTCATTCTCCTACTCGTTTCATTTATCGCTTCCTGATAATAGTCTGCTTGTATTTGCAATGCGCCATTGTCGCCTATTCTCGACTCACGCAACACACTATCACTTGGGTTGAGTATACCTCTATGTTCGCGGTTTTCTTTTACTGATAGCCCAGCTATGTTATAGCGCTCCACTCTTGTTTCAATCACTGGGGAATCGTCTGGGATCACTTCTGTTGTGACAGCTGTTGTTTCTGTACTCTCAGGGATTTGACTAACTAACTGTTTGAATTGCTTAATCGCGTTTTTACTACTCGCATCTTTACTGTAGATCAAGCCGTTTTCCACAGGTATTAGAATTCGTTTGGGTTTTCCATATTTACCATCTTTGTTTATCGGTTTGAAAAGAATAGACCCTGAGTCCGTCACATATGATCTGTCGGCTATTTTCCTTGACGCGTCGTCATGACCGAGTCTTTTTTTTTTGTGTAACTTACGTATTTTCTCACCTATCGCCTTGACTCTTTCTACTTGATTTTTTACCACCTCTTTGTTGACTGCGTTTAGCTTGTCCAATCTTTTGTAAAGATCGTCTGACCCCACTTCAAGAGCCATACTGTAGCTTGTGTCATTAACGTCACCGTACGACTCCTGTTCAACAAACTCTACCGCTGGGACTTCTGTGTTGGTCCCCCTTATTGTCACCGTTTTACCATCGTTGGTGTCGGTGAACGGCGTCTCTTTTTCTTGAACCCCTCTTCTATCCTGTTCGTACTGTAATTTATTCAGTCTCTCATACAATTTGTCATACTTAACACGCACAATGTCTGGCATGTCGTCGCCATCAGCGTACTCATCGGTAATTGAATGATAATCTAGATAGAGTTTTTCAAGTTCGACATCTAATTGATTATTGGTGTACCTATCAAGTCTATCGAAGTCCCTCATCTCGATATCGCCAAAACCTCCCCCACCTTCAGCCATATTACATTAGCTTACATTTTGAATATCACTCTCTGACTCCCACGAATCACATTTTCTCTCTAGTTTAAATAATTGTACGCAAGCCACGCGAATGTCACCGCAAACACCCACAGATTTTGAGCTAACCAAGCGAGACCCTTTGCGCCTGTCACCAGCGCGTCATAAACTAAGTTCGCCAATCCAACAGCCCACGGACCCATCTTCGTTATCGCGTTTTTAGCAGCCTGCGCAAATGACCTCGTGGTCATAGCGCCTTTCATAACGTTAGTCCTCCCAGCGATAATAATAGTTGTTATAATCGCAGCTACTGAAATCGCTAAAGCACTCACCCCAACCATATTTTCTCTAGCCCATTTCTTAAACTTCTGCAATCTGTCAATATCAATCTCTTGTTGCGCTCTAACCTCTTCTATTCGCCGCTGTTCAATAACCATGTCTTTAGCTTGTGTAAGTCCAATCACTCTTTCAGCTAGATCGACGAACTCTTCGTTCTCTGCGACCGTGAGGTCTTTTTCTGCGAGCTCCGCTATTCTTTTGTTCACTTCATTTATCAAGTTTTGATAACGGTCCGCTCGTATTTGCAATGCGCCAGTGTCGCCTATTCTAGACTCACGCGACACATTCTCGCTTGGATTGAGTAGCGCGCTCAACTCACGGTTCTCGACTGGTGTTAGTCCAGGTATGTTGACGTACTCTGCGTGTGTGGTGTCTAACAATGGCACACTCCTCGCGACGTCTTCACGATCTCTCACGTTGTCAATAGTCTGCGTTGCGAGATCACTAAAAACCCTCTCCACATGTTGATACACTCCTCCACCACTCCGCGTTACGAGATCGCTAGTAGTCTCCCCCATGTGTTGACGAAGTCTTATGTCGTGTTCGCGCTTCAGTCCACTCTCCACTCTAGTTAGTCTAGTTTCCTCATCGGCTGTGACGCCTAGATCGCCCCGAGCTAGCTCAAGATCTTGAGTGGCTCTTTCGAGACTGCGATCTAGTTCATCATTACTCATATCTTTGTATTCATCAAAGCCCTCCGTCTCGAGGTCGTCGAAGCCACTCTTAGCCATGTTACATTAGCTCACATTTTGAATATCGCTTTCTGGTATCCACGAATTATGTTTGCTCTCATAACCCAACCATTTGACCAGCACCATCTTCTTCCCTCCGACTTTCTTTCTTTTCAACACCTTTTCAACTCTGTACACATCGCCGCCATGTTTCTTATTGACCAGCGATAATTCCTGTTCATAAAATTTACCAATAATCTGTTCACCACTTATATCCTCAATTTCGTACACATTCGGGTCGCCACGAATAACCTTTACCACTTTAAACAGCTCTTCAGTGAAGTTGGCTTCATAACCCTTTGTGAACACACTTTTGTATTTACTAATTCTCACCGATTGACCAACTCTAAACTTTGGCAATGGGTTGTCTGCGAATTGGTGACCAAACAAAGTGGTCCACACTTCGCCTTCGTTTGACTTATCGACATCCTTTGGCTTCATCATAATGCTTCGATTCACATTGCTATTGTAATTGCTCACAAACTGATCCAAAACGTCAATCCATTTGTACGTCCCGCGGGTGTAAAAGTACTTCCACATAATGCTCTTGAGACTTCTATTAAAACGCTCAACAACAGCGGCCTTTTTATCGCTCTTAGTGCTGAAATATTTAACGTCACGTTCTTTCAGCAAACTTTTCACACCAACGTTGTAGAACTCAAGTCCATCATCAAATTGCGCTAACTTAGGTGTGGCTCCAAACTGATCTTTAAAGTTATTCAACAACTCTCCAATAGCCTTAGTCATGTTCTTGGTGTCTTTTCTATAAACTGCAATGCCAAAAGCGTATCTACTCAATATTTCAATACCTGTCAATATCCAATAATATCCACCATTCTGTTTTGAGTACTTACTCATGTCCACTAAGTCCATTTGGAGCTCTTCACCAAGAAACCCAACAAAAGTCGCGCGGAACTTATGTCTTCTCACAATGGGTTTGTACCTAGTGTAAGTGTCCTGCGCCGTCAACCACTCTTTCACTGTTTTTCTAGTCACTTTCAATCCGTCTCCCAATGCACTTTGATACAACCTCTCTGCACCACTGTACCCCGTCTTGGGATTATAATAGATGTCTCTCAACCCTTGTTCTGTTTCCACACCGAGTTCCATATAATTCACACAATATACAGTTCCAATAACACCGCACCAATTTTGAGACCACTGTTATTTGGTTTGACGCGAAACGTCATACTTGAGTAAACACCTTTTTTAATACTCACCTTTGACTCAATATCCACATGGCGTTGCACTGACCCTTTCAATGACTGTTCGGTAGGTATTGGCAACGTTGTGATCACATTGCTACGCTTCCCATCAATACCCACGTCGCTCTCCGTCTCAACGACGTCACACGAAACTTCTATGTACTTCAGACCTTTATACATGTCGACCTCGTTTGGGCTAGTGTGCCACTGTGAGTCATTCTGAATCACCTCACCCTTCGCGAAGCCAAGTAGAGGCCCAAGGGTGTCTAACACAGCTGAGCTACTAACCTTAACCCTACACTTGCCTGTGGGCACTAGTTTCTCTATCTCAAGATCCACCTTAAGCTCGCTAGACTCGTGTTTCAAGACTTTGACCAATGCGTCGAAGCTAAAGTACCCTTCACCCACTTTAATCTTTTTAAAAGAGCCTGCCCTAGAGCTATCCAGCGTGAAGACCTGAATGCTGTCGTCGTTTGTTGTGTTATGGTAGTCCCAAAACACAGTGGCTGTCTTGACCACAATGTATGGGTTATCATGTATGACCATCATCGCGTTGTCAAAGGACACAACTTTTTCCGCACCTTCAATGAACACTGTCAACTTTCGCGTCATGTATAACATACAGTATATTATATGCAGAAAGCCCTTCGTGAGTACTATGGAGAGTACTACAAACGCGCGATGGCTAACACATCGAAGGCTACACACAATGCAAAGGCAGACCTCATCAAAAAGTACCCACACGCTACTTTAAGCAAATTCGAGTTCTATCCAAATATTTCGCAAGATGGTAAAATCACGAGTGTCGACGTATATTTCAGAAACAATGACATCCTTAGCACAGACATAACCAGCGTAACCTTCAAAAATGATAAAAACATGTGGAAGTGGTTACACAATAGCAAGTTCCCAATAATATGGCAAGGTGGTGGAACTATCCAACCACTACCAAAAGGTCATAAGAACCACTGGGGGCTTTGGGATGGTTATCCAACAGAAAACGTGTTGAATTATCCAGTGAATAACTTTAAAGTTTTTGTTAACCAAAATAGCTACTTCATGTCAAAGCTACCAGTCTTGCGAGTCACCACGTCAAAGACAAAATCAGAGTGGGATGACAACGAATCTTACTATCGCGTTGTGTTTGCGACGTATTGTGCGAGTTTCTGTTGTGGGGTGTCATTGCAACATTTATCAGTGTCACAAGAAGTTCACCCCGTGGTCACAAGTGTGATGAGGTTTCATTTGTACTTCACCATTAGAAGACTTCTCAGAAGAATGGAGGGTGGTGAGACCATGAAATCGATAAGTAGAGAATTTAACGCTTCCGAATTGTATGGCAAGATTTCCAAAATCCCCAGAAGGCATTACTACCAGAATAAAGTCCTGAGCGATGGCACTTTAGGCGAATCTAGAGTCTTCACACTCAACGACGTTCAGAATGATTACAAACGATACGTCGCGCGATTGTCAGACGGCTTCACCAACATTGGGCTGCAATATCTAAATCAGAGCATAGAGTCCTTTGTGTACTCCACACTTGGTGCGCAAGCGAGAACACGTGTGTCAGTCGTTGGTGGTTCTGCAGGAAGTCTAGAAACCCAACAAGAATTCCGCAAGTTGTTTTCTGACAGTGTTATTCAGTATGACGTGTCGACATGGATTCTCAACATGAACAAATCGATTAGAGACACCAACGTTGTCCAAAATCTTGCAGTGTCACCAAGTACGTGGTTGATGCCAAGTAACGTGGTGATTCTCAAGAATAAAATCGCTGGGTACAACAACTTACTAAAGGTTGCCACAGAGTCCATGAGATTTGGGGTGAACACTAGCTTGAATGCAACAACACCAACAATTACGGCTAAAAAAGTCCACCAAGAAAATGTGGTGACTCACTCCCTAGTAGCGTCAACGATTGTGAAGAAAAAAGCTCACCAAGAAAGTGTGGTGGCACCAACGACTGTGGCTAAAAAAGTTTACCAAGAAAATGTGACACCACCTCCTGTGAAAAAAACAGTGGTCACTACCACAAGTAAGTCAGACACGACAACGCTGGTGATAATCTTGGGGTTCTCAGCAGTCTCTGGCTATCTGTTAACCAAATACACCTTGAAGTAGTAATGAGTCTAAACTACGGGTATGAGTCTGACGACCCTCACGATAAAATACTAAAGAGAACGAAAAGGCATCTGAACGAAGATCCTAAGTTAAGCGCGACTGGTGGAAGGATGTCTGGAATAATAGACATGCAAGGCTCAGCGATAAAAAACGTAGCGGACCCAGTCGATGACTCAGATGCCACGAATAAAAGAGCTCTAGAGCAATCGCTGTCAGGTTTCCTCAAGAGTCAGTCCTATAATGTTGTGCTCGACTTCAACGTTAGCACACACGCCTTGAAAAATGTGGAATTTCACACCAATGGTTCAAACAAAGTGAAGGCCATTGGTGAAACAAGTAAATTAGTGCAAAACAACCCGGCTTATGGTCCTATTGTTGGCATCAGCGGTGTGAGTCAAAGTTTTCTATCACCCGTGTTAACACCAATCCCACTTGAGTCAGGTCTCCATTTTAATTGTCCAAGTATGCAATGGTGTGATCTCTCCATTTTTGTTGTGGTGAGGTTACCAATGAGAACCGCTGGATCAAATTGGGAGACAATTATATCAAACGACGATGGTAGTTGGGATAAGTTCATAGGGTACAAGACTGGTGTGACCAACAAGCTCGCGTATGGTGGTAGCATCCCAGCGATGGAGAAAGTATGCACTATTCCGAGTGGTGTTGACCTCACAAAAATGCATATGATATCGATACACTGGCAAATGAGCAATTCACATGTCAGAGTCAACAACGTTAAGTCAACCGATTCAGACTTCATAGCAAATATGAAAAAGATAGGCGCACCCTATGGAACAATTTTTGGAATACATCGACCAAGAGTACCACTCGCACCTTATGCGCACCCATCGTTGATAGAATTCTACGGTGTGAAAATTGTGAGTGGTTACATGACAAACCGAGACATCATAATCATGGGTGGAGAAATGATGAAGGAATATGGTGTAAAGTAAATGGGAGCGTGTGTTTCAAAAGAACGTGAAATATATAAAATAAATAAAACGACTGACCACATGTTCAAAGCTGGTGGATCATTTGGTCGCGGTGACGTTACTCTCGAGCTCCACGCTGAGATTGGTATGAGGTCTAAAAAGACTTACGGCGAACCTATTATGATACCCGCAGAATTAGACACTGTAGGAGTGGTGGGAGACGTGACCTAAGTTATGTGATGGGTTGGCTTAGAAAACTGGCTCGTAACATTAGAAACTTTTTCAGACGACGTAGAAAACTGAGGGCTAGTAAAACGTATTTGCTGCATTGGTACACAACAAACCAGATCTATAAAAAACCTGACACCTATGTCGAGTAGTTTTTTTCGTGGGGGACTATAGTATAGTGATGACCTCCACAGTGCTTCGATTATTCGACTTCGATGGCCACCAAATCACGACGGTCATGGACAACGGTGAAATATGGTTCAAAGCGAAAGAAGTCGCGAGCGCTCTAGGTTATGCTCGACCAAAAGATGCAGTTAACGACCACGTCGAACCTGATTGCAAAATGAAGATGGAACAGGTCTCGTTTATCAACGAACTTGGGGTCTACTCGCTAGTGTTCTCGAGTAACCTAGAGCGTGCGAAACACTTCGGAAGGTGGGTGCACTCAGAAGTCTTACCAAGCGTTAGAAAAAGTTTAGCTGACGTCGGTCTCAAACACAATCAATTTAAAATGATCACTGAGTTCGACCTTCATACGAAAGTTGTCGGTTTTCTTAGGAAATATTATCCAGAAGCTATTTTGATAGCTGCTTGTGGTGAAAATCAAGACACTTCGAGTAAAAGAATAAACTCGTGGAAAAAAGGTTACCAACGTGGAACACCTGACTTAGTTATTGCCAATGCAAACCGACAGCACAGCGGGCTTGTGATTGAGTTCAAGAATCCAGGTGGTACAGGCAAGACGTCCAAAGAGCAGGAGTCTCTGTTGCTCAGATATAAATCCGCTGGTTATCTAACGTTGTTGTGTGAGTCATACGACGACGCTATTACCACGGTAATAAAATATTTCTTTGACGTTGGGTTTCAGTGCTCTCACTGCCTTCGTAAATTTAAAAATAAATCAGCGTTGAGTAACCATGAGAGACGCTATTGTAAAGAGACTTTTTAGACAGCGAGTAATAAGTCGAATTAGCGCTCGTTCTCGTTGTTGAGACGACGTCTGAAGCGACAACTGCTCTAGCATTTTTTAAAGACGTTTTTAACTTGATAAAAACGTTTGCGAAGATTTCTCTATTTATTTCACAAACCTTCTGACCACTGTGTGAAAAAATGTTTCTACGGGAGACATTGGACGCTTCATGTGACCAATGTCTAAATTTAAAAAGTGGGGTATCCGAGAACACCCCTAATTTTGTGTGGAAGGATGATGACGTCTGCACACCGCGCGATATTGCTCAGCACCACCAACGAATGATGGTCCTGGGTTGTATCTCCAATTGAATGGCGCTTCAACAGTTGTTCCGTAAGTGTCGCGACAAACGGCGCAATACGCTTTTAGAAATGTGATGTCGTCTGCCATTGGGAAGAGTGTGTCAAGTTCACCAAGTCTTTTTAAATGCTCCGTTGTTATGAGACCACAAATAATGACATGAATGCCAGCTTTAATGTATTCGTGAATAACTGACAGATCAGAGTACCAATGACCTTCATCAATGCCAATGACGTCGATGTCAGTCAGCTCGTCGCAACTCGGGAGGTTGGTGATTAACTTTGCAGGTAAACTGTCTGATCCAACAACAATGGTCTGACGATGTGTGGAGAACGTGTGGTCAGTTCGTCTAGTGTCACCTGCGTTGTTCATGTAGAGGACTTTGAGCCCTGATTTACTTAACGTGATTAACCTGCGAAGAGTCTCTGTTGTTTTTCCTGCAAACATGGGACCAATCACGATTTCTAGTTTACCGATTTTCTTCATGATTACTATACCTCCAGAGAAATGTTCTCTCCTGTTGCGGCAACTGTTGCTCGTTGTTAAATATCCGCTGAAGCTCTAAGTTTTCAAGATGGGACCTCGAGCTCTCGTGTCTCAAGCGATGCAGTGGGTCGTTGGTGGCCACACCGCATGGGTGACAGGTGTACACGTTTTCGTCTCTCGCAAAGTGTCTGTGGGCGGGCGAGAGTACGTGGTCCCTGATATCATCCGCACCCAGTATCTCATTACACCCAACCTTGCAAACGTGAACGTCGCGGTTTGCGGCGAGCTCTAGCCACGCTTTGGCTTTGGTTGGGCATGGTTTCCATAGAAGGGTCGCTAAGAACACTTGGAGGAAACTACCGAGTAATGTAGCTGTGGACTCACTAGGGTTGTTCAAGTAGACGTCACTCGCTAACATAAGGTGTTTGAATGGTGAGTAACACCACACAGGGATTATGCTAGCTAACACATCAGCAAGCTCGTTGGCTCTGTCTTCTCGAAGATCGATCCAAGCGTCGAGAAGATACCTCGTATGGCGGATCTGAGAGCCAAGCCGTTTTGGTGGTCCTTCAGGGTCGGGGTCGAACATTGTGTATGTTGAGAAGTACTCGTTTAAGACGGTAGGTCCAGAGGCGCCTTGTAGGGTGGGCACATTGATAAAGGCTGTTCTCAGCATGTTGGCAATATCTTCTTCGCTGATTTCTCGGGCTTGAGTCATTATGTTATACTCTCAGAAAAAATCCTAATTTTTTAGTGCGTTTGGTCTGGAACTGTGAGATACCTGTGAGGTCAACTGTGAGACACCTGTGAGGTCAACTGTGAGTAAGATAATATGTGATAGTGTATTAGATGGTTGAGGACTCACAGACGGTTGTCGACGCTAAGATCACTGCTGACGTGAAAAGTGTTAAGGTGAAGGACCCAAAGCGTGTCGCTGCTGGTAAAAAGTTGGCTGAGATATCGAAAGCTGCTAAAGAAAAGAAAATGCGTGAAATGATAGTTAACGAAGAGCGGGGTGGTGAGTGGGGTTATGGATATGTTGTCGGAACACTTGGTGTAATCATCGCTGGTGCTTCGTTGTGGTACACAATTAGCAGTGAAAAAGAGACACGACTAGAGCCTGTGAGTACTACACCAGCTGTGTCAGAAAGTTGTAGAACTCGTCGTCCAACACTTGACACATTTGATTCTTAAACAAAACACACGACAATGTATATGACTGCGATCGATCGAAAAGAACTTATGAACGAATTGTACGACGCGCTACTTGTCACGACTGGCGCTGTGGCAGTGAGTATGATTTCGAAAAAGGCTTTGGGAGAACCATTGGGAACACCAGAGACAGTGAAAGGTACAGTGAAACTTGCTGCAGCTGTTGGTGCAGGAACGTTGCTAGTAAAATGGTTACAATCGAAAAAGTGGATACCGACAGATCCATTTAAATCAACGTAAGTTAATGGTGAGTGTTGTGGCTGGAGGGATATTTAATGCAGTGGCTTTTGCAGGCGCTGGCTTTATGTTCTCGAAGTTTAATCACTCGGGTTATGAAGCTGAGATGAAAAGACATAACCATGCGTTGGAACAGTTAGCCAGTGCGAAAGAAGTGTGGTATGAAAATGAGGTCGCTAAGAAAGATAAGATCCAGCGTTTACGACAACGGCTCTCTGACGCTAATGCTGACATCAATGACACAAACCACGCGTTGGAAGAACTTAGAAGCGTAATGACCATTCAGTACAGCGGACGAGTGTTCACTGACCTCCCGAAGATTGCGGATTACTATCAACCGAGTGCGGAAATGAAGGAATACCAATTGTTGTTTGTTAGCGCGCTAGGTTTGGGTAGTGGAATAGTAGTGTGGGTGCTAACTCGGTAAAAAAATGTTGGAGTAGTATAAGAGTGATGGACAAACTTATGAGGCAGATGAGTTATGGCTTAACAATTGACGAAATCGCGAATGAGACGCAAATTGAGTGTGGAGGCACCTTCAGGCTTTACTACTGCTCGGATTGCAACGTTGTGAAAAATGTGACTAACTGCGGTGGGTACGCATGTCCAAAGTGTGGCGACACCGAATGGGGTTACACTCAGAGTTACAGCGACATGAGACTCACACGACTAAAAAGCGTTCACAAACGGTCTTGGTGGATGGGGAGGAGACTACGGAACGTTGTGAAGTATGAGCACCTTGAGTTGATAAAGGAGGACTTCCTGAAAGTTGTCAATGCGTTGTACTCATACAATTTGATCAAGGGTAGAAATGTCAGCAGATATGGATACTACATTATTAGGTTGTGTCATAGAAGACGAGTCAAGACACTCAAGAAGGTGTCAGACCTCAAAGACGGGAAGGTGAAAGACTTGTTTGATAACAATCTGTTTGGGGTGGTGTACCCAGAGCTGGGATGGTGTGAAAGTGGTGACAATTACTACGACGAGTGGTCTAGGAAAAAAAACAAGTGTAGTATATAGAAGCCATGGGTGACGTCACAGAAAACTCACTTGTTAGAAACGGTGCAGCCGTTGTGAATCCACTAACAGGTAGAGCAGTCAACGTTCATGGGCGAGTCTACAATCGACTTGTTAGAGATGGTGTTTTTAGCGACACGACGAGTGTCAGTACTATTAATCCGCTGACAAACAGGCGAGTTAACGTTGGTAGTCGGACACACAACCGTCTTGTCAGAGACCAGGAGGCACAACCCACAGTTGAAGACCATAGCCCACGGCTGTTGGATCGAGCACTGAGAGGGTTCACAAGGTCCTATGGAGTCGAAGTAGTTGACGACAGAGACATCAATCAGGTAAATGGTAGTAGAAGTGCTGTCATCAACCTTTTGAGACGTGAACTAGGTGAGACCAACGGAATGAAAGTGGTAGAGACAGTCAAGGTCACTTTTGAGAAAGTTTTAGAACTCAATAAGACCACGTACAAAACTGCCTACTTTAACAGCGAAACGTTCGTCGTCATTAATGAACACGACATTGAGGGTGTCGCCAATCGTGGGTCGGAACAGATCTTGACGCGGATAGCTGGGTGGTTATCTGAGGGGTCTGGATGGACTATCGACAAAATAGATGCGCACTACGTCAATATCGCTATTTACAGACCTCTGCGTGGGAGTAGCTACATTGCGTTGCCAAAGGAGCTGCGTAACAGTAAGAAGGGTTTGATAAACGTAAATAACGGTGATGACAACGAGTGCTTTAGATGGTGTCACCTCGCACATAAATTCCCTGCTGGAAAAAACTCTGATAGAACGTCGAAGTACGCTAGGCATGTCAGTGAGCTGAACTATGACGGAATTGACTTCCCAGTCACACTCAAAGACTACAACAAGATCGAAAAGGCTAACGAAATTAGCATTAATGTTTTTGGGTACGAAAATAAGCAGCCATTCCCTGTGTACGTTTCTAAGGAGGCGCGCCCTGACCATATGGACTTGTTGTTGATAACTAATGACGTAGGTAACAAGCACTACGTCTACATTCGCGATTTTAATAAATTCATGCACCGGCAAACAAAGCATGAGGCGAGAAAGCACTTTTGTAGGTATTGTTTGCAGTGCTTCACCCGAGAGGACGTGCTTGAAAGTCATATTGAAGTATGTTTGGTCATTAATGGGAAGCAAGCTATTAAAATGCCGCAAAAAGGTGCGAAAGTGAAATACGAGAATTTTAGTAGACAGCTAAATGTACCATTTGTGGTGTACGCAGACTTCGAGGCTATCACACAGAAGGTGCACACAACAAAGCTGTCAAGCGAGTGTAGCTACACAAATGCCTACCAGAGGCACGTTGACTGTGGCTATGGGTACAAATTAGTTTGTTGCTACGACAACGAATACAGTAAGCCAGTGAAAGTGTATCGCGGTGAAAATGCAGTTAATAAGTTCATTGGGGAGATGTTAGAAATTGTTGAATATTGTAAAGAAACATCTGAGAGTCACTTTAACAAAGAAATGGTGCTGACTGACGACGATAAGAAGAATTTCGACGAGGCTAAGAGTTGTCATATTTGCAGCGTTGAGTACACTAGCGCCGACGTTAGAGTGAGAGACCACTGTCACGTGTCAGGTAAGTACAGAGGGTCCGCGCATCGTGACTGTAATGTGAACTTTAAGTTGACTGATAAAATTCCTGTGATCTTTCATAACTTACGTGGCTACGATAGTCATTTCATCATGCAGGAGATTGGTAAGTTTGGTCAAGACATAAATGTGATACCAAACAACATGGAGAAGTACATGGCGTTCATGCTTGGAAAAAACTTGGTATTTTTGGACAGCTTTCAGTTCATGGGTAGTGGTCTAGACAACTTGGTGAGGAACCTACCAAGGGACGCTTTCAAACACACGTCAGAAGTGTTTCGCGACGAGGGTTTGGCACTCATGACAAGAAAGGGAGTCTATCCCTACGATTATATGGACTCCTTTGATAAATTCGACGAATGCGAGCTACCCTCCAAAAAGGACTTCTACAGCATTCTGAATGACGAGCACATTACGGAAGAAATGCACGAGCGCGCCATCGATGTGTGGGACTACTTCGACGTTGAAAACATGGGTGAGTATCACGACCTGTATTTGAAAAGCGATGTGCTCTTGCTTGCCGACGTTTTTGAGAACTTTAGAGAGACATGCCATCGCGAGTATAAATTAGACCCGTGTCACTATTTCACATCGCCTGGATTGGCTTGGGACGCCATGCTAAAGATGACTGGAGTGGAACTCGAATTATTGTCCGACATTGACATGTTCCAGTTCGTAGAAATGGGTATGCGTGGTGGTGTGAGCTACATATGCAACAGACATGGCGTGGCGAATAATAAATACATGAAGGGGTATGATAAAGCGCAAGAGTCGAAGTATTTGATGTACCTTGACGCCAACAACTTGTACGGATGGGCAATGAGTCGAAGTCTACCCACGGGCGGCTTCAAGTGGTTGACTGAGAAAGAAATAGAAAAAGTTAATCTATGCGACTATCACAACAATAGTAAAAAAGGTTTACTGCTTGAGGTTGACTTGGAGTATCCAGACCATTTGCATGACCTACACAACGATTACCCGTTGGCTCCCGAGAAGATGGAGATAACTGTTGACATGTTGTCGGAGTACTGCACAAAAATCAAAAATAAGTTTAATGTGAGTGTTGGTGGTGTGAAGAAGCTGGTGACTAATTTGATGGACAAAAAAAAGTATGTGTGTCACTACGGAAATCTGCAGTTGTACATGGATCTTGGATTAAAAATCAATAAAACTCACAGGGTCCTGCAGTTTGACCAGTCCAAGTGGCTAGGCAAGTACATCGACTTTAACACAGTCAAAAGAACCGCGGCCAAGAACGCTTTCGAGAAGGATTTCTTCAAGTTGATGAACAATAGCGTGTTTGGGAAAACAATGGAAAACTTGAGGAAGCGTGTGGACGTAAGATTAGTGACCACTGCGAAGAAATTAGAAAAGCTTGTCTCGAAGCCGACGTTTGTGTCTTGCAAGATATTTAGCGAGAATTTAGTCGCTGTCCACAAAGTCAAAGAGACGCTGACATTAAATAGACCCGCATACGTGGGTATGTGCATACTAGACTTGAGTAAAACGCTGATGTACAACTTTCACTATAATTATATTATGAAAAAGTACTCTAGCGACACCTGTAGACTACACTTCACTGACACTGACAGTCTGTTGTACTCAATCAAAACTGACGACGTTTATTCCGACTTTATGATGGAGTGCGAAAAGTTCGACAATAGCGACTACCCTGCAGACAGCCCATTCTTTTTTAGAGAGAATAAGAAAGTTATTGGGAAGATGAAGGACGAGTGCGCTGGAACACCAATTATTGAGTTCGTCGGGTTGCGCAGTAAAATGTATAGCTATTTGAAAGAGGATGGGGTAGGTGGGAAAACCGCTAAAGGCATTAGAAAGAATATAATTAAAAAAGTGATCAAGCACGAAGATTATAAAAGTGTGTTACTTGAGCAGAAACAATTGCGACACACAATGAAGACCATTAGAAGTGTCAAGCATCAGCTCGGTAGTTACGAAATTAATAAAGTGTCGCTATCCTGTTTTGATGATAAACGATACCTTTTAGAAAATGGTATTGACTCCTACGCATATGGTCACAAAAACATTGAAAACAGTGAGCAAACGGACTAATTTGCAAAACAACCGGCTATTTGTTGACCAATCAAAAGAGCACCATTTCGCTATCCATTTGGATAAACATCACCACTAGAATCAAAATCTAGTGGTTTTTTTTTTCGCGCGTGAATTTGTGAGACAGCAGTGGAACGTGTCGGTGGTTTGTTGAGCAAAAATGTAAAAATGCTGAAATGACACCTTCTACTTTTTTAAATGTGTGAAAACGTTGAAGTGGCACACTATGCCTTTTTTAAATACGCGAAAATGTTGAAACGACATTCTCCACTTTTTAAAGACGTGAAAATGATGAAACGACACATTCTAGCTTTAAATTTAGCGAAAATCGTTATTTTAGTATTTCTCATCAATTGAGTAGAAAACATGGGAGGGGTGTTTAGATTGACTAATGATTGCCATAGTAGTATAGAGAGTGGTGGTACGAGCTCACCAACGTCGATTGTAAAACATAAACACCAAAACATTGCTGAGTTGTGGCTTGACACAAATTTGGCGATGTTTTGGTGTTTATATTACGGTTGACGTTGACTGAGCTCGTACCGCCACTCTCTATACTACTAATATCTAATCCCTTTATGTTTATATAATACAACACGCTATTATTAGGTACGAAACGCAATTATAAAATAATCTTCCTCAACATCTAAAACTACAACTCTAAAATCTAATTTATTTATGTTTTAGATATTACATAACACTATTAGCACCTATGAAACGCAGTTATAAACATTATTCCTCATGGTTTTATTATTCCTGGTATATGTCCACATGTTCAAATTCATTCAAGAACGCTAAAATCTAATCCCTCTAATCCTTTATGTTTATATAATAAAAAACACTATAGTAACTATGAAATAGAATCTTTTGCATTGATTTATGATTCCTAGTATGTTAACATGTTATTTCAAATGCAGTCAAGAACGCTAAGATCTTTATATTTAGATAAATACATAACCCTATTATTTTCTATGAAAAGCGTTTATAAAAATATTCTTACATTGATTTATGATTCCTAGCCTGTCAACAAGTTATTCAAATTCACCCAAGAACTCTAAGATCTAATCCCTAGCTTCTGAATCGCTTTTTATAAAATTATTTAAAATAAAGTTTTACACGTATAAAAGATATGAGTGCTACCCGTTAAACATCTTTGAAGATGTATGCTCCTGCGCGAAAGACATGGTCGTTTAATTGTAGATCTAAAGAAAAGGCTGGTAAAATGTTTAAGGAAGCACAAACAATTAACGCCTGTACAGACTGTATGTTTAACATATCTGAAATTTCGTTTTTTGAATGTAGTTATCCAACTGAAAATAGCGAGGGATATATTCAGGGTATGGTTATATTTAAAGATGCACGTCATGCCTCTGAAGTATGGAAATGGTTGGCGATATCCACCCAGAAATTTGTCGATCGTACTATGGCGATGTATATCACTACGGGGGACGAACTTATGATATATCAACATTTATTCAAAATGGTAAACGACGTGCATTAAATGGAAGAAGTTGGGGGTTCACAAGACGTCAAAAATTAGCTGATTATAAAGCATTGCATAGACGATGTAAAAGAAGATGCAAACAACAATTGGGAGAAACCCAATAAACATTATTATTAAAAAACTGAAAAACATTATTACTATTGGAACGTTTGCACAAAAAAGATATTAAAAATGTTGATTGTTTTATATTGTTTATTGTTTTTTTAAATATTTCAGCGTCCTTTCGTCGACGCAGACTTTCATCATTTTTCCCCACGATTAAATTGCCTCCTCGCGTTTTTTTTTGCCTACTCGGGTAACTATTCTTTCTTCATCGTCTTCATTCTCTCGATCTTCTTTCACAACCAAAAACACGCAAAAACTTCCCTCATCGTATCGGGTCTTTATTGTTTTGGTTTTGGTAATAAAGGAATCCATTTCTTCTTTATATTTGTTTATAAGACTTGTCTTAATAGATATATGAATGCTTTTAGGACGTAGAACGATGGACATGACAATTTATATTTGTTGATAGGCGTTGACACAATTAACTTTCTAACCAATCACATTTCACTAGCATTACATCATATCCAATCAGGGAATTATTAGGGATTATAGTACCTAGTAACGCATAAACACTACGTAATGTATACATAATCCCATATGATTTATTAATGTTTCAACCTGTCAAAACATAGATTATAGAGATTATACTACCCAGTAACGCATAAACACTACGTAATGTATACATAATCCCATAAGTAGTTATATTGATATATACATATATTTCAATGTGTGTGGGACTGGTCCGAGTTCTTAGCCAATCAGAATCAAGTATGATTTGAATTGATCAATCAGAGCACAGTCCAGTCCCATATTTCCAGGGGGGTCAATAGTTTTAAGGTGTGGTCACCCTGTAAAGAGCGACCAGTGATCAAATCAGGGGGGATATGCAACTGGTCGTATACAAGAGGTTTTTTAATGAATTTGTATATTTATGTCATGAAACCTGGTGTTGTTTTACAACCAGTTTGTGATGATCATCCTTTCGTTTTATGACCAGAGAGATGAAGGTCATTCAAGGTGATCGTAGTCCATTTCATGAGATAGATATAGCAAAAAGTATAAAAACCCTTGAGTACACAACCATCATACCTCACCAGATGTGATTTATACTTACGTACACGTGCCATTGTGCAAAACTTCAAATTATTTGTATTTGAAAAGAGAGCTGTGATGTTTAAATAAAAATAATCAAAAACCAAATTTGATTTTAGAATTAATCATAGAAATTTCCGTCACGGAGCTCTTACCCCAACGCCATCTTATGACGGAATGAATGATATTTCTTAGTTACGGTATTTTAAAGGACATTGGCAACAAAAATTAAGTTTGTTTTATTTGAAAGAACTCTTAAAATAATGAAGAATATTAATTTATAGTTCTTTCATATTTTACTTAGTTCTTGAGATATTTAGACTTATGTGATATTCAAATGAGATGATCTATGATGTCTAAGATGATTAATACATTTTAACATATTGAAAATCGTGAGTATCTTTATGATTATTAAATGAAATTACTTGAAACGTTGCATGTAGATACATACCACTAAACTGCAGATCATCATTCAAGTCTTATGGTTGCCATGGTAACGGATTAGTTTACAGACCTCTTGATTTCAAAAACAAAACTATTTGTTTTCCGACAAAGTAGACTTTGTACCAACTTCAAATCTCAGTTTCGAATTGGCTATGACAGTGAACATTTGCTGAACAGGTACCAACCCAATAAGGTTCGGCACTGAAGAGAAAACAAATAATTTTGTTTTCGAAATCAAGAAGTCTGTAAAATAATCTGTTACCATGGAAACCATAAGACTTGAACGATGATCTTCAGTTTAGTGGTATGTATCTACATGCAAAGTTTCAAGTAATTTCATTTAATAATCATAAAGATATTCACGATTTTCAATATGTTAAAATGTATTAACCATCTTATGATGTCATAGATCATCTCATTTGAATATCACATAAGTCTAAATATCTCAAGAACTAAGTAAAATATGAAAGAACTATAAATGAATATTCTTCATTATTTTAGGAGTTCTTTCAAATAAAACAAACTTAATTTTTGTTGCCAATGTCCTTTAAAAAATGATGTCTCAAAAATTTTAGATGAAATATTGCAAAAAAAATTAGATGAAATGTACCAAAAAACAGTTTGGTGCATTGGATCAAGGTTGTGTGTGTGGAAAAAAGTTTAGAGGTTTATACCGTAAAGTGTTTAAAAAAATTAGATGAAATGTACCTAAAAAAAGTTTAGATTGTGATTATGGTTGGGTATATAAGGTGAGATTTCATAATATTGTTCACTTCTACTTCTGTTGTGTGCTTGCTTGTAAGTTGTACTTTTTTTAGTACAAGACTCTGAATTCTTCCAGTGTGCTGTAGTATTTATTACTAAAATGCATTGGCGCGCATTCACCCGTAGTCGAATTTGTGATTGGAATGAAATTGGCTCTGGTGCAAAGCGACAATCAGGTCATCCCTCATTCTATCAATTGCTTGTTTTACGCCAGGGTTGTTCGTGAGCGTATGATGAAAGAGTTAGCTATAGTAAAACACACAGGATGCAGAAGTTTGATGACGTTTTTTTTAATATATGGTATTTTACAGATGGAATGAAAACAAAAAAAGCTTTTAACAAAAATAAGAACACAAAAAGTTATTTTAATAAAATTTATAAACCCAATTTTCTGTCTCGGCACCGTCTTTTTTTGTTTTTAATGTGGGATATCCCCCTACAAGTAAAAATATATAATATGTTATTGCTTACGCATTTCGATTAATTTTTGGTATTCTCATAATATATAAACGACGTACCCCCACCGTCAACGTATTCCCACACTTTGTCGTCATCGTCTTCTTCGGGAGGGGTGTACTCATCGAAGTCGAATTCGTCATCTGCTTGGGTTATGAAAACCCAAACCTCACCTTCTGGTTTCTGGACTTGTTTTTCTTCCTTTGTGCGCTCTTCTTGTTGGTTTGCGTTGCTTTGGTCTGTTGGCTCTGGGTTTGCGTGGCCCTCTCGCACGTTGTTATCCATCTCTTAGTCTTTATAGTATTTCTTTTTCTTACTTCTTTCGTCTCCATTTGAAATCGTTTGGTTTGAGACGCCTTTACCTGCATATTTTATAATCGCGATCTGTGTTACTATCACAATGGTTTTGGGGGTTTGACCAATCAGAGCTTGTTCAATCAAAGTACACCTAGAGTTTGACCAATCAGAGCTCGTTCATTAAAGCGTTAATGCAAAACCGATGATTTGTAATAGGTAGGAACAATGAGACGGTGTTGCGGGATTAGACGCGAATCCATAATTAGCGATTTGTTCTAAATACACTCCATTGAGTCAAACAGGTGATTTGTAATATAGTTATGAACAATGAGATGGTATAGCGGGATTAGAGACTTGTTCTAAATACTCCTCCGGGATGTCGTCAAATCAGTTGATTTATTAATACTTGTGGAATTAGGCGGCCATATTGGAGGGATTAGACGACCCCGTGAATTATACACCCATAGTTACAAGGGGGTGGGTGATGCGTTTAAATACGTCTACATTCTAGATTATTAAAGTGCCTATATCACCTGTGGGATCTTTACATATTTATAGTAATTGGAACATTCTAAGAAGATTTGTACTATATCTTCTCAGGCGAAAATTTCATCTTCATGGACTTTTTTGCAGTTAAAGTTACCGGATATGACATCAAAGGAGGAATTGCAAATCAGTTTTCTTTTGTTTCTTGCTTCAAAAATTCCTCCTTTGATGTCATATCCGGTAACTTTAACTGCAAAAAAGTCCATGAAGATGAAATTTTCGCCTGAGAAGATATATTACAAATCTTCTTAGAATGTTCCAATTACTATAAATATGTAAAGATCCCACAGGTGATATAGGCACTTTAAGATTTTCACACTTATTTAAGTATATTTATAGCTATTTTTATGTTTTATATTCTTTTTTGTTACTCTAATTTATATTTTCTCAGAATTTAGTGAAACAATTTAGTATATATTTTAATATCCCCGATAACAATTTGTGAGGGAATAAGTGTTGGTAACTAGGATTTAAGAGCGTATAATTATATTCATAATACATGTCAAACAGATGTGTTTTAATAAAAATACAAATAGAACTATCAAGTACATAGCGTATTGTGAATGAGTTTTCAAAGTAGATGTGCTTTCCAATGAGATCTTATATCAAGTTTAATCTCGTTTATAGATATTTGACTTGTTGACATGAGACTTGACTATAAATGTTTAGTAGAGATAGGATGACTATATATACAAAGGGGTTAACTCAGATCTTTACAATGAATATATAATGATGGTTAAGATATACGGGTTTTACCAATCTTATCGATTTAACCCGAATCAAATTCTGTCTTAAAATATTTGTTATGAAATAAAATGTAAAAAATGTAAAATGTAATAAAATAATTGTTATGTTCGTCTATAAAAAATAGATCATACATTTGTTTTTGGCAGCAGGTTTTTGTATTGGACTTGATCGCATTAAATGTAGCACTCGCTGACGAGATAGTTCTTTCAGAGATATTAAATCAATAAATTCTGCTTGATTCATGGTTGCTATGCGGGTGGACGGTTCAACTTTCAATCTCCACATGAACACACTGTCCGATTAATTCTGTAAAATCTGTCGATGTGTAGCAATATATATACTTATATTCCTCATCCCATAAAAATAATATCTTATATAATATTGTTTCTGCTCGTTGATCGTTGGGTAACATAGCCATTCTATGACATTTAATCACTTGAAATTGAACATGTGAAAAAAACTGCGCTAAACTAAATCGGTCATTATACACAACAGAGGATTTTCATTAGTACCTGTTGCCATTTTTAAGTGTTCTAAAAAAATATCACTCCTAACATATGCTTTTATTTCTATCCCAACAACGTACTGATAAATTTTTAATAACGAGAACCCTAGCAAGCTTTAGATAATTTTTATGGAAAAGATATTAAGTAAACAAAAGTTTAAAAGATATTTACTCTATATTATCATTCAACCAATCAGGTTACTCCTATTTTTTATGTGATTATCAATTTGGGATGTTAACAAAAGTTTAATTCACAAGATGAGTATGGCGCGTGTGAAGAAGACCCATAAGAAAGTTGAATGTGGAAAAGCAATTGCCCGAATAAAAACTAAAATGAAAGATATTCCCAAGATGTTAAAACATCGACGTCTACAGCAACAAGAATATCAAAAAACGATAGATAAAATGGGGATGAAATTTTCAGATGACAAACTAGGCACACGCAGTCAAAAAGAAATTTTACAAGAAATCAGAAGAAAGAAAGTAAAACATCACGAAAGTAAAGGTATCACACAACTACAGTCGCTATTAAACACCCTGTACCAATACCGTCTCCACCACAAGCAAAGTATAATTCGCCTCCACCGCAAGCAAAGTATAATTCGCCTCCACCACAAGCGAAGTATATTTCACCTCCATCTCCTGTCTACGAAAATATATCACCACAACAACAAGAAGAAATTGATAATTATATACTCGATATGCCCATTGATTTCTTTGGTCAAATACCCATTCCTTCTCCTTAGAATTTAATTCGACTGTGTCATGAAACGGTTCCACCTTTCGTTCAAGAAACAAATTTAATACGAATGGTGGATGAAATAGCAAACGCTCTTGTCCCAACATTTTCCCGTATCCCTCCTTCACCCGCACCATTACCACCTATCTCTACATCACCCCAACCATTATTTTCACAAGAAATAGGACCGTTTCTTTGTGAAGAAGAAGAAGAAGAAGAAGAAGAAGAAGATCGAGAAATATCTAACGATCCTCCACTTAAAAAAAGGTGTTTTAAACGTCCTTTAATTTATATGAAACGTGAGAAAAAAGGTGATGAACATCGTGAAGAAAAACGAATGACAATCTATTCCAATTACGAGCAAGATATTATTTGTACGCAACGCGATAAATATCGTGAGTTAGAAGGACTATATATTGAGAAACTATATATAAATAAACAATATTTACCATGGCGTTCTAAAAAATTTACTAGTGATCTTATGGAAAAACGATATATAACGGATAATAATGAAGTAAAAAGAAAGCATGAATTTAAAAAAAGAAAACCAAAATGTATAAAATGATATTGTTGTAAATAAAAAATCAGTTAAGTGTGAAATCATGGAAGTGTGGAATATTATGGTAAAAGAACTGGCACGTTTTGAAATATGGTATGGCAAAAAGTATGGAAAAAGTATGGAAAAAAGTGTGGAAATGTCTTGACGACGATGAGAAATTTTTTAAAGGTATTATTTGGTATCCAAAAAATCCACGTGAACTTTTGGATGTATATAATCGGATGGATAGACATGAAATTGGACAAATAATATTTTTTGCTTTAATCCTATGTTTTTTTAGATATAAAAACATTGATAATGAAGAATATTATATAAAATTGTTTGTACGTCAAACAATTGTTTGTACATCAAACAATTTTAGATTTTAGAAATTCTCATCTTAAATTCATTTTGTTCCCCAATGAAAAAAACACAATTGGTTTTGGTTGTTGAATATAATCTTTGAATTTTTGAAATTAATCTAAATACAATTTTTTAATACTCTGTATTATAATGTCAGGATCTTCATAGTTAATATTATATGCTTCTATAATAATCTTAATAATAAAAGTGTTTGATCTAGTATGATCAGATATTATCCTTACCCCTATAGTATAATTATGTAATATATCGAAAAACGAGGGTAAAATTGAGGGTAAAATTGTAAACTAACGGGTCTATTATTTTGTATAATACTATTATTTTTAACAAGATCAGAGAATAAACTTACTTTAAACTTATAATTTACACTCGTTTTATAAAACAATTTAAACCAATAAGAGTAATTCTGACAATTTTTATAACAACAGGTAAATAGGTGGGGGTTTCGTTATCAGTAGCTTAACAATCTTATCGTCCCCAGCGTTAATCTTTGATATAGGGTTATGATTTTTGCAAAAGAAAATAAAACAACTTGCTAGTTGATAAACTATTTTCTCAAATTTATCTAAATCATGCAGATAATAAAAAGCAGCCTTCAAATAAAAAGGATCTAAAAATAATAAATAAATACAACAATATGTAAATTCACGACAAAAACAACGATTAAGTCTATGTAATATATTACAAAGATAAGACCCTCCATATCCTATGGGTTTAGAAATTGTAAGATTAGTTTGATCATCAGTAATAGTAATAGAAATAAAATGGTAAATATCATTTCTGGGGTAATAACTTGTTTGAATGTCAATAAAAAAATTATTTGAATGGTTATTATTCAAATGAAAAATGATTTAAATAATGTTTGAGACGATATTAATAGTAAGTTCGGGTAACGCGAACATAGTTTTTCACCATAAATAAAATATTTTCGTTGTGTATAAACTACAGGTATTATATATTGATGTTTATGTTACGATTCTCCAATCCTTGCATTCATCTTGGTTCATCTTGGTTCAGTTTTCATTTTTTCAATATATGCGTAATTTCCATAACCCCTCCAAATATTTTGCGAATCAATTTCCACACATTCAATAATTCCACCGTCGTAATAGTCACATAAGTCAGACAGAAAATAATAATCCAATGTAACGGTTACGAAAATGTTGTATACAATAAACAATTTTCAATATCGTCTTAATATTGATTTATTGTTCATTAGCTTGCTCATAGGTTCTTTTATTACCAATTTTCAATGACATTCTCAAAACGAATGAAGGAACGAGTTTTAAAAAAATCGACTTGTATATATACTATTTTTCCATTTCTAAAAAATATATATATTTCCACACACTGTTTGATCTTACACAGTAAGTGTTGATGAAGAATTTAACATGAAATTGATTTGATATAAACTAATCCCACGAGTATTAATAAATCAACTGATTTGACACCAAAGAGTGTGTTTAGAACAAATCGCTAATTATGAATTCGCGTCTCTCTAATCCCGCAAAACAACACTAATCCCTTCTTTAATACTCATTGTTCATGACTATATTACAAATCATTTGTTTGACATGAACAAGCTCTGATTGGTCAAACCATCCTACCCCCCACTATTCGTTGGCATAGTAACACCAGGTTTTATAATAGCGTCCTGCGTTGGTTCGAAAATAATTAATAACCGTCTGAGTGCAAGAGAGAGAGAATGGTAAAAATATTTGAGAAGTAGAACGTGAACAGCGAAACAGAAATTAACGAAGCAGATGACTACATCCCATTAGAGAAGCAGGTGGATACAGCTGACAATCAACAGAAAAAATCTGAAGAGCTCAGTATCGAGAAGTTGTATATGGGTAAATATAACTGTGCATTAAACAAATGTAAAGAAGAAATATCCCCAGAAAGACAAAAATTATTTTTATCCCATATCACTCATATAATGGATTGTGAATGTTACCAGTTTAAGGGAGAAAGACCCGGTTATCGTGAAGTAACTCTTCTTTAACTTCAAACGAAGAAGTATTTTATTTATCATTGTTATGATGACAAGTTATTTATTATTATAAGTTAAAACCCTACAAGGAACTAACTCGAAGGGAACGTTCTACCGTCTACTATCAATACCGATGTCATGGCTTAGACTATTTATCTGGAAAACAATCAAGACATTATTTTAGTCAAAGCGAACTTATAAACAGATTAAGTTTTTTATTTCGTAATGATTTTTCACCGAATGCTATTATCGGTTATAAAGGTGGTGATAGTAGTAATATATATATATTATTATTATTAATGTGTTAGGGACTGGACCGAGCTCTAAGCCAATCAGAATCCAGTATGATTTGAATTGACCAATCAGAGCACAATCCAGTCCCAATTCATGAGCAATTAAACCAATAGCATGTAAGCATTCGGTCACATGATGCTGTTTGGATACCCCGGTCAAACACCGCCAGACAAAAGATTTCAGCTGCATACGTAATTAAGATATTTGATCCAAACACTAGTGTTTGGATCAAATATCTTAATTACGTATGCAAAATCAAGTCAGCAAACAAATTCACACACAAAATTCCTTTATTCACTCTTTGTCGTCTACCACAAATCTAATGTTACAGCCACTAAACACACACTTGTCCAGTTTAATACTCGCAGAAACAAAACCCTCTACCATGCATCACAATCATCTCAACTCCACTATTTAATTTATCATTATCTATTCATCGTGGAAAACCCACTTCAGTTATGCATTATGTAATATCTCAATAGAATTCCTAATTACGATATCCTTCGTTAGAAATTCTATTCAAATCAGCAAACGAAAACATTCTCTTACCTCTCCATTCATTTCAGTAGCTATATAAACAACTCGAGCTCGTGTCCCACCGGGATATCCAAACACTCGAAAACAATGGACAAAAACACTCGCGCTGCGCGCTCGTGTTTTCACCATTATTTTCTCGTGTTTGGATATCCCGGTGAAACACTCGCTCTCGTTGTTCATATATTACATAAAAATTAGATGTAATATACCTTGGAAAAAGTTTTTGGGTTTATACCGTAAAAGTGTTTTAAAAAAATTAGAAGAAATATATCCCAAAAAATTATTAAGAGTTTGTCAATTAGGGTTGGGTATATAAGCAGACGGGTTTGATAATATTTTTCAGTTGGTTCCTGTTGTGTGTATTGCTCGCTTGTAAGTTGTACTTGGTACAAGACTCTGAACTCTTCCAATGTGCCGTAGTGTTTATCACTAAACTGCATTGGCGCGCGTTCACCCGTAGTCGAATTTGCGATTGGAATGAGATTGACTCTGGTCCATAGCGACAATCAGGTCATCCCTTATTCTATCAATTGCTTATTTTACGCCAGGGTTGTTCGTTAGCGTATGATGAAAGAGTTAGCAATAGTAAAACACACACACGATGTAGAAGTTTGATGAATTTGTTTTAAAAACATGGAATATTTACAAGTTTTTTTGGTTTTGGAGAAGGTAATGACAACCACAATGATGTCCTGTATGTGTGAATGTAGAGAGCTATGGGGATGGGGATTGAATAATAAGCGCATTTAGCCTCTGGCTACAATGCGTATCATATTGCAGCACGCGCTGGACATGCAGTGTAAACTGAATAAAAAGTATGAATAAAACACAGAAACAGATAGTAAAGATGCGTATAATTGTATAGTGCATAGTATAACATGCGGGATAACCCTGTACGCATTTCGACCTTTTTGGTCTCTTCAGCAGGGTATCGGGTTGGCAGTTGATGTTTTTTTCGTTGGAAGATGAATAATAATGCGCGGAGTAAACAAAATATGCGTGTAACTGTAAGGAAAGAAAAAGTGATTGCTTACCAAAGAGTTGTATGTTATGGAAAGTCCAACGCGTCGTGCCATGAGTATAGGGTTGAAGGGCTGTAGTAGTCAAAATGTTCGTTCTCGATCTTTGTATAGTATAGCTTGAGCTTCGTCAAATATAAATTGTCACTGAGGGCGTTTATCAGTTGGTAATACAGTATATACGTGAGTTGCGTCATTAGTTACCAGGTTGGTTGGTGTTTCATGTATCGGTCACCAAATGAGGTACATAGTTTTCCTTATTGTCCTGATTATCCCGACCTTCCCCGCTATGGGCCATCTACATCAACTTTTCTAAAGTTATCTTAGTTATTAGTTATGCTGCAGTTATCTTAGTTATAAGTTATATTAGTTATACTAGTAATCTTAGCATACTAGTTATCTTAGTTATATTAGTCATCTTAGTTATTCTAGTTATATTAGTTATCTTTGTTATTCTTGTTATCTTAGTTATACTAGTTATCCTAGTTATATTAGTTATACTACAGTAGTTATCTATAAGTTATATCAGTTGTACTAGTTATCTAAGTTAAACTAGTTATCTTAGTTATTCTTGTTATCTTAGTTATACTAGTGGTAAGGGGGGTTAGTCCGTGTGTTTGGGGGATAGTAAGGTAAATAATCTGGTTTCAAGATCGTGAGTAATTGTAAGTTAATATTACGTGAGGTGTTGATTAATAAAAGCTGAAGGCCAACGGCATGAAATCTGCGCTTTGGACAGTGCTTTCTACGTTGTGTGTCGCGTTGCTAAATTAACTGTCAAATAGAAAGACTGTACGGTGTAATAATGTAGAAGTTAAAGGGGAAGGGTTTAGCAGCAAAAGCTAAAGGCCAACGGCATGAAATATGCTCTTTGGACAATGCTTAACACATGGTGTTTATGATATTTGCGCTATTATCCGTCAATGGTCAAAACTGTAAAGTGTAGTAAAGTAGGGACTATGTAATTGTGGCGACCATTGAGTAATATCAAGATCGTGAGCGTTGTAACTGTAAGTTAATATTACGTGTAGAATATGTAGATAATACACGAAGATTAGTAGGTGTTGATTAATAAAAGCTGAAGGCCAACGGCATGAAATCTTCTCTTTGGACAGTGCTTTCTACGTTGTATCATTGTGTGTAGGGTTGCTAAATTGACTGTCAAATAGCAAGACTGTACGGTGTCAGTAATAAAGTAGAAGTTAAAGGGGAAGTGTTTAGCAGCAAAAGCTAAAGGCCAACGGCATGAATTTGCTATTTGGACAATGCTTAACACGTGGTGTTTGTGATATTTGCGCTATTATCCGTCAATTGTCAAAACTATAAAGTGTAGTAAAGTATAGGGACTATATAATTGTGGCGAGCATTGAGTAATATCAAGATCGTAGTTTGTTAATACACGAAGATTAGTCTAATATAGTATAGGTGTTGATTAATAAAAGTTGAAGGCCAACGGCATGAAATCTGCTCTTTGGACAGTGCTTTCTACGTTGTGTCATTGTGTGTAGGGTTGCTAAATTGACTGTCAAATAGCAAGACTGTATAGGGTGTAATAAAGTAGAAGTTAAACGGGAAGTGTTTACTGTTTAGCAGCAAAAGCTAAAGGCCAACGGCATGAAATTTGCTCTTTGGACAATGCATAACACATGGTGTTATGATATTTGCGCTATTATCCGTCAATTTTCCCGAACAAACAACACTTTGGTAAGCAATCACTTAAATTTTCTTTCCTTACAGTTACACGCATATTTTGTTTACTCCGCGCATTATTATTTATCTTCCAACGAAAAAATATCAACTGCCAACCCGATACCCTGCTGAAGAGACCAAAAAGGTCGAAATGCGTACAGGGTTATCCCGCATGTTATGCTATGCACTATACAATTATACGCATCTTTACTCTCTGTTTCTGTGTTTTATTCATACCTTTTATTCAGTTTACACTGCATGTGGAGCGCGCGTTGCAATATGATACGCATTATAGTCAGTGGCTAAATGCGCTTATCATTCCAATCCCCGTCCCCATAGTTTTCTACATTTACATATACAGGACATCATTGTGGTTCTCATTACCTACTCCAAAACCAAAAAACAATGAATATCTCTTGTAGCGAAAGGATAGAGCTAATCCAGGCTCGCCACAATTGTATAGTCCCTACTTCACTACACTTTACAGTTTTGACAATCGACGTATAATAGCGCAAATATCATAACACCATATGTGTTAAGCATTGTCCAAAGAGCATATTTCATGCCGTTGGCCTTTAGCTTTTGCTGCTAAACCCTTCCCCTTTAACTTCTACATTATTACACCGTACAGTCTTTCTATTTGACAGTTAATTTAGCAACGCGACACACAACGTAGAAAGCACTGTCCAAAGAGCAGATTTCATGCCGTTGGCCTTCAGCTTTTATTTATCAACACCTAACTAATCTTCGTATATTAACAATACTCACGATCTTGAACCCCGGTTATCCCCCTTACTATGCCCTAAACACACGGACTTAGCCCCTTACCACTAAGATAACTAGTATAACTAAGATAACAAGTATAACTAATAAACTAGGAGTTACTATCGCAAGGCAAGTGCTGCCTGAGGAGTTTTCCCAGAAAAGAACAAAAGATGAAGTTTAACTTATTTTTTGTAATGACTAAAAGGTATATGGGCATATATAAAAGTTATTGGAAAATTTCAGTTTTTACAAATGGTTTCAATAAAGAGTCAGGAGCTACAGTTATTTTAACGACATTACAAAACTTTTTATTGTATTCATACTTGGTCATTTTAATTGGGCTCTTGTTTTCCATTGCTGATTTCAGTGGTTGATTCTTTTCCGGTGAAAAACAAATTGCTTTTACCAAAGCATGTTCCGAAGTCTGTAGCTGGCAGGTTGTATATTTAACTTTTCCAGAATTATGAACAGGTGTAACTTCATGGACATAACACAGAAGTTGGCCACCTATAATTGACAACATGCCAAATTAGATACATGTATTGGTAAAGGTTGGGGTAAAGCTTTAAAGGTGGGTTACAGTCCCTTCTGCGCATGTGCTGGCTTTGTTTACGTTTTGCTTGTTTTGTTTATGTTGGGAGACGCCTCACCGGAAATGGCTGCTATGTAAGCGTTGTTTTTATCGCAAGCGTGAGAACAATATGGTGATTTAAATCCTTTGATTTCGAATTACAATCTATTTTTCTACGCTGGTAGAGATGTCTCTAAACTGTATTTATTTCACACGCACGACATGGAAGAAATTCAAAGAAGAAAATAATTTATTAAAAGATGAACAATCAAAAGCCGTGATGAAGTGGCGAGACACCACTACGATGCCGTGAAATACGAGTGAAATTCTCGGGGGTACCAAAGAATCAATTTATTCTGGCAAGCATTTTATAAAATACAACAAATCTTTGACCCTTTAAAGGCCTTCCATGTTCTTTAATACATGCCCTGATGTCGATTTTTAGCCGTGTAAACGGTAAACTCTAACAACACCGGAGACAATCGAGTCAATGTCAAGCATATTTTTATACAATGTAAACAAACGCTCTCTTTCATTAGTAAAAGTCTCAAGCAAGAAAAAATAACTATATATATATATATATATATATATATATATATATATATATATATTACTTTATATATGTACCTTATTATAGTGTGGTGTATTTATAGTATGTTTAAAGTTATAATCGAAGTCGGTCGTCGGATTATATGCATTGTCATGTCAATAAAAAAACTCGAAAGCCGTGCGAGTTTAATACTGTATCTTAAAGAACATGGAACGCCTTTAAATGGTCAAAGGTTTGTTGTATTTTATGAAATGCTTATCAAAATGAACTGATTCTTCGATTCGGCGGCGATTCCCCAGAGGTTTTCGAAGCATAGTAGCCGTAGAAATTGACCAGGATTTTCGCCATGTCTCGTGCGTGTGAAATAAATACAGTTTAGTCTTTAGAGGCATCTCTACCAGTCTAGTATTGTATCTTAACTTAGCTGGATCCAATAGCAAAGTAGATTAGGATTCGATGTCAAGAGTTGAATCACCAGCTTGCGATAAAAACAACGCGCTTAAAATAATATAGTAGCCATTTCCGGTGAGGAGTCTCCTACATAAACAAACCCCGCACATGCGCAGAAGGGACTGTAACCCACCTTTAAGGAACTATGTTCCAATTGCAATCAGCATAAATATTAGTTTCATACAACCTGTTTATCCACTCAATCCAGTATATGCTATATTTTCTATATAGCTGTAATACATCTATTGATGTATAATTATGTACTTACTTTTCAGAATATCTGTTGGTTCTGGGCTATCTAGAGGAAAAGGAAGACCAAACAATTGAAAGATGAGGTTGAAAGCAAATAGTTTCATACAACCTGTTTATCCACTCAATCCAGTATATACTATATTTTCTATATAGCTGTAATACATCTATTGATGTAGAATTATGTACTTACTTTTCAGAATATCTGTTGGTTCTGGGCTATCTAGAGGAAAAGGAAGACCAAACAATTGAAAGATGAGGTTGAAAGTAAATAGTTTCATACAACCTGTTTATCCACTCAATCCAGTATATACTATATTTTCTATATAGCTGTAATACATCTATTGATGTAGAATTATGTACTTACTTTTCAGAATATCTGTTGGTTCTGGGCTATCTAGAGGAAAAGGAAGACCACACAATTGAAAGATGAGGTTGAAAGCAAATATTATCAAAGAAATTGACGAACATTTAACTATTAGACAGAGTAAAATAAGAAGGGGGCTAGGATGGAAAGGATTAATTGATCACCTTTATCCATGTATTTTCTTTTCTTTACTTTACTTGCTTAGTGTTGTCAAAGATCTAGAGAAAAAATTTATAAAAAATTACTACATGTGGCAACATAGTTAACATCTATAAGAATGGTATCAAGTTTGGCGGGACATGGAACTACATTTTGGAAGAGACTAATAGTTTATGTTGTAGAAGAGATATCTGGACTTACCATTTTTCTAACCATTTAATTTTCATACATACATCTCCTAAATGCACTACAGAATACTGCTATAAATTAATTAAAGTAGGTATAATTTGATAAAGTAGGTCACCTTTAACTGAGTGATCCATATACATATAAACAGTACACTACATATTTATAGCTAAACTGGGATGCATAATTGTAATCCTTTATATTATTCAACCTGAATGGTTAAGGTTTGAGGAGGTAAATGCACTGCATGTAATCTGTGCCAAATGATGGAGCCTGTTTTCTTCTTCAAGCCTGAACTGCAAATTCGCTGATGATTTTAAGCTTGTCAATCTTTCATAAGTCATGGGTTCAATGACACAAGACGATATTGTTTTCGCTCTACTGATTGCAACATAAGAGACTCCAGCAGTTCTCTCAGAATTTCCCAATATCAATCCAAGCTCTTGGAAGTGTAAGTCCTTGGCTCTTGTGTATTGTTAAAGCCCAAGCAAGTCTTAGAGGTAGTTGTTGCCTCTCATGGAAACAATGTTCTGTCTGTGCGGTGACAGTGATTGGACATATTGGCACACATGATGGGTGGTTGTCACTGAATGAAGGACCTCTATAATCCTCAAATTGTACTACCACAGCAATAGGCAAGTCTGGTGGTTGATGATTGTTCTTAAAGATGAAATCAATAACTGTTCCAGTGGCTCCATTGCAGAGACCAACACTTGACCATAAATTCATGGGTAACATAACTCTAGCACCCTTGGCTAGAAACACCACAGGTTCTAATCCAGACATGTCATCAGAAGACATTTTCTTTGCCGATACAGAAGAATGACGAGCATTAATATGGGCAATAGGATGCTCAAGCTTTGTAAGTTGTTCATGATTGTAGTTTGCAACTTGTTCATTGCTGTAGAAAAGCCTAATAGCATCTTCAAATTCTGACAAGTTTGGGATACCTGATGGCTGGCGAGTTAAAAGTAATTGCCAGTCTTCAACTGTCGACTCACCTTTACGTAGTCGCAACAACAACTCTCTGAAGTTGATTTGTTCAACGTTCATGCCTTGTACTCGCTGATTAACAGTGAGCTTAACAACTTTGTCAAACATTCTGTAAGTTTGATAACCTTGTTCGCCAACATCACTTGATGGTTTAGCATGATAAAGAGGCTTATCTGCCACTGGTGGTAACTGACCTGGGTCACCGGTTAAAATTAGAGATTTTCCTCCAAGAACTTTGTCATTACATCCAGTTGCTTGTTTGCAACGCTTGTCTATCCAGCCAAAAGCAACTTGGCCAAGCATTGAGTATTCATCAATAACAATATATTCAATTTCGTTAAGATTTTCTTGCAGTCTGCATAAACTCTGACCAGTAAGATCTTTTCTATCCCGAGATCCGATTGGTAGTTTCAACAAAGAGTGTACAGTGACACCTTGTATATTATAAGCAGCTTTACCAGTAGTTGCAGTAACTGCACATTTACCTTGTAAAAGGTTTCGAATAGCATTGATAAGGTAACTCTTACCAGTACCAGCAACACCAATAATTATAAGGCACAATGGGTAGATCATTTGCATTTTGTGCCTCAACGGGCTCCACCACAATGGGTAGATCATTTGCATTTTGTGCCTCAACGGGCTCCACCACAATGGGTAGATCATTTGCATTTTGTGCCTCAACGGGCTCCACCACAATGGGTAGATCATTTGTATTTAATTGTGCCTCAACGGGCTCTACCACAATCAGAATGGGTAGATGAACAACAGTCGGTAAATGGTTTAGCGACAAAAAATCCTCTCGCGGAATCAAATCATTCTCAAAAGCATTCATATACATGTTATCTCCTTGCAATAAGACACTGTCAACGGTTGTCGAGTTCTACTCAAATACTGGAATGACTTGTGCGGTTAATAATGCCGATAAACTCATGAAAGAGCACTGCTTTCCTCGAGACTGACTACTGAATCGATGATGGCCTTGATGAATACTTCCGCAAACAAACAAAGACATGACTATTAGTATAATATTGTTCTTACCGTGAATTTTCTTGTCTGAAAGCAATGTCAAAACTTGAAACTTCAAAGCAAACCTTGAAAAAGCACATGTAAATGTCGTAGGAGCATGCGCATTGGCGAACATAGCGCAGGCTCAAGCAAGCGAGCGCTGGCGCGCAGGATTGGACAAAAACGACAAACACTCAAACACTCCTAAGATCGAGATCTTGAACGACAATATATAGCTCGGCAGATGGACTGGGCACGAGTGAGAAGTTACATAGACGAAAGTCAAGAATAGTGTGCTGCCTCGCTAAGGCGAGGCAGCAAATAGTGACTTTGTCGTATTGACAAATTTAACCTTACGCCATTAATAAATAAGTGACAAATTTAACATTACGCCACATCAATAAGGAAGACTTACACTTTACAGTTTTGACAATCGACGGATAATAGCGCAAATATCATAACACCATGTGTTAAGCATTGTTCAAAGAGCAAATTTCATGCCGTTGGCCTTTAGCTTTTGCTGCTAAACCCTTCCCCTTTAACTTCTACATTATTACACCGTACAGTCTTGCTATTTGACAGTTAATTTAGCAACGCGACACACAACGTAGAAAGCACTGTCCAAAGAGCAGATTACATGCCGTTGGCCTTTAGCTTTGATATCTTCGTGTATTATCTACATATTCTACACGTAATATCAAACTTACAATAATCACGATCTTGAACTCGCGTTGGACTTTCCCGAACAAACAACACTTTGGTAAGCAATCACTTAAATTTTCTTTCCTTACAGTTACACGCATATTTTGTTTACTCCGCGCATTATTATTTATCTTCCAACGAAAAAACATCAACTGCCAGCCAACCCGATACCCTGCTGAAGAGACCAAAAAGGTCGAAAATCGTACAGGGTTATCCCGCATGTTATGCTATGCACTATACAATTATACGCATCTTTACTCTCTGTTTCTGTGTTTTATTCATACCTTTTATTCAGTTTACACTGCATGTCCAGCGCGCGTTGCAATATGATACGCATTATAGTCAGTGGCTAAATGCGCTTATCATTCCAATCCCCGTCCCCATAGTTTTCTACATTTACATATACAGGACATCATTGTGGTTCTCATTACCTACTCCAAAACCAAAAAACAATGAATATCTCTTGTAACAATTGTATAGTGCCTACTTCACTACACTTTACAGTTTTGACAATCGACGTATAATAGCGCAAATATCATAACACCATGTGTTAAGCATTGTCCAAAGAGCATATTTCATGCCGTTGGCCTTTAGCTTTTTCTGCTAAACCCTTCCCCTTTAACTTCTACATTATTACACCGTACAGTCTTGCTATTTGACAGTTAATTTAGCAACGCGACACACAACGTAGAAAGCACTGTCCAAAGAGCAGATTACATGCCGTTGGCCTTTAGCTTTGATATCTTCGTGTATAATCTACATATTCTACACGTAATATCAAACTTACAATACTCACGATCTTGAACTCCGGTTATTTACCTTACTATCCCCTATACACACGTACTAATCCCCCTTACCACTTAGATAACTGGTATAACCTGTGGTATAACTAAGAATCTAAGATAACTAAGATAACAAGTGTAACTAAAATAACTAGAATAACTAAGATAACTAGCTAGTATAACTAATGTAACTAAGATAACTAGTATAACTAATGTAACTAAGATAACTAGTTTAACTAAGATAACTAATATAACTAAGATAACTACTGTTATATAACTAATACTATAGGTTAGCAATTGCTAGTAAGTGCTGCGCAGAGTTCTGTGCAATTTTTGAGTGCTGAGAACAGCCGGATGTCGAGAGCTGAACGCGAGTAAGAGGAGTTCTTATCAGAAGTGAAATGCTGCCTCTGGAGTGGTATATAACCAGTATAACTAAGAATAATTAATAATATTAACTATGAACTAAGATAACTAATATGTATAACTAGAATAACTAAGATAACTAGTATAACTAAGATAACTAGTATAACTAAGATAACTAATATAACTAAGATAACTAGTGTAACTAAGATAACTAGTATAACTAATATAACTAAGATAACTAGTGTAACTAAGATAACTAGTATAACTAAGATAACTAATATAACTAGAATACCTAAGCTAACTAGTATAACTAAGATAACTAGTATAACTAAGGTAACTAGTATAACTCTAATATAACTGTAGTATAACTAATAATTAAGATAACCCTATAACCCTAGAAAAGTTGATGTATATGGCCCGTAGCGGGGAAGGTGGGGATAATCAGGACAATAAGATAGACTATGTACCTCATGTGGTGACCGATACATGAAATACCAACCGACCTGGTAACTAATGACGCAATCGTGTATATACTGTATTACCAACTGATAAACGCCCTCAGTGACAATTTGTATTTGACGAAGCCCAAGCTAGTACAAAGATCGAGAACGAACCTTTTAACTACGACAGCCTTTTAACCCTATACTCATGGCACGACGCGTTGGACTTTCCCGAACAAACAACACTTTGGTAAGCAATCACTTAAATTTTCTTTCCTTACAGTTACACGCATATTTTGTTTACTCCGCGCATTATTATTTATCTTCCAACTGCCAACCCGATACCCTGCTGAAGAGACCAAAAAGGTCGAAATGCGTACAGGGTTATCCAGCATGTTATGCTATGCACTATACAATTATACGCATCTTTACTCTCTGTTTCTGTATTTTATTCATACCTTTTATTCAGTTTACACTGCATGGCGTTGCAATATGATACGTATTATAGTCAGTGGCTAAATGCGCTTATTGTTACAATCCCCGTCCCCATAGTTTTCTACATTTACATATACAGGACATCATTGTGGTTCCCATTACCTACTCCAAAACCAAAAACCGCATGTTATGCTATGCACTATACAATTATACGCATCTTTACTATCTGTTTCTGTGTTTTATTCATACTTTTTATTCAGTTTACACTGCATGTCCAGCGCGTGCTGCAATATGATACGCATTGTAGCCAGAGGCTAAATGCGCTTATTATTCAATCCCAATCCCCATAGCTCTCTACATTTACACATACAGGACATCATTGTGGTTTTCATTACCTTCTCCAAAACCAAAAAAACTAATATAACTAGGATAACTAGTATAACTAAGATAACAAGAATAACAAAGATAACTAATATAACTAGAATAACTAAGATAACTAATATAACTAAGATAACTAGTATGCTAAGATTACTAGTATAACTAATATAACTTATAACTAAGATAACTGCAGCATAACTAATAACTAAGATAACTTTAGAAAAGTTGATGTAGATGGCCCATAGCGGGGAAGGTCGGGATAATCAGGACAATAAGGAAAACTATGTACCTTACTGGAACCAGTTAAGAAAAATGCAACTACAAGACTAGCCTGTGTCACACCCCTGACTCGTCTTGGTAAGATTAAGTACGAGTACTTACTAACTAGGCTTCCTTATGGCCCTTCTACACGATACAATTCATCGTATACGATTGTCATTCTGGCATACATTGTTGTATACGATTGTCGTACTGGCATATGCAATTGTTTGCACACAACATAATTCTTGTTTCTGATTCGATGGTGAATGTTGACATGCGTGTACAGTTTGATCACATACACCAAGATGACAATCGTATACGACAAATCGTACCGTGTACAGATGGTCCTTTAAGTACTTTAGTCTAATATAGTTATGCATTCATGTTTAAAACCATCAGGAGCCACCTTAATTGAGTGTAAATGCCAAATATTATCAGTAATAAACCCATTCACTTCATTCGTGGCATTTCCACCGTACAGGTATATACTGAACTTGTAGCCAAGCTCCCATAGTTCAGTCGGTTAGTGTGCTGGTGTACTGTATATTGCCAGGGTCGCAGGGTTCAATTCCCAGTATTATTTAGTTTGAATTAGTTGAAAAAATATTGAAATAATATGTATTTCCCCCTGTAGAGAGTGAGATTTTACATTATGTCTGTCAAGTTTTTGCATGGTATATTGAAGTGATATGTAGTTTCTTGTGGCCGATACAATGTGCTATTTGCACATAGAAATCTATAACTGTAATTCATGAAGACTTCCAATTTATTGTCAGCCTTATTTGGAAATATATTCTGTCCCAGTTATCAGTCACAGGGAAAAGCAAGGAAGGCCATCCTGCTCTGGACTGTGTGAAGGTCAAACTAATAATTGGTCAGAAATTGGCTATACGGTAATTAAAAAATTGAAATTGGTTATAATTTCATTACAGCAAAAGATTGATTCACTAAGCAGAAAATGCAATCAGATTATAATAAATATTAGTGCCCACCAAAAACATGGATAAAAGCCAGGATATACAGTAATGTATGAAAAAATGTACGAAAGGGATTCTCGATTAATGCTCAGAGTGCCGCTAACTTACTTTAGGACTTTCCTTGGAAAAAATATGTGTTGTTATACATGTGTTTAAATTTTAACAATAAGAGACCTATTATGCCTCTCGCAAAAAGTCCCCTCAAGTATACCAGGTTTTTGTTGTAATCTAAATTTAGTAACACCAAAGCCATTGGATAATTATCATTCAATGGCATCAAGACAACAAACTTAAACTAGTGGTCTGTCGCCAATGCTAATTGGCTGTGCTACTATAGGTCTATTTGTGATAGACCACTTATAGTGATTAAGCACCAGTTTTGAAAATCAAAACAATCCAGAAACTTTGCAGTTTGTCTTTATTTTCATATTTTAAGTTTGACTGACTAGTTTGTTGATACAAAAACAATTAACTTGTGATGAGCGTTAGACAACTCACAACTTGGCTTGCATAGAACACTTGTGCCTTGTTGTCTAATTGTTAAATTGACTGGTACCGTATGTATATCTGCCTAATTTATCACTATGGTTCTGGATTATACTGTAGGTCAATGTTATAGGTATAGGGGCATGATAATATCATGTTTACCTTGATTAGGAGGGGAATAGGACCGATAATGTACTATTGAGAAATATGTTTAAGTAGATTTTAAAACCTACCAATACAGTATGTTGTTGACATATTTAGTTAATAAATTATTGAAAATATTGACATATTTAGTTAATAAACTATTTTACACAATCTCTATTTTTGTTTCTGTGTATACAGTATGCAATATGCATGTATCATTCAAATTACAGGAATCATTCAAATAACATTGTTAATTTGCACAACTTGTTATAGAGTAGAATGAACTTCATAAAGGGTACCAATGACTCTTCAAAGGAGTAGAAATGACCCAAAAAAGGGTAAAATTGACTACTTAAAAGGTGTCGTCTGACCCTACATAAGTGTAGAAATGACCAAAAAGAAGGGTCAAAATGACTCCTTCGAAGGTGTCGTCTGACCCTACATAAGTGTAGAAATGACCAAAAAGAAGGGTCAAAATGACTCCTTCGAAGGTGTCGTCTGACCCTTCATAAGAGTAAAAATGACCCAAAAGAAGAGTTAAAATGACTCCTTCAAAGGTGTCGTCTGACCCTACATAAGAGTAGAAATGACTCCTTCAAAGGTGTCAAAATGACTCCTTCAAAGGTGTCGTCTGACCCTACATAAGAGTAAAAATGACCCAAAAGAAGAGTTAAAATGACTCCTTTAAAGGTGTCGTCTGACCCTACATAAGAGTAAAAATGACCCAAAAGAAGAGTTAAAATGACTCCTTTAAAGGTGTCGCCTGACCCTACAAAAGAGTAGAAATGACTCCTTCGATGGTGTCAAAATGACTCCTTCAAAGGTGTCAAAATGACTCCTTCAAAGGTGTCAAAATGACTCTTGTAAAGGGTAGAAATGACTCTTTAAAGGAGTAGGTCAAAAAGGAGTTAAAATGACTCCTTCAAAGGTGTCGTCTGACCCTACATAAGAGTAGAAATGACTCCTTCAAAGGTGTCAAAATGACTCCTTCAAAGGTGTCGTCTGACCCTACATAAGAGTAAAAATGACCCAAAAGAAGAGTTAAAATGACTCCTTTAAAGGTGTCGCCTGACCCTACAAAAGAGTAGAAATGACTCCTTCGATGGTGTCAAAATGACTCCTTCAAAGGTGTCAAAATGACTCCTTCAAAGGTGTCAAAATGACTCTTGTAAAGGGTAGAAATGACTCTTTAAAGGAGTAGGCCAAAAAGGAGTCAAAATGACTCCTTCGAGGTGTCGTCCTCGGGTCAAAAAAATGACTCCTTCAAAGGAGTCAAAATGACTCTTTTGAATTTACAGTGTATATGGAGGATTGAACCAGGTTACATTTCTACGGCGTTTTTGGGTCGTGGGCTGGGGGTTCTAATGCAAGTTGTATTTGAAACCGCTGTGTTTGAGTGCTTCTTGGTATGGTTGAGAGCTGTTGTCGAATGTTTCCTTGTTTGATGAGATTTTTGACAATCGCCGGTTGATCGTTTCAGGAATTCTCTGTAAGATAGTTGGAGGGTGGTTACTGTTGATGTTGATGTACTGGGTGGTGTTGCCGGGTTTTGAGTAAGGTTTGAAGGTGCCGGTGGTCAGGTTGAACGTTAAGTCGAGAAAATTTACGCATTTCTTGTTCGCTTCGGTTGTTAGTTTTAGGTTGTGGTCACCAAATATCTTACAGATTTGTTTCTTAATGTTTTCGATCATCCTTGGTGGGTCATCGAAAGCACCAAGACCGTCGTCACGATACAGGCCGATCTTGTTTCTTAGGTGGGGAGGTAACTGTGATAGCAGGTAGGAACCGACGAGTTCACAAGTCTCAGCACCGTCAAAGCTGCCCATTGTGACATCAAAATTTGATTTCGAATTTTTCTTGCACCACGCTTCTGTCTCGTTAAACAGGAGGGAGTTCTTGGCTTGTATGACTATATGTTTCTCTTCCTCGGTGATCTCGTCGAATTCAGTGGCAAACGTGAGTGCTTTGTTCAGCAGGTCATCAGTTATCGACGGGTAAAAATCTACCACGTCGAAAGTTTCTGAAGGCAGTCGACGAATGCTTCCCGCGAAACCATCCTCTCCACAAGCTATTCAACCGCAACACCGTGAAGCTGAGTTATAGTTGCATGCCAAACGTGCAGAGCATAATCGCCACGCACAACAAACACATTCTGAAGCAAGAAGAGCAGAAACACAATGAGAGAAATCCAGAATGTAACTGCCGACAAAAGAATAACTGCCCGCTGAACGGAAAGTGCCTTACCAAAGCCGTAGTATACCAAGCCACTGTGACCACCGCCGACAACAACGAAAACCATACTTATGTCGGATTGACAGAGACCTCTTTCAAAACTAGATACCTCAATCACACCTCTTCATTCCGTATTATGCATAAGAAAAACGCTACCGAACTTAGTAAACACATTTGGACACTAAAAGAAACTAACACACCCCTTATACTATTAACTGGAAAATCCTAAAACAATGCCAACCCTACTCTAACAAGTCAAAACGATGTAATTTATGCCTACATGAAAAATTTGTAATTATATATCACCCCGAACTAAGCTCTCTTACCAAACGAAACGAACTGATATCCACCTGTCGTCATCGAAAGAAATATCTGTTATGTAAACATCCGTTATGTAAATTTCCCACCTAATCCCTATGTAATTGTAACACTATCCCTATTTGACGCATGCATCTCATATTATATTCTACTGCACTGTAAGCTATATATCATTCACCTGATGAGTGTGGCAAGCTTCGGATTGTCATACGAAACAAGTTTGTTGTGAATAAACTTCAATGAAGTAATCAGTGTTTTCACTTTGTTTGTTATATATATATATATATATATATATATATATATATATATATATATATATATATATATATATATATATATATATATATATATATATATATATATATATATATATATATACGAAAGTATACAATGTATATACAGTAGTGTGATGATAGAAACTATCGGGTTCAAGATCATTTGGATAGAGTGCTCGATGCGTGAACGCAGAGCGAAATTAACAAGGTGAAAACACTGGTTATTTCATTGAAATTTATTCGCTACAAATTTGTTTCGTATGGCTAGCCGAAGCTTGCCACACTCGTCAGGTGAATGACAAATATTTACAGCTTAGCAGGATATATACATGAGATGCGTGGTAAAATAGGGATCGTATTACAGTTCGTGATAAATTACGTAGGATATTTACATAAAAGATATTTCTTACGATGACGGCAGGTGGAGATTAATTCATTTCGTTTGTTGAGGGAGCTGAGTTCGGGGTGGTAGATAATTATAAATTTTTCGTGGAGGCATAAGTTACAGTGTTTTGATTTGTTGGAGTAGGGTTGGCATTTTTTGAGGATTTTCCAGTTTATTGTGTGAGGGGTGTTAGTTTCTTTCAAAGACCAAATGTGCTTACTTAGTTCCGTGGCGTGTTTCTTATGTTTGTTTCTGAATGACGATGTGTGATTAAGATATCTAGTCTTGAATGTGGTCTCCGTCAGTCCGACATAGGTTTGGTTCTCGTTGTTTTCGGTATTTGTGACGGTGGCTTGATACACTACAGCTTTGGTCAGGCACTTTCCCTTCAGTGGGCAGCTGTTCTTCTGCCGGCAGTTGCATTCGGGCTCTGGCTCTTTGTTTTTCTCTGCTTCTTGTCTCAGTATGCGCTTATTATGTGAAGAGATGATGGACTGCACATTCGGCATGCAACTGTAACTCAGCTTCACTGTGTTACGATTGAGCAGCTTGTGGAGGGGATGGTTTTTCGGAAAGCACTCGTCCACTGCCTTCAGGAACTTATGGCCGATATCTGTGGCGACGTTTGAGCTGTAGGGCGGGTTGAACCAAGTGATGTTCCTGCTCCTACGGCGTTTTGTGGTCGTGGGTTGGGGGTCGTAATGTAGGTTGTGGTTGAAGCCGCTGTGTCTGAGTGCGTCTTGGTAGGGTTGGGAGCTGCTATCGAATGTTTCTTTGGTCGATGAGATATTTGAAAGTCGCCGGTTAATCGTCTCAGGAATTCTCTGTAAGATGGTTGGAGGGTGGTTGCTGTGGATGTTGATATATTGGGTAGTGTTGCCAGGTTTTGAGTAGGGTTTAAAGGTGTCGGTTGTCAGGTTGAAGGTGATGTCGAGGAAGTTCACGCATTTTTTGTTCGCTTCGGTTGTCAGTTTTAGATTGTGATCGCCGAATATCTTGCAAATTTGTTTCTTGATGTTTTCGATTGTTCTTGGTGGGTCATCGAAAGCGCCAAGACCATCGTCACGATATAGGCCGATCTTGTTTCTAAGGTTAGGAGGTAGTTGCGACAGGAGGTAGGAGCCGACGAGTTCACAAGTCTCAGCTCCGTCAAAGCTGCCCATTGTGACATCGAAATTCGAACTTGAATTATTTTTAGACCACGCTTCTGTTTCGCTAAACAGGAGGGAATTTTTGGCTTGCATGATAATGTGCTTTTCTTGTTCAGAAATTTCGTCGAACTCGGTGGCGAACGCAAGGGCTTTGTTCAGTAGATCATCGGTTATCGACGGGTAGAATTCTACTACATCGAAACCGATGAAAGAATGCGTTGGTTTGTTGGCAATGTTTTTGAACCACGCTATGACGGTGTCGCTGTTCTTCCACTGGTTTACGCCTGTCGCTGCTACTACTTTGGCGTTGATGCGCTCAAGGATCTTCTTACTAATGATGCCAATTTCGGATTTCGCGGGATTGATCAGGCGAGAAGTAGGGCTGTTATCGAAGTTCGGTTTGTGGTCTATATATATATATATATATATATATATATATATATATATATATATATATATATATATATATATATATATATATATATATATATTTTCGCTTACCTCAAAACTGGTCTTCTACAACTTGTTTCATCTGTAAAAGAATCTTCAGGCAGTGACAATATCGAAAGGGATGGCCGCTTATTTATAGGCTTTCTGCCGGAAAGTGGGGGCGTATGTGGGGGACAAAGCATGAGGTCATGGCTTTGTTTGCGTTGATTACGCGAAATTTATTACGATGACGACACTGTGAAATTATTTCCGCTCTTTTGTTGAGTAAACTATTCTTATTTTTTTCTTTTAAAATACAAAATTTTTCTTCTAAACATAAATTGCATCGTTTTGATCCTCCTGTGTACGAAATAGAATGTTTTAGAATTTGCCAATTAATACTGAAATCTTTATTGTTTTCTTTCAATGTCCAAATATATTTCGAAAGTTCGGTGTCATTTTCATGCTTTTTATGTTGAAAAGATTTAGTGTGGTTGGCCAATCGCTCTTTGAATGTGGTTGCAGTCATACCAATGTAGTGTTTTATTTCGTTTGTGATGTTTACTGTCACTGTTGCTTTGTATACTATGTCTCTAGTCATGCATTGTTCTTGAAGCGGGCAAATGGTGTTCTCTCTACAACTGCAATTAGTAGCGTCCCTATCCTGCGGTTTGATGTTCCTAGCTATGCGTGCATTGTGCTTAGTGATTATTGACTTAACATTGTTCATGCAGCTGTAACTTACTTTAACTGTATTTCTGTTAAAAATCTTATGGAGCTTGTGGTGCGGAGGGAAATGTTTGTCAATTAGGCTAAGGAAATTACGTCCTATGTTAGTGCTGACACTCTTGCTAAATGGTGGGTTGAACCAAATGATATTGCGTTGCCTATTCCTACGTGGTCGTTGCGGTGTATCATGAGTGTAGCTAAGTTCATGATTAAAGTTGCTGTGCCTAAGCGCGTTCTGATATAAGGGTGCAGATTCCTGAAAAGTTTGCTCATCTGACGAAAGGAGTTTAATGCGTTTGTTAATTGATGCAGGTAGTTGCCTTGTTATGCTTGGTGGATGGTTAGAGTGCATATTTATGTATAGCGGATCGTCATTGGGCTTCCTATAGGGCCTATAGTTTCCATTGTTAAGGTCGAAAGTTACATCTAAAAAGTTTACTATACGTAAATTTGATTCGGCGGTGATTTTTAGGTCAAATTGCTCGAAAATTTTGTGGAGATCTTTTCTTGTTTTGTCTGCTAAACGTGCTGATTTACTTTTTATGATAGCCAAACCGTCATCTCTATATAGGCCGATGCTTTCTTTGCCAAATTTCTTACTTAGGTGGTTTAAAATGAAAAGGCCTACGAGCTCACAAATTTCCGCGCCGTCGAAACTGCCCATGGTAACGTCGAACAAATTCTTGCTATCTTTTTTTATCCATGAAATTCCGCTATTGAAAAGGAGAGATTTTCTAGCGTGTTTTATTATTGAAATGTTGTTTTGAGGTATAGTAGCCAAATTTGAAGCCCAGGACAGAGCTTGGTCCAATAGTTTTTCAGAAATAGATGGATAGAAATCGACAATGTCAAATGAAATGAAACTGTGTCTGTCCTTATCTTTTATATTGCCAAACCACTCAATAACTTGTTTTGTATTTCTCCATTGATTTAAATTCAGTTTTTGTCTCAAATTAGAATTAATTTTGTCCAAAATAGCTTTGCTTAGTTTTCCGGATTCGCTTTTGGCGGGGTTAATTAATCGACATTTTGGGTTGTTTTCGAAATTTTCTTTGTGGTCTTTTAAAGATATAAATGCTTCGCGTTTTTTCATTTTTTCAATTCTGTCGCCGATTCCTAAATTGTTCGAAATGTCTTTTAGTTCTGAGTCAATTTCATCTATAGAGTCCTCGGATCCATGCTTATATGTTTTTGTGATGTTGTCATGTAAGAGGTTGTTGTATATGTCGGGCGGGGTTTCATAAATATTCCGAGTTTTGTCTGCAAAAATGAAAATGTTGGGAGACGTATTAATTTTCTTTAAATCGTTAGCCAAAGATTTCTGAAATTGGTTCCTATATGGCCGGAATTGTACATTCTCGATTAGTTTTATAAGTTCGTCTTCGAAGGGTTTCATATCTGGAATCGGAGGAGGTGTTTTGTTGGACGCAAGGCCGAAATGGTTCTTTTGGTTCTCACTATTTTTGTTTTTAAGAAAGAAATTGGCTTTCCATCTCATACGTTTTAATACACTTTCCACTTTTTCAATCAAATTCTTCAAATAAGCGTCCTGTGATGGTATAGGGATATTCTTTAGCGAATAGTCAAATCGAAATTGCCGCATTTTAAGGTTAGATAGGAATGAATAACGTAAACAGGAGTGCACAACCGATATACGGGTGCAAATATACGTGTAGGTTTTGGTCTACGAAATGCAAAGAGTGCTCAACAACATATAGTTAGAGCAAATAATAGATTTTCGCTTACCTCAAAACTGGTCTGCTACAACTTGTTTCATCTGTAAAAGAATCTTCAGGCAGTGACAATATCGAAAGGGATGGCCGCTTATTTATAGGCTTTCTGCCGGAAAGTGGGGGCGTATGTGGGGGACAAAGCATGAGGTCATGGCTTTGTTTGCGTTGATTACGCGAAATTTATTACGATGACGACACTGTGAAATTATTTCCGCTCTTTTGTTGAGTAAACTATTCTTATTTTTTTCTTTTAAAATACAAAATTTTTCTTCTAAACATAAATTGCATCGTTTTGATCCTCCTGTGTACGAAATAGAATGTTTTAGAATTTGCCAATTAATACTGAAATCTTTATTGTTTTCTTTCAATGTCCAAATATATTTCGAAAGTTCGGTGTCATTTTCATGCTTTTTATGTTGAAAAGATTTAGTGTGGTTGGCCAATCGCTCTTTGAATGTGGTTGCAGTCATACCAATGTAGTGTTTTATTTCGTTTGTGATGTTTACTGTCACTGTTGCTTTGTATACTATGTCTCTAGTCATGCATTGTTCTTGAAGCGGGCAAATGGTGTTCTCTCTACAACTGCAATTAGTAGCGTCCCTATCCTGCGGTTTGATGTTTCTAGCTATGCGTGCATTGTGCTTAGTGATTATTGACTTAACATTGTTCATGCAGCTGTAACTTACTTTAACTGTATTTCTGTTAAAAATCTTATGGAGCTTGTGGTGCGGAGGGAAATGTTTGTCAATTAGGCTAAGGAAATTACGTCCTATGTTAGTGCTGATACTCTTGCTAAATGGTGGGTTGAACCAAATGATATTGCGTTGCCTATTCCTACGTGGTCGTTGCGGTGTATCATGAGTGTAGCTAAGTTCATGATTAAAGTTGCTGTGCCTAAGCGCGTTCTGATATAAGGGTGCAGATTCCTGAAAAGTTTGCTCATCTGACGAAAGGAGTTTAATGCGTTTGTTAATTGATGCAGGTAGTTGCCTTGTTATGCTTGGTGGATGGTTAGCAGGGGCGGATCCAGCGAAAAATTTGACTGAAGCAAAATTATGAAGTAGTTCGTGCCAAGGCGCGATACGCACCGTAGGTGCGTCAATGCTAGGGGGGTCCGGGGGAATATTTAACCTCAGAAACGCGATTTCCCGCATTCTGAGAGAACGCTCACAACTAATTTTGCAGCAAGCACGGCTCAAATTTTACGCAAAAACAAAGAAATAAATATAATTAACAGAACATTTCACGTTATCCATTTATCTCACGGACATGTATTTTTATCACAATATCAAACCATGTGTGTAAATCATAACAATAGTACTGTATTAATTGACAAACTTACCCGTAATTTCAGAACGATATACCGCGTTTTTGACCCATTGTACGCAAGCAGATCATGAGGAGCAATAAAAACATCAAATGCCTCTAATATTCTACAGTACCATAGAAAGACGGTAAATACTCATTTCCACGCCGTAAATAGTATGATATTAGAACGTATAGAGAGTGGAATTACAGTATATCTTACTTACCTCTTTTTGATAAATAATAGAGAAAAATATGGTAAAACAGCTACCTGTACTATAGCCAATATAGAACGAGTTGATATTGATTTATCCAGACATTCACTAATCGTGTTTACTCCAGGCAGATACTTTCAAATTAATTTTTCTATCTAAGACAGAAAAATAAATTTAACACGCACCCGCCAAGAGACAATCAGCTCAATATGATACCCAGGCTATAATCAGTTTATAGAAGTGTCAGATGAGCAGTAGACCAAGCAATTGGACAGTTCAATCAGTTTATAGACGTGTTGAATGAGCAGCAGACCAAGCAATTGGACAGTTCAATCAGTTTATAGACGTGTTAGATGAGCAGCAGACCAAGCAATTGGACAGTTCAGTCAGTTTATAGACGTGTTAGATGAGCAGCAGACCAAGCAATTGGACAGTTCAATCAGTTTATAGACGTGTTAGATGAGCAGTAGACCAAGCAATTGGACAGTTCAATCAGTTTATAGACGTGTTAGATGAGCAGCAGACCAAGCAATTGGACAGTTCAGTCAGTTTATAGACGTGTTAGATGAGCAGTAGACCAAGCAATTGGACAGTTCAATCAGTTTATAGACGTGTTAGATGAGCAGCAGACCAAGCAATTGGACAGTTCAATCAGTTTATAGACGTGTTAGATGAGCAGTAGACCAAGCAATTGGACAGTTCAATCAGTTTATAGACGTGTTAGATGAGCAGCAGTCAGACCAAGCAATTGGACAGTTCAATCAGTTTATAGACGTGTTGGATGAGCAGTAGACCAAGCAATTGGACAGTTCAATCAGTTTATAGAAGTGTTAGATGAGCAGTAGACCAAGCAATTGGACAGTTCAATCAGTTTATAGACGTGTTGGATGAGCAGCAGACCAAGCAATTGGACAGTTCAATCAGTTTATAGAAGTGTCAGACCAAGCAATTGGACAGTTTATAGAGGTGTTGGATGAGCAGTAGACCAAGGAATTGGAAGGTTTAATCAGATTCCTTCTACACATATTAGAGCATGAGTAGCAGATCAGTAGGCAATGTATTAAATCATATTACAGAAGTATTTGATGAACACCAGATTCAATCGGTTCATAATAAAAGTAGCGGTGCACCGGATACTGGATATTTTCATATACTGTACAAGGCTCAGTCTTTATTTTCAAGTAGATTAAGAGTTGAATTGCTATATTTTGACTAGTCGTTCCTGGTTATACCCTGTATTGTGACCGAAATTTGATTCCGAAATTTGAAAATCACTAACCCATGCTTGAATTCAGGGTGTGAGCCTGTAGTTATTACCAATAACAATGTTATAGGTTATAACTGTTGTCTCAAAGAGTATTGTAGTTAAAGTTTGCAAGTATAAAGATCAAGTATTAAACTATAAAAAATTGAAAATGAAATAATTAATCCAACTTTTTCCACGTGGGAACTGTCAAGAATGTCGGTTACAAACTTGCAGGTTTGAAATGTAAACATATCCGTTAAAACGCTCACACCTAATTCTTGCAAATGGTAGTAGTTGTTGCTTGCTGAACTTATTTTTTTCAAGTTGATATATTTTGTCTGTTTAAGAAGATACAGTAGTTAACCATAACCAATAATACTGCAACAATAAACAAGCTCAATATTGCTGTTTTGTTTTTTATGTCTATTTTTATTATATTTGAATTAACGCAAAACAAAACAAAAACAAATTATCCAGTATCTGGCCGGATAACCGAAAATATCCAGCCGGATAGTGATATTGTCCACTATCCGGCTGGATTATCCAGCCTGATTATTTGGCCCGATACTTAAAATCCGGTGCACCCCTAATAAAAAGTGCATGTTTGTTCAGCAGTAGACCAGTAAACCATGCAGGACAGGTACTGTATATAATTAAATCGGTTTATAAACACTGCTATACGCAAATTCGATTATACCATTAATTAGTCATAACCGCAGAGATGTACTGTATTGTCTCATATAAGTGGCACTATGTTTTGAGAATGTCAACTAACTTCATTCGACGTGGATGGCGAATAGCAAAGCGATCGATTACTTCTTGGATATCTAGTTGAATCTCGCGATGGACATGGAGCAGGGCAAGACCATTCAGTCTGTTTTGGGTGACAGAGTTTCTTAGATATGTTTTCAACCGACGAAGAACAGAAATCGATCGTTCACATGTACATGTGGTGACAGGCAATGTTGCTAGGATCTGCATCGCTGTGTAGATATCTGGAAAGGTGGTTCTGTCAATAGTCGGGAGAAGGGCTGCTAAAGTATTTGGCGGCGTACCCGCAATGGTATGGCAGTGATCTTCCCACATTTTCAATTCTGTATCCCTATATCTCTGCTCCGGAAGGTCATCCACACATGTGTTCAGGTAAACAGTAAACTTCTGCTTCCATTCTGACGAGGATACAACTTTTGCAGGAAAGGCATAAAACCCATTAAGTACAGCCATGTTTCTGTCAGAGAAACGGGTTTGAAATTGTGATGTAAGGTGGTCAAGAAATCGAAGAGTGATTGATCTTTCATAATATTGTGTGATGCTATCTGAAGGAGTGTTTGTTCTGTTGATTTGCCTTTGAACAATGCGAGGTCGAGATGGAGCAACATCAACGGAAGATGCCATATTTTCAGCTTCGGTATACCACTTGCAATGCAACTGAGATATTTCCGACCTCATCCGGCGTAAAGTTGCATAGAGAAGGTTGACATTTGAATTTGCAGCTACAACATCAAATGAGGCATACTGAAGTTGTTTGGTCAGAGGTCGTGTAACTTCCAAACAGCGAGAAACAATAATTAAACAGACAATAAACTTAAATGAAATTGTGCCATGGAGAAGTCCACCAGCATCACGTACTGAGTCAGAGTTCCATATCCTGTTGGTATTATTGCTGATCTCTTCAAGGCAGTGAATGACAGGTACAAAGACTTCTTTAAAAATATCAAGGCCATCGATCCTAGCCAGCCATCTGGTTCGGCAAACATCTATAAGATGGGTATGACGGGCACCAGGAAGCATTTCTTTTATCTTTTTCACCAAAAGGTCAAATCTCTTTGGACTTACATTAAAAAAATCAGAAACAACTTTCACATGCCCCATCATGTTTCGCACTTCCTGAATGCTGCATGCCGATGCAACAGAGAGATTTAAGACATGAGATCCACAATGGACGTATGGTGCCTTCGGGTACCTACCCTGTATCCTTGCAGCAGCTCCTGCACACTTGCCTGACATATTGCCAGCACCATCGTATCCCTGCCCACGACAAAGACTCATATCAAGAGATAACTTTTCCACACCTTCATGAATTTTTCTAGAAATAGCTTCTCCAGACATACCTTCATCACAATGAATAAATCCCATGAAAGCTTCACAGATCTCACTACTAGAATTAACATAGCGAATAACAAGGGGCATCTGTTCCAAATTACTAACATCTGCTGCTTCATCAGCTAACACAGAGAAAAACTTGGCATTCTTTATTTCTGATGACAATTTAGATGTTATCATTTCTCCACAAATTTCAACAATTTCATTTTGGGTAGTTTTAGATCTATAAGTTGCTGATTTGGGTGCATTTTCCATGTGATCTTCAAATAAAGAATTTTTCCCAAAGCGTGTCAAAAACTTCAAGATCTCCTGCATGTTCCCTGGATTATTTGTCTCATCGTCATAGTGCTTCGCATCATCTCGGTGACCTCTCAAAGGTATATTCTGTCGACCACAGAGAATAACTGCTCCAACTATTGGTGCAAGTTTCTCTCTATTTTTTTTTACCTGCTCATCGACTAACTCATTGACTTGCACATCAATAGACTTGCATTTTTGTTCCATGCATTGTCGGAAATGTGATGCCTTCAAAGTAGCTGTGCGATGCAATGGTGATTTCTCTGCATGGTCACGTAACCTCCTAGGTGCATTTGCCCAATTGCTTAGTGGTGATTTGTAAAGCCGGTCTAGCTTTGATGCATTATGGGTACTCTCTTCATCGCCAAAGAGAACACAATGAAGGCAAAAAGCCCCATCCATACTCTTTGAGTAGGCAAGCCAAGGTAATTCTGAAAACCACCTGTGTTGAAACTTTCTACCAGAGCCATTTGCAGGGTAGACAAAATCAAGATGTGGCTGAGTTATACATGTATTGCTTAACAACTTATACTTGTCCTCATCACTAAAACTTTTAACACGTAAACAAAAGAGGCCAATGTCATCTTTGACATTGCTTTGCAGATCTGGGAGTGGATTAATTTCATGATTACACGCTGAAGAGGATGATGGCTGGTTTGGAAGAGCTTGATCAGGTAACACATTAGGTAGCATATTATAATCAATTGTGGTAACTAACTGAGAAGAATGGTTAGATTCGTCTGATGGCTTAGATACTTTAACAGCAAAATTAGCAATTGTGAGCTGCTTTCTCTTGTTTGTTTGTATGGTTGGTGCTTGGATGCTTGGGCTCTGTATAGCAGAAGACTTCACAAAGGAAGGAAGGGAAAACTTTAGATCTTTAAGATTTACTGGCATAAGAGGAACAAAGTGATCTTTCTTTGGTTGGAGTTTTGAGGTTGATATATAGTCCAAGGGCACTGAAGCACAAAGGAAAATGTGCATTGCAATTTGAGGCTCTGATAAATCTAGAAGGCGTGGGCTCACTTTGCAGTTAAATAATAGTTCGTAAACATTACCAGGAGTGTCTTTTTCAGTGGGATAATACAACTCTATAGGCTTACCAATGACACTACACAAAGCCCATAATGACAAAAAGGAAGAATAGCTAAAATTGCTTGCCACATTTACTGCTTCAGCTATTGCAGCTGGAATTCTATTATTCTTCTGGTATGCTTGGATGCAATCTGAGATAGAGCAATAGAAAATATTATATTCTCGTCCATTTTCTTGCCATCGAAACAACGACCATATATTATTGGATGAGTTGAATAATATAATGAATGCGTAAACAACTCAATGCTGGCCAAACATCGCAAATAAACTGATAGACTTTCATCACCAATTAGGCCTATGGAACAAGCATTGAAAAGGCAGTTCCCATTTCCAGTTGCTCTGTAAATGAAGGTGATGAAACAGAGCGTATCAAGCAACGTGCCGTACACAGAGAGGGACAAGCCTGCTGCCCACTCTTTTTTTCCAAAATTAATTCAACAAATATAATGAAGTGTTAAAGCAACCTAATCAAATGACATTCTACTCACTGCCCTGGCTCCCCCCACATTTTCACAAGTTGCTACAGCCCTGAAGCACACAACTTCTGGCACACAATATTAAAAGGTTATTTGGACAATTCATATAGTCACTAGAATTATATTTGTCTGGAAACACGGCAACGTCAAAGCGACTAATAACAAGCTGCAATTTATGTTGAAGATGCCCTGAAAGTGCACAAATCTTTTGTTTTATGTTCAATCATAATATTTATACAACACCGTTGAGTGATTTTAGACAGAAAATACAATGTGTTCAGCCCTATGGTTCAGCAAGTGTGAAAGTGCACACATTACATTTGCATAACCATGAACAAAAACGTAGACCAAAGACTTTGGCCGTGTTACCAGACATTTTAGTGACTATAGACAACTCAAGCAACAATTATTTAACCCCTTATAATATTAATAATGCATGTACACATACAATATTCAACATAATATACAGACTATCTGCATGTGCAAGGCTGGTGGTATTAATGCTGACAAAAGCTTTTTTGGCATTTTTCTGCACATATGTATACAATCAGTAACACAGTTACTAGTACAGCCTATGTCAACTCGTCTCACTCAAGGTCAAATATTCTGTGTGAATCAATGATAAAATAAATCATGATTAAAATAAGTTATACTTCTTAGGATTATTGTTGTTTACTCAATTAGATAATTTATGCACAGTCTGCCCTGGATGTAATAATATTATATTATATACCTCACAGGTTGCAAAGTTCCAGCTCGTTCACGTTGTGACTTGGGAAACTGCAGCCTAGAAACTTCGCAAAATCGAAGCTTTGGGTCGTCCCGAAATCCACCAAAGAATCCAAGAACAGAGCTTAAGCACTTAGATTCCAATTCTTTTAACACACTTAACTTGCCTTCGGTAGAAACAGCGACGTTGCCTAAGCAACCCCGCACACTTCGTAACAGATCATTCGCCATGTTAGACTATGGTCAAACAGGACAACGCTAAAGAATTCTGTCATGATTCGCGCCAAATTTACGCTGACTGCTATCCACAGTAGCCAATAGTAACGAATGGTACGAATAAGGACAAACTTCTGTGGCATCATCATGTCGTAGATTGTCGTGGAGTAAAATTTACAGTATTGACCGCTGTGCAACTGCCACAAGGTCGCTTGCTTCAGTCATAGCTTCAGTCAGCACGGTCTCGTTGGCTTGCTTCAGTCAGATTACGTGAGGAGCATTTTCATTGGCTTGCTTCAGTCAGATTTGAACTGACTGAAGCAAGCCAATAGCAGAGCTTCCCAACGGACACTGACTGAAGCAAGCCAATGAACAGAGCTTTCAACTGAAGCTGGCCTGCGCACAGGAGTTAACCCGACTCTGCGCGCCCACGAAATTAGGCAGCGGTAATTATCCGAATACTTCAACTAATCCAATCGAAAGGGTTCACTAGCCGAGAGACTGGGCATGAAAACATTCCGGTTCATCATAATATAATTATTACTTGAAGTACACGGGTGGATTCAAGAGAAACAATCGCGGGGATAAAATAACTCGGTATACATTGTCAAATGCATGCTGAAACTCGGATTAAAAAAAATAAAAGATTAAAACATGCATTTGACATTGCAATGAAGAAAATCGTGAGTAGAAATCAAATATTTTATTTATAGTGTGCATTTTTTAGTCGAAGATCAAAATCTGACTGACGCTTGAGCATCAGTTGCATCAGTCTGGATCCGCCCCTGGTTAGAGTGCATATTTATGTATAGCGGATCGTCATTGGGCTTCCTATAGGGCCTATAGTTTCCATTGTTAAGGTCGAAAGTTACATCTAAAAAGTTTACTATACGTAAATTTGATTCGGCGGTGATTTTTAGGTCAAATTGCTCGAAAATTTTGTGGAGATATTTTCTTGTTTTGTCTGCTAAACGTGCTGATTTACTTTTTATGATAGCCAAACCGTCATCTCTATATAGGCCGATGCTTTCTTTGCCAAATTTCTTACTTAGGTGGTTTAAAATGAAAAGGCCTACGAGCTCACAAATTTCCGCGCCGTCGAAACTGCCCATGGTAACGTCGAACAAATTCTTGCTATCTTTTTTTATCCATGAAATTCCGCTATTGAAAAGGAGAGATTTTCTAGCGTGTTTTATTATTGAAATGTTGTTTTGAGGTATAGTAGCCAAATTTGAAGCCCAGGACAGAGCTTGGTCCAATAGTTTTTCAGAAATAGATGGATAGAAATCGACAATGTCAAATGAAATGAAACTGTGTCTGTCCATATCTTTTATATTGCCAAACCACTCAATAACTTGTTTTGTATTTCTCCATTGATTTAAATTCAGTTTTTGTCTCAAATTAGAATTAATTTTGTCCAAAATAGCTTTGCTTAGTTTTCCGGATTCGCTTTTGGCGGGGTTAATTAATCGACATTTTGGGTTGTTTTCGAAATTTTCTTTGTGGTCTTTTAAAGATATAAATGCTTCGCGTTTTTTCATTTTTTCAATTCTGTCGCCGATTCCTAAATTGTTCGAAATGTCTTTTAGTTCTGAGTCAATTTCATCTATAGAGTCCTCGGATCCATGCTTATATATTTTTGTGATGTTGTCATGTAAGAGGTTGTTGTATATGTCGGGCGGGGTTTCATAAATATTCCGAGTTTTGTCTGCAAAAATGAAAATGTTGGGAGACGTATTAATTTTCTTTAAATCGTCAGCCAAAGATTTCTGAAATTGGTTCCTATATGGCCGGAATTGTACATTCTCGATTAGTTTTATAAGTTCGTCTTCGAAGGGTTTCATATCTGGAATCGGAGGAGGTGTTTTGTTGGACGCAAGGCCGAAATGGTTCTTTTGGTTCTCACTATTTTTGTTTTTAAGAAAGAAATTGGCTTTCCATCTCATACGTTTTAATACACTTTCCACTTTTTCAATCAAATTCTTCAAATAAGCGTCCTGTGATGGTATAGGGATATTCTTTAGCGAATAGTCAAATCGAAATTGCCGCATTTTAAGGTTAGATAGGAATGAATACACGGTGGTCAGATTGGGAATATTTTCTCCCACTAGCGCGGGCGCGTATTGTCAGCGCTGTGTGCCATTAGAGTAAGCAAAAAATCAAAGATGGCGGACAATCCGAACACGGCAAACAACAGTGAGGAAAGTTCTAAATTAACTATAAGGTGCTTTTGGATGTCATCGGAGCGTGGCGAAAGGTTTTGCAATACTTTGCTGACAGAGATGAAATTTTCAGGGGAGCGGGAGTGGATTGAGGCAGTCAGAGGAGCAGAAAATAAGTCAGATTATGGCATGAAATAAATGGATGTCATGGATCCCTTTACTCGAAGAAGTTGTGGGGAATAAACTCGAAATGGTTGGTCCCTGGCCTTGGTGGATTCATGTTTGAAGGAGGTTGCGAAATCATTTCGCAAAAGCTGTGTCGTTCAAAGGCTACTGGTTTATTATTCCCTGGCAAGTGCCACTGAGTGGATACCTCAATTTCATACTTTTTCTTTTGTCTTGACTGCAAAATCAAGCAAAATATTTCGCCTGATTTGAGCGGTATTTGAACTCGCACCTTCAAGATACCAGTTCGCTCTCTACCTGTTGAGCTATCAAACCGCATAGTGATTGGAGGCGTGTTTTATTCCATGTTAGTCCATGAGATATTCTTGTGACAACTTAACACTCATATCTCAACAGGTTGAGTGGTGAGCTGGTTTCCCAAAGGTTTCCCTTTTGAGTTCAATTATTTTTATTGATTTAGCAGTGTAAGAAATCATGAAAATGTCCTTATGTTTCTCTGAGGATGATTCGGAAACGAGATTCTGAAACAAGGAAGACATCTAGTTGTGAAAGGGATATCTGATTCATGCTTTCACTAAGTGTGGTGGTCTTTTAGTATTTTACTCTGGCCAACACCAGATGGATGAATACATGAAACCGGGCTGGCAGGGTTATTCGGGTTGACACAATTGATTGTAGGATCTTAGGGGGCTTTCCATTTGCACGGTCAGACTGGTTAGTCCGGCAAAATGTACCTCCTCTTGATTAGGCCCAAATTTTCCTGGCAGACCAGCCGCACTCCTCAAACGTATCGTGTTCCATTTAGCAAAATATTGCTGGACAGACCGGTCTGACCATGTGATTGGAAAGCCCTATTATACTACATTATTATATAATACATATTATAAGAGCGCCAAGATGGCCGCCACAAATTTTGCTCGTAAAATTTTACCTTTAATACCATTAATAGTGTTTTTGTTGAAGCTATCTATTGAAAATAGGCATCATAAGAAATATGAGTTGCTGTTCTTGGAGCCGGGAAGCGTATGTCTTGCTGCTCGAGAAATATACTTCAAGAAATCCTTAGCGGCAAAGTCATCGAGCCGTCCCATTCTCGCGTGGTACAAACATGGCAGTGTTTGCATTTTGCTTCCCCGAATAAAAGATCTCACTATCTCTATGGATATCCACAAGAATCCTGGCCCTTCAATACCGTTAAAACAGAACAATACCTTTAGATCTCATCAATATGATATGGCGAACTCCTTGAAACCTGCATCTCCGATTTTACAATTTGACAGCCATTGTGTACCTTATAGTTATGCAAATCGGTCGCAGAGACTTGTTTATGAAAGAAGTAAGCTGTTTTCTATTCGATACTATAATCATTGGACAAGTACGAAGATTCTTAGCAACCTGAAAGAATGTTCCCTGCTGAAATATCGTGGCAAACGTGCAGGAAGAGCCAACAGAAATCGTAATAATAACAACATCTTTATTTCGACACTAATTCGAACACGCGTTCAACCGCAAAGAAATGTGTCATATCTTGCAAGGCATTATAGACCTAGAACTCTCATTAATGTACCTATTTGCAAACCTGGCCCTCTTCTAAAAACTTCTAAGCCTATAGATTTCTGCCTGTTAAATGCTAGATCAGTCAATAATAAAGCACTGATCATTAAAGACTACGTTGTGGAACGTCGCATTGGAATCTTAGCTTTAACAGAAACCTGGTTAACCTCTACCAGTGAATCTATTGCTATTATAGAAGAACTCTGTCCAAATGGCTATGCCTTCAATCATGTTCCCAGAAATACTGGTAACTCAAAAGCTGTGAAAAAGGGAGGAGGTGTGGGTTTACTTTACAAGAAATGTTTCAAGATGAAAAAAACAGTCAACAATGCATTTTAAGTCATTTGAATTCATGGAAGTGGTTCTTCAGGCATCTTCATATAATGTCTGTATCATCGTTGTCTACCGCCCGCCATCCACGAGCAATGGACAAAGTGTGGGGTTATTCTTTACGGAATTTTCGACCTTACTTGAACAACTCGTTACCTGCCCTGGTTATCTACTCATTACTGGTGACTTTAACCTTCATGTTGAGATTAAATCGGATAAACAAGCCTCAAAGTTCATGGATCTACTGCATTATTTTAATCTCATTCAGCATATAAGTGTTTCTACTCACAATAGTAATCATACATTAGATCTTGTGATAACAAGGAAAGAAGAATTGATTGTTGACAGTTTTTTCTGTTAGAGATCCAGTTATCTCCGATCACTTCGCGGTTCACTATAATTTGCTATTTGATGTCCCATGCAGTATAAAGAAGGAGGTAACTTATCGCAAGCTTCGTAATATTAACATTGATTTATTTTGTCAAGACCTAAAGAAGTCTACTCTATTTACATCTACTGTGTCTAATTTGTCTGAAGTGACAGATCAATATAATGACGTCTTATCTAATCTGGTAGATGCTCATGCACCCCTGCGCAAGCGTGTTATCACCCTACGCCCTTCTTCGCCATGGTACACGGACGAAATTACTGCACAGAAGGTAATTCGGCGTAAACTGGAGCGACGTTGGCGTCATTCCTTGCTAACTGTTGATAGACAACTGTACGCTAATCAATGTAGAAAAGTCAATGAGCTTGTTTTCACATCCAAAATGAATTACTATTCTACCTTGATTGAAGACAGCCAATCTGATCCAAAGTCGTTTTTCAGGATTGTTAACAAACTACTCCATCGTAACCTGGTTAGTCACCTGCCATCATGTGATTCAAGCGCGGATCTTGCTGACAAGTTTAGCTGCTTTTTTATGGATAAAATCACTGTTATCAGACAAAACCTGCGTTTACGTCATACGCCTTCTGAAGTCCTGGTGCAACATGGTGACAGTGGTAAATGCCAATCTGAATTCAATAACTTTACACCAATCACTGAAGAAATAATTTCTCGTCTTATTACTAAGATATCATCCAAGTCATGTATGCTCGACCCAATTCCTGCATGTTTACTCAAGAATTGCTTGGGTATTCTTTTCCCAATAATTACAATAATTGTTAACATCTCATTGGATACGGCTGTTATGCCTGACAGTATGAAAAAAGCAATTTTATATCCACTACTGAAAAAAACTGGCTTGGACTATGAATTGTTTGCTAGCTTTAGACCAGTGTCCAATCTAAAGTTCATTTCAAAGACAATTGAAAAAGTTGTTGCGTCTCAACTACAAACGCATCTGGTTGAAAACAACCTAAATGAACTCTATCAGTCGGCATATAAACCATTCCATAGTACTGAGACTGCATTGGTTAGGGTACAAAATGATGTGCTTCGTGCTATCGATGATCGTTGTGATGTGATTCTCCTTCTTCTCGACTTATCTGCTGCCTTTGATACGGTTGATCACAGCATTTTATTGTCAAGATTGTCTACACGTTTTGGCATTGGAGGAAAAGCTCTGGATTGGTTCAAATCATACCTTAGCAACCGAACACAATCTGTTTGCATAGATGGTGTGTGCTCAATTGATAGGAATGTTGAATGTGGAGTTCCTCAGGGATCGGTACTTGGGCCCATTCTGTATCTACTCTATACATCTCCACTGGGTGACATCATGAGAAGGCATAACATGTCTTACCATATGTATGCAGATGACACGCAGTTGTACATCTCCGTTAAATCCTCTGCAAACGAAGATATGGTTAACGCAAAATGTATATTAGAATCTTGCGTTCGTGATATCGAGCTATGGATGGTTAACAACAATCTTAAGCTGAACAGTGAAAAGACAGAACTTCTACTCTTGAGCTCAAAATTTACACCACAACCATCTTTAGACTCGCTGACTATTGGTATTGACGTTATTTGCCCATCTGAGTCGGCGAGAAACATTGGTGTTATATTTGATAGTACTGTCTCGATGCATGATCATGTCAAAGCAATATGCAAGTCCTCCTTCTATCATCTAAGATCTATCAGCAAAATTAGACGTTACCTTAGTATTAATGCTGCCGAAATCCTCGTTCATGCTTTTATTACGACGAAACTAGATCATTGTAATTCTCTTCTTTATGGACTCCCTAACTACTTGATAAAGAAATTACAATCTGTTCAGAATGCCGCTGCACGCCTCATCACCTACACGCGAAAATACGAACATATAACTCCAATTCTTATTCAGCTCCATTGGTTACCAGTAGACCATCGAATTCAGTTCAAGATCTTACTGCTTGCTTACAAAGCACTTAATGGTCTAGCTCCATCTTATCTGCGAGACATTATTACAATTTATAAACCTAACAGACTGCTTCGATCGTCATCGTCAGTGCGCTTAGTGGTCCCAAGATACAATTTAAAGACCTATGGTTTCAGGGCTTTTTCAGTTGCAGCCCCTATGATGTGGAACAGGTTACCAGAAGATATTCGAGACAGTCCATCACTAGTTATTTTTAAGTCTAGATTGAAAACTTATTTCTTCAAACAAGCTTTTGAGTAACCTATAAGTATTTATTTTTATTTTACTAGGAAATTGTAAAGCGCTTAGAGCACTATGTATAAGCGCTATATAAGCTGTATATTATTATTATTATTATTATTATTAGCTTTATACTGTGAAACATGTATAAACTAAATTTGGGATCAATTTTTGTTTTGTGTATTGATTTTTGTGAATTGCATGAGCTCAGTTAACTGGGCCAGTTACTCGTCCCCTTATTTTTGGTTATAAAAACTGGATTGTTTTTTAAGCACAAGAGAGACCAACTGAGACTGGCTTATTGATGAATGGGCTAAATACTATTCCTTTGACCTATTTATGAAAAGACATGAGCCTTTATTATGTTATTTTGGCTAAAACTAGATAATTTTATTCAGCAAAAGGGAAGTGTTGGCAAGAATATTTGTAATAGTCAGTTTTTATTCTTGTCTGACTAATGCACCTATCAATGTTAAGCTCAAAAAGGGGGGGGGGGGGGTATTGTGCATATGTGGGGCATTTGATTTTTCATGCAATTTGGCAATCAAATTCCCCACAGTCAGATAGTCAAATGCCCCACATATGCCCAATACCCCTCTGGGGCTTACATTGATTGGTGTATAATAGTACCCATAATAAATGTTTGCTAATAAAGCTATAATAGAAAGTTTTCATATGAAACTTGTGTTGTGGTTTGTTCCTTTAATGTTTACTATAACAGGGCCTATAAAAATCTAATTAAAATCAACACCTACATCTGTGAACCCCCTACAGTAGATGAGCATGGCCTGCTCATAAGGTAAAGTAAACACAATACAAAATATGTTTAAACAATACCAATATTGTATTACATACATACATACATTATGAAACTCACTCCCCGTCTACCGTATACATCAAGCATTATGCTACACCACCTAGCATTTAACTCATAGACTATTCATCTTTACAATAACTGTGTTATTACTTTCCTAGTTTCTAATATCCTAACCCACCCGTCAACTTTTGCAGTAGCACAATGAAGAACAATACTTGTTGTGTCTGACCAAGCATTGCTTTGAAGTGAACATACTGCTTCTTTAATTGTGCCAAATAGTGTTCTTGCTCTGCTATCTTCCAGTAGTTTACCTATCATAGAAATATAATAAAATTAGGGCTATCAATGAAATATTGATTAACACATACAAGTATTTATTTTACAATTCCATAACTTTAAAAAATATTCCAAGCAAGGTATATCATACACATATTTTAACTTCATAAGAAACACTTGGCGTGTTTAAGAAACATAAGAAACACTTGGCATTAGATATCTATATAGATTACCATTACTACAACACTTCCAGCCCGTCTTTATTCCTCCTTCGTAAAACAACCTCTATAAACCGGTTAACTCACTTGCATCAATCTCCTGTTGAGTAATTTCTTTCTCTCGATCTTTCTAAATACAGCAAACTTCTCAGATTTCTCCTCATATTCAGCTTTCACAGTTCAGTTGCTCAGCAGTTTTGTCGGACTTCCTCTTTAAAGCATGTCTTTTACAAGCGGTACCCTTTACAAGCGAATATTCCCAAAAGGCATGATATTTCCTCGCTTAGTCACACTTTCCACTGTGCTTATTTTCCATGCTGCACGTCCGATTAAATTCACACAATTTCCGCATTCTAAGGATGCAAAATTTCAAAGAGAATACTGACATTAATCGCTTGGCAAAGAAGGCAATTAAAGATGGCGGACAGATCAATAGTATGAATCAAAACATGGGTTTATACGGCGAATACTTACAATTTATGTTCGTTTTCCACTCCACTGGTTGAAGCCATGATCCTAAACTTTATTTTGAATTCAGCAAAATTTTGTTTACCAAAATCATGACGTTTTAAAAAACAAATTTATCCCCAGAAGAGGTACTCTGAGGCATGTTTCGTCTTCAAACGCGAAGACAATAAAAATTAAGGTACAAGTCCTGAATTTAGAATAAAGTTTCTGCTACATTGTACTAAAAAATACCAAGAACAAAGAATTAGAGCGTACACAGAGCTTGTTTAAACTCCACTTTGCTTGAAAAGTAGGGGTAAACAAAATCTTCGTTAGGCGCAAAATATGGCCCGTGGGGTACTACCCCACTCTTTTTTGTAGAGAGGAAGGGTATAACTACATATTTATGGGGGACTAAGTCTGACAGTGTGTGTATAATTTATATAAATCATTGCGCACTCTTGCGTGACGTTTTGCATGGCGGCCATTACAGAAATCAGCCACTGAAATAAGACACCTCATTAATCCCATCTGGGAGAAAATCAGGCAAATCTGACCACCGTGATAACGTAAACAAGAGTGCACAACCGATATACGGGTGCAAATATACGTGTAGGTTTTGGTCTACGAAATGCAAAGAGTGCTCAACAACATATAGTTAGAGCAAATAATAGATTTTCGCTTACCTCAAAACTGGTCTGCTACAACTTGTTTCATCTGTAAAAGAATCTTCAGGCAGTGACAATATCGAAAGGGATGGCCGCTTATTTATAGGCTTTCTGCCGGAAAGTGGGGGCGTATGTGGGGGACAAAGCATGAGGTCATGGCTTTGTTTGCGTTGATTACGCGAAATTTATTACGATGACGACACTGTGAAATTATTTCCGCTCTTTTGTTGAGTAAACTATTCTTATTTTTTTCTTTTAAAATACAAAATTTTTCTTCTAAACAGAAGCTCTGTATAGCAGAAGACTTCACAAAGGAAGGAAGGGAAAACTTTAGATCTTTAAGATTTACTGGCATAAGAGGAACAAAGTGATCTTTCTTTGGTTGGAGTTTTGAGGTTGATATATAGTCCAAGGGCACTGAAGCACAAAGGAAAATGTGCATTGCAATTTGAGGCTCTGATAAATCTAGAAGGCGTGGGCTCACTTTGCAGTTAAATAATAGTTCGTAAACATTACCAGGAGTGTCTTTTTCAGTGGGATAATACAACTCTATAGGCTTACCAATGACACTACACAAAGCCCATAATGACAAAAAGGAAGAATAGCTAAAATTGTTGCCACATTTACTGCTTCAGCTATTGCAGCTGGAATTCTATTATTCTTCTGGTATGCTTGGAATGCAATCTGAGATAGAGCAATAGAAAATATTATATTCTCGTCCATTTTCTTGCCATCGAAACAACGACCATATATTATTGGATGAGTTGAATAATATAATGAATGCGTAAACAACTCAATGCTGGCCAAACATCGCAAATAAACTGATAGACTTTCATCACCAATTAGGCCTATGGAACAAGCATTGAAAAGGCAGTTCCCATTTCCAGTTGCTCTGTAAATGAAGGTGATGAAACAGAGCGTATCAAGCAACGTGCCGTACACAGAGAGGGACAAGCCTGCTGCCCACTCTTTTTTCCAAAATTAATTCAACAAATATAATGAAGTGTTAAAGCAACCTAATCAAATGACATTCTACTCACTGCCCTGGCTCCCCCCACATTTTCACAAGTTGCTACAGCCCTGAAGCACACAACTTATGGCACACAATATTAAAAGGTTATTTGGACAATTCATATAGTCACTTGAATTATATTTGTCTGGAAACACGGCAACGTCAAAGCGACTAATAACAAGCTGCAATTTATGTTGAAGATGCCTTGAAAGTGCACAAATCTTTTGTTTTATGTTCAATCATAATATTTATACAACACCGTTGAGTGATTTTAGACAGAAAATACAATGTGTTCAGCCCTATGGTTCAGCAAGTGTGAAAGTGCACACATTACATTTGCATAACCATGAACAAAAACGTAGACCAAAGACTTTGGCCGTGTTACCAGACATTTTAGTGACTATAGACAACTCAAGCAACAATTATTTAACCCTTTATAATATTAATAATGCATGTACACATACAATATTCAACATAATATACAGACTATCTGCATGTGCAAGGCTGGTGATTTTAATGCTGACAAAAGCTTTTTTGGCATTTTTCTGCACATATGTATACAATCAGTAACACAGTTACTAGTACAGCCTATGTCAACTCGTCTCACTCAAGGTCAAATATTCTGTGTGAATCAATGATAAAATAAATCATGATTAAAATAAGTTATACTTCTTAGGATTATTGTTGTTTACTCAATTAGATAATTTATGCACAGTCTGCCCTGGATGTAATAATATTATATTATATACCTCACAGGTTGCAAAGTTCCAGCTCGTTCACGTTGTGACTTGGGAAACTGCAGCCTAGAAACTTCGCAAAATCGAAGCTTTGGGTCGTCCCGAAATCCACCAAAGAATCCAAGAACAGAGCTTAAGCACTTAGATTCCAATTCTTTTAACACACTTAACTTGCCTTCGGTAGAAACAGCGACGTTGCCTAAGCAACCCCGCACACTTCGTAACAGATCATTCGCCATGTTAGACTATGGTCAAACAGGACAACGCTAAAGAATTCTGTCATGATTCGCGCCAAATTTACGCTGACTGCTATCCACAGTAGCCAATAGTAACGAATGGTACGAATAAGGACAAACTTCTGTGGCATCATCATGTCGTAGATTGTCGTGGAGTAAAATTTACAGTATTGACCGCTGTGCAACTGCCACAAGGTCGCTTGCTTCAGTCATAGCTTCAGTCAGCACGGTCTCGTTGGCTTGCTTCAGTCAGATTACGTGAGGAGCATTTTCATTGGCTTGCTTCAGTCAGATTTGAACTGACTGAAGCAAGCCAATAGCAGAGCTTCCCAACGGACACTGACTGAAGCAAGCCAATGAACAGAGCTTTCAACTGAAGCTGGCCTGCGCACAGGAGTTAACCCGACTCTGCGCGCCCACGAAATTAGGCAGCGGTAATTATCCGAATACTTCAACTAATCCAATCGAAAGGGTTCACTAGCCGAGAGACTGGGCATGAAAACATTCCGGTTCATCATAATATAATTATTACTTGAAGTACACGGGTGGATTCAAGAGAAACAATCGCGGGGATAAAATAACTCGGTATACATTGTCAAATGCATGCTGAAACTCGGATTAAAAAAAATAAAAGATTAAAACATGCATTTGACATTGCAATGAAGAAAATCGTGAGTAGAAATCAAATATTTTATTTATAGTGTGCATTTTTTAGTCGAAGATCAAAATCTGACTGACGCTTGAGCATCAGTTGCATCAGTCTGGATCCGCCCCTGGTTAGAGTGCATATTTATGTATAGCGGATCGTCATTGGGCTTCCTATAGGGCCTATAGTTTCCATTGTTAAGGTCGAAAGTTACATCTAAAAAGTTTACTATACGTAAATTTGATTCGGCGGTGATTTTTAGGTCAAATTGCTCGAAAATTTTGTGGAGATATTTTCTTGTTTTGTCTGCTAAACGTGCTGATTTACTTTTTATGATAGCCAAACCGTCATCTCTATATAGGCCGATGCTTTCTTTGCCAAATTTCTTACTTAGGTGGTTTAAAATGAAAAGGCCTACGAGCTCACAAATTTCCGCGCCGTCGAAACTGCCCATGGTAACGTCGAACAAATTCTTGCTATCTTTTTTTATCCATGAAATTCCGCTATTGAAAAGGAGAGATTTTCTAGCGTGTTTTATTATTGAAATGTTGTTTTGAGGTATAGTAGCCAAATTTGAAGCCCAGGACAGAGCTTGGTCCAATAGTTTTTCAGAAATAGATGGATAGAAATCGACAATGTCAAATGAAATGAAACTGTGTCTGTCCTTATCTTTTATATTGCCAAACCACTCAATAACTTGTTTTGTATTTCTCCATTGATTTAAATTCAGTTTTTGTCTCAAATTAGAATTAATTTTGTCCAAAATAGCTTTGCTTAGTTTTCCGGATTCGCTTTTGGCGGGGTTAATTAATCGACATTTTGGGTTGTTTTCGAAATTTTCTTTGTGGTCTTTTAAAGATATAAATGCTTCGCGTTTTTTCATTTTTTCAATTCTGTCGCCGATTCCTAAATTGTTCGAAATGTCTTTTAGTTCTGAGTCAATTTCATCTATATAGTCCTCGGATCCATGCTTATATGTTTTTGTGATGTTGTCATGTAAGAGGTTGTTGTATATGTCGGGCGGGGTTTCATAAATATTCCGAGTTTTGTCTGCAAAAATGAAAATGTTGGGAGACGTATTAATTTTCTTTAAATCGTTAGCCAAAGATTTCTGAAATTGGTTCCTATATGGCCGGAATTGTACATTCTCGATTAGTTTTATAAGTTCGTCTTCGAAGGGTTTCATATCTGGAATCGGAGGAGGTGTTTTGTTGGACGCAAGGCCGAAATGGTTCTTTTGGTTCTCACTATTTTTGTTTTTAAGAAAGAAATTGGCTTTCCATCTCATACGTTTTAATACACTTTCCACTTTTTCAATCAAATTCTTCAAATAAGCGTCCTGTGATGGTATAGGGATATTCTTTAGCGAATAGTCAAATCGAAATTGCCGCATTTTAAGGTTAGATAGGAATGAATAACGTAAACAGGAGTGCACAACCGATATACGGGTGCAAATATACGTGTAGGTTTTGGTCTACGAAATGCAAAGAGTGCTCAACAACATATAGTTAGAGCAAATAATAGATTTTCGCTTACCTCAAAACTGGTCTGCTACAACTTGTTTCATCTGTAAAAGAATCTTCAGGCAGTGACAATATCGAAAGGGATGGCCGCTTATTTATAGGCTTTCTGCCGGAAAGTGGGGGCGTATGTGGGGGACAAAGCATGAGGTCATGGCTTTGTTTGCGTTGATTACGCGAAATTTATTACGATGACGACACTGTGAAATTATTTCCGCTCTTTTGTTGAGTAAACTATTCTTATTTTTTTCTTTTAAAATACAAAATTTTTCTTCTAAACATAAATTGCATCGTTTTGATCCTCCTGTGTACGAAATAGAATGTTTTAGAATTTGCCAATTAATACTGAAATCTTTATTGTTTTCTTTCAATGTCCAAATATATTTCGAAAGTTCGGTGTCATTTTCATGTTTTTATGTTGAAAAGATTTAGTGTGGTTGGCCAATCGCTCTTTGAATGTGGTTGCAGTCATACCAATGTAGTGTTTTATTTCGTTTGTGATGTTTACTGTCACTGTTGCTTTGTATACTATGTCTCTAGTCATGCATTGTTCTTGAAGCGGGCAAATGGTGTTCTCTCTACAGCTGCAATTAGTAGCGTCCCTATCCTGCGGTTTGATGTTTCTAGCTATGCGTGCATTGTGCTTAGTGATTATTGACTTAACATTGTTCATGCAGCTGTAACTTACTTTAACTGTATTTCTGTTAAAAATCTTATGGAGCTTGTGGTGCGGAGGGAAATGTTTGTCAATTAGGCTAAGGAAATTACGTCCTATGTTAGTGCTGATACTCTTGCTAAATGGTGGGTTGAACCAAATGATATTGCGTTGCCTATTCCTACGTGGTCGTTGCGGTGTATCATGAGTGTAGCTAAGTTCATGATTAAAGTTGCTGTGCCTAAGCGCGTTCTGATATAAGGGTGCAGATTCCTGAAAAGTTTGCTCATCTGACGAAAGGAGTTTAATGCGTTTGTTAATTGATGCAGGTAGTTGCCTTGTTATGCTTGGTGGATGGTTAGCAGGGGCGGATCCAGCGAAAAATTTGACTGAAGCAAAATTATGAAGTAGTTCGTGCCAAGGCGCGATACGCACCGTAGGTGCGTCAATGCTAGGGGGGTCCGGGGGAATATTTAACCTCAGAAACGCGATTTCCCGCATTCTGAGAGAACGCTCACAACTAATTTTGCAGCAAGCACGGCTCAAATTTTACGCAAAAACAAAGAAATAAATATAATTAACAGAACATTTCACGTTATCCATTTATCTCACGGACATGTATTTTTATCACAATATCAAACCATGTGTGTAAATCATAACAATAGTACTGTATTAATTGACAAACTTACCCGTAATTTCAGAACGATATACCGCGTTTTTGACCCATTGTACGCAAGCAGATCATGAGGAGCAATAAAAACATCAAATGCCTCTAATATTCTACAGTACCATAGAAAGACGGTAAATACTCATTTCCACGCCGTAAATAGTATGATATTAGAACGTATAGAGAGTGGAATTACAGTATATCTTACTTACCTCTTTTTGATAAATAATAGAGAAAAATATGGTAAAACAGCTACCTGTACTATAGCCAATATAGAACGAGTTGATATTGATTTATCCAGACATTCACTAATCGTGTTTACTCCAGGCAGATACTTTCAAATTAATTTTTCTATCTAAGACAGAAAAATAAATTTAACACGCACCCGCCAAGAGACAATCAGCTCAATATGATACCCAGGCTATAATCAGTTTATAGAAGTGTCAGATGAGCAGTAGACCAAGCAATTGGACAGTTCAATCAGTTTATAGACGTGTTGAATGAGCAGCAGACCAAGCAATTGGACAGTTCAATCAGTTTATAGACGTGTTAGATGAGCAGCAGACCAAGCAATTGGACAGTTCAGTCAGTTTATAGACGTGTTAGATGAGCAGCAGACCAAGCAATTGGACAGTTCAATCAGTTTATAGACGTGTTAGATGAGCAGTAGACCAAGCAATTGGACAGTTCAATCAGTTTATAGACGTGTTAGATGAGCAGCAGACCAAGCAATTGGACAGTTCAGTCAGTTTATAGACGTGTTAGATGAGCAGCAGACCAAGCAATTGGACAGTTCAATCAGTTTATAGACGTGTTAGATGAGCAGCAGACCAAGCAATTGGACAGTTCAATCAGTTTATAGACGTGTTAGATGAGCAGTAGACCAAGCAATTGGACAGTTCAATCAGTTTATAGACGTGTTAGATGAGCAGCAGTCAGACCAAGCAATTGGACAGTTCAATCAGTTTATAGACGTGTTGGATGAGCAGTAGACCAAGCAATTGGACAGTTCAATCAGTTTATAGAAGTGTTAGATGAGCAGTAGACCAAGCAATTGGACAGTTCAATCAGTTTATAGACGTGTTGGATGAGCAGCAGACCAAGCAATTGGACAGTTCAATCAGTTTATAGAAGTGTCAGACCAAGCAATTGGACAGTTTATAGAGGTGTTGGATGAGCAGTAGACCAAGGAATTGGAAGGTTTAATCAGATTCCTTCTACACATATTAGAGCATGAGTAGCAGATCAGTAGGCAATGTATTAAATCATATTACAGAAGTATTTGATGAACACCAGATTCAATCGGTTCATAATAAAAGTAGCGGTGCACCGGATACTGGATATTTTCATATACTGTACAAGGCTCAGTCTTTATTTTCAAGTAGATTAAGAGTTGAATTGCTATATTTTGACTAGTCGTTCCTGGTTATACCCTGTATTGTGACCGAAATTTGATTCCGAAATTTGAAAATCACTAACCCATGCTTGAATTCAGGGTGTGAGCCTGTAGTTATTACCAATAACAATGTTATAGGTTATAACTGTTGTCTCAAAGAGTATTGTAGTTAAAGTTTGCAAGTATAAAGATCAAGTATTAAACTATAAAAAATTGAAAATGAAATAATTAATCCAACTTTTTCCACGTGGGAACTGTCAAGAATGTCGGTTACAAACTTGCAGGTTTGAAATGTAAACATATCCGTTAAAACGCTCACACCTAATTCTTGCAAATGGTAGTAGTTGTTGCTTGCTGAACTTATTTTTTTCAAGTTGATATATTTTGTCTGTTTAAGAAGATACAGTAGTTAACCATAACCAATAATACTGCAACAATAAACAAGCTCAATATTGCTGTTTTGTTTTTTATGTCTATTTTTATTATATTTGAATTAACGCAAAACAAAACAAAAACAAATTATCCAGTATCTGGCCGGATAACCGAAAATATCCAGCCGGATAGTGATATTGTCCACTATCCGGCTGGATTATCCAGCCTGATTATTTGGCCCGATACTTAAAATCCGGTGCACCCCTAATAAAAAGTGCATGTTTGTTCAGCAGTAGACCAGTAAACCATGCAGGACAGGTACTGTATATAATTAAATCGGTTTATAAACACTGCTATACGCAAATTCGATTATACCATTAATTAGTCATAACCACAGAGATGTACTGTATTGTCTCATATAAGTGGCACTATGTTTTGAGAATGTCAACTAACTTCATTCGACGTGGATGGCGAATAGCAAAGCGATCGATTACTTCTTGGATATCTAGTTGAATCTCGCGATGGACATGGAGCAGGGCAAGACCATTCAGTCTGTTTTGGGTGACAGAGTTTCTTAGATATGTTTTCAACCGACGAAGAACAGAAATCGATCGTTCACATGTACATGTGGTGACAGGCAATGTTGCTAGGATCTGCATCGCTGTGTAGATATCTGGAAAGGTGGTTCTGTCAATAGTCGGGAGAAGGGCTGCTAAAGTATTTGGCGGCGTACCCGCAATGGTATGGCAGTGATCTTCCCACATTTTCAATTCTGTATCCCTATATCTCTGCTCCGGAAGGTCATCCACACATGTGTTCAGGTAAACAGTAAACTTCTGCTTCCATTCTGACGAGGATACAACTTTTGCAGGAAAGGCATAAAACCCATTAAGTACAGCCATGTTTCTGTCAGAGAAACGGGTTTGAAATTGTGATGTAAGGTGGTCAAGAAATCGAAGAGTGATTGATCTTTCATAATATTGTGTGATGCTATCTGAAGGAGTGTTTGTTCTGTTGATTTGCCTTTGAACAATGCGAGGTCGAGATGGAGCAACATCAACGGAAGATGCCATATTTTCAGCTTCGGTATACCACTTGCAATGCAACTGAGATATTTCCGACCTCATCCGGCGTAAAGTTGCATAGAGAAGGTTGACATTTGAATTTGCAGCTACAACATCAAATGAGGCATACTGAAGTTGTTTGGTCAGAGGTCGTGTAACTTCCAAACAGCGAGAAACAATAATTAAACAGACAATAAACTTAAATGAAATTGTGCCATGGAGAAGTCCACCAGCATCACGTACTGAGTCAGAGTTCCATATCCTGTTGGTATTATTGCTGATCTCTTCAAGGCAGTGAATGACAGGTACAAAGACTTCTTTAAAAATATCAAGGCCATCGATCCTAGCCAGCCATCTGGTTCGGCAAACATCTATAAGATGGGTATGACGGGCACCAGGAAGCATTTCTTTTATCTTTTTCACCAAAAGGTCAAATCTCTTTGGACTTACATTAAAAAAATCAGAAACAACTTTCACATGCCCCATCATGTTTCGCACTTCCTGAATGCTGCATGCCGATGCAACAGAGAGATTTAAGACATGAGATCCACAATGGACGTATGGTGCCTTCGGGTACCTACCCTGTATCCTTGCAGCAGCTCCTGCACACTTGCCTGACATATTGCCAGCACCATCGTATCCCTGCCCACGACAAAGACTCATATCAAGAGATAACTTTTCCACACCTTCATGAATTTTTCTAGAAATAGCTTCTCCAGACATACCTTCATCACAATGAATAAATCCCATGAAAGCTTCACAGATCTCACTACTAGAATTAACATAGCGAATAACAAGGGGCATCTGTTCCAAATTACTAACATCTGCTGCTTCATCAGCTAACACAGAGAAAAACTTGGCATTCTTTATTTCTGATGACAATTTAGATGTTATCATTTCTCCACAAATTTCAACAATTTCATTTTGGGTAGTTTTAGATCTATAAGTTGCTGATTTGGGTGCATTTTCCATGTGATCTTCAAATAAAGAATTTTTCCCAAAGCGTGTCAAAAACTTCAAGATCTCCTGCATGTTCCCTGGATTATTTGTCTCATCGTCATAGTGCTTCGCATCATCTCGGTGACCTCTCAAAGGTATATTCTGTCGACCACAGAGAATAACTGCTCCAACTATTGGTGCAAGTTTCTCTCTATTTTTTTTTACCTGCTCATCGACTAACTCATTGACTTGCACATCAATAGACTTGCATTTTTGTTCCATGCATTGTCGGAAATGTGATGCCTTCAAAGTAGCTGTGCGATGCAATGGTGATTTCTCTGCATGGTCACGTAACCTCCTAGGTGCATTTGCCCAATTGCTTAGTGGTGATTTGTAAAGCCGGTCTAGCTTTGATGCATTATGGGTACTCTCTTCATCGCCAAAGAGAACACAATGAAGGCAAAAAGCCCCATCCATACTCTTTGAGTAGGCAAGCCAAGGTAATTCTGAAAACCACCTGTGTTGAAACTTTCTACCAGAGCCATTTGCAGGGTAGACAAAATCAAGATGTGGCTGAGTTATACATGTATTGCTTAACAACTTATACTTGTCCTCATCACTAAAACTTTTAACACGTAAACAAAAGAGGCCAATGTCATCTTTGACATTGCTTTGCAGATCTGGGAGTGGATTAATTTCATGATTACACGCTGAAGAGGATGATGGCTGGTTTGGAAGAGCTTGATCAGGTAACACATTAGGTAGCATATTATAATCAATTGTGGTAACTAACTGAGAAGAATGGTTAGATTCGTCTGATGGCTTAGATACTTTAACAGCAAAATTAGCAATTGTGAGCTGCTTTCTCTTGTTTGTTTGTATGGTTGGTGCTTGGATGCTTGGGCTCTGTATAGCAGAAGACTTCACAAAGGAAGGAAGGGAAAACTTTAGATCTTTAAGATTTACTGGCATAAGAGGAACAAAGTGATCTTTCTTTGGTTGGAGTTTTGAGGTTGATATATAGTCCAAGGGCACTGAAGCACAAAGGAAAATGTGCATTGCAATTTGAGGCTCTGATAAATCTAGAAGGCGTGGGCTCACTTTGCAGTTAAATAATAGTTCGTAAACATTACCAGGAGTGTCTTTTTCAGTGGGATAATACAACTCTATAGGCTTACCAATGACACTACACAAAGCCCATAATGACAAAAAGGAAGAATAGCTAAAATTGTTGCCACATTTACTGCTTCAGCTATTGCAGCTGGAATTCTATTATTCTTCTGGTATGCTTGGAATGCAATCTGAGATAGAGCAATAGAAAATATTATATTCTCGTCCATTTTCTTGCCATCGAAACAACGACCATATATTATTGGATGAGTTGAATAATATAATGAATGCGTAAACAACTCAATGCTGGCCAAACATCGCAAATAAACTGATAGACTTTCATCACCAATTAGGCCTATGGAACAAGCATTGAAAAGGCAGTTCCCATTTCCAGTTGCTCTGTAAATGAAGGTGATGAAACAGATCGTATCAAGCAACGTGCCGTACACAGAGAGGGACAAGCCTGCTGCCCACTCTTTTTTCCAAAATTAATTCAACAAATATAATGAAGTGTTAAAGCAACCTAATCAAATGACATTCTACTCACTGCCCTGGCTCCCCCCACATTTTCACAAGTTGCTACAGCCCTGAAGCACACAACTTATGGCACACAATATTAAAAGGTTATTTGGACAATTCATATAGTCACTAGAATTATATTTGTCTGGAAACACGGCAACGTCAAAGCGACTAATAACAAGCTGCAATTTATGTTGAAGATGCCTTGAAAGTGCACAAATCTTTTGTTTTATGTTCAATCATAATATTTATACAACACCGTTGAGTGATTTTAGACAGAAAATACAATGTGTTCAGCCCTATGGTTCAGCAAGTGTGAAAGTGCACACATTACATTTGCATAACCATGAACAAAAACGTAGACCAAAGACTTTGGCCGTGTTACCAGACATTTTAGTGACTATAGACAACTCAAGCAACAATTATTTAACCCTTTATAATATTAATAATGCATGTACACATACAATATTCAACATAATATACAGACTATCTGCATGTGCAAGGCTGGTGATTTTAATGCTGACAAAAGCTTTTTTGGCATTTTTCTGCACATATGTATACAATCAGTAACACAGTTACTAGTACAGCCTATGTCAACTCGTCTCACTCAAGGTCAAATATTCTGTGTGAATCAATGATAAAATAAATCATGATTAAAATAAGTTATACTTCTTAGGATTATTGTTGTTTACTCAATTAGATAATTTATGCACAGTCTGCCCTGGATGTAATAATATTATATTATATACCTCACAGGTTGCAAAGTTCCAGCTCGTTCACGTTGTGACTTGGGAAACTGCAGCCTAGAAACTTCGCAAAATCGAAGCTTTGGGTCGTCCCGAAATCCACCAAAGAATCCAAGAACAGAGCTTAAGCAAAACTTAGATTCCAATTCTTTTAACACACTTAACTTGCCTTCGGTAGAAACAGCGACGTTGCCTAAGCAACCCCGCACACTTCGTAACAGATCATTCGCCATGTTAGACTATGGTCAAACAGGACAACGCTAAAGAATTCTGTCATGATTCGCGCCAAATTTACGCTGACTGCTATCCACAGTAGCCAATAGTAACGAATGGTACGAATAAGGACAAACTTCTGTGGCATCATCATGTCGTAGATTGTCGTGGAGTAAAATTTACAGTATTGACCGCTGTGCAACTGCCACAAGGTCGCTTGCTTCAGTCATAGCTTCAGTCAGCACGGTCTCGTTGGCTTGCTTCAGTCAGATTACGTGAGGAGCATTTTCATTGGCTTGCTTCAGTCAGATTTGAACTGACTGAAGCAAGCCAATAGCAGAGCTTCCCAACGGACACTGACTGAAGCAAGCCAATGAACAGAGCTTTCAACTGAAGCTGGCCTGCGCACAGGAGTTAACCCGACTCTGCGCGCCCACGAAATTAGGCAGCGGTAATTATCCGAATACTTCAACTAATCCAATCGAAAGGGTTCACTAGCCGAGAGACTGGGCATGAAAACATTCCGGTTCATCATAATATAATTATTACTTGAAGTACACTGGTGGATTCAAGAGAAACAATCGCGGGGATAAAATAACTCGGTATACATTGTCAAATGCATGCTGAAACTCGGATTAAAAAAAATAAAAGATTAAAACATGCATTTGACATTGCAATGAAGAAAATCGTGAGTAGAAATCAAATATTTTATTTATAGTGTGCATTTTTTAGTCGAAGATCAAAATCTGACTGACGCTTGAGCATCAGTTGCATCAGTCTGGATCCGCCCCTGGTTAGAGTGCATATTTATGTATAGCGGATCGTCATTGGACTTCCTATAGGGCCTATAGTTTCCATTGTTAAGGTCGAAAGTTACATCTAAAAAGTTTACTATACGTAAATTTGATTCGGCGGTGATTTTTAGGTCAAATTGCTCGAAAATTTTGTGGAGATCTTTTCTTGTTTTGTCTGCTAAACGTGCTGATTTACTTTTTATGATAGCCAAACCGTCATCTCTATATAGGCCGATGCTTTCTTTGCCAAATTTCTTACTTAGGTGGTTTAAAATGAAAAGGCCTACGAGCTCACAAATTTCCGCGCCGTCGAAACTGCCCATGGTAACGTCGAACAAATTCTTGCTATCTTTTTTTATCCATGAAATTCCGCTATTGAAAAGGAGAGATTTTCTAGCGTGTTTTATTATTGAAATGTTGTTTTGAGGTATAGTAGCCAAATTTGAAGCCCAGGACAGAGCTTGGTCCAATAGTTTTTCAGAAATAGATGGATAGAAATCGACAATGTCAAATGAAATGAAACTGTGTCTGTCCTTATCTTTTATATTGCCAAACCACTCAATAACTTGTTTTGTATTTCTCCATTGATTTAAATTCAGTTTTTGTCTCAAATTAGAATTAATTTTGTCCAAAATAGCTTTGCTTAGTTTTCCGGATTCGCTTTTGGCGGGGTTAATTAATCGACATTTTGGGTTGTTTTCGAAATTTTCTTTGTGGTCTTTTAAAGATATAAATGCTTCGCGTTTTTTCATTTTTTCAATTCTGTCGCCGATTCCTAAATTGTTCGAAATGTCTTTTAGTTCTGAGTCTTTTAGTTCTAGAGTCCTCGGATCCATGCTTATATGTTTTTGTGATGTTGTCATGTAAGAGGTTGTTGTATATGTCGGGCGGGGTTTCATAAATATTCCGAGTTTTGTCTGCAAAAATGAAAATGTTGGGAGACGTATTAATTTTCTTTAAATCGTTAGCCAAAGATTTCTGAAATTGGTTCCTATATGGCCGGAATTGTACATTCTCGATTAGTTTTATAAGTTCGTCTTCGAAGGGTTTCATATCTGGAATCGGAGGAGGTGTTTTGTTGGACGCAAGGCCGAAATGGTTCTTTTGGTTCTCACTATTTTTGTTTTTAAGAAAGAAATTGGCTTTCCATCTCATACGTTTTAATACACTTTCCACTTTTTCAATCAAATTCTTCAAATAAGCGTCCTGTGATGGTATAGGGATATTCTTTAGCGAATAGTCAAATCGAAATTGCCGCATTTTAAGGTTAGATAGGAATGAATAACGTAAACAAGAGTGCACAACCGATATACGGGTGCAAATATACGTGTAGGTTTTGGTCTACGAAATGCAAAGAGTGCTCAACAACATATAGTTAGAGCAAATAATAGATTTTCGCTTACCTCAAAACTGGTCTGCTACAACTTGTTTCATCTGTAAAAGAATCTTCAGGCAGTGACAATATCGAAAGGGATGGCCGCTTATTTATAGGCTTTCTGCCGGAAAGTGGGGGCGTATGTGGGGGACAAAGCATGAGGTCATGGCTTTGTTTGCGTTGATTACGCGAAATTTATTACGATGACGACACTGTGAAATTATTTCCGCTCTTTTGTTGAGTAAACTATTCTTATTTTTTTCTTTTAAAATACAAAATTTTTCTTCTAAACATAAATTGCATCGTTTTGATCCTCCTGTGTACGAAATAGAATGTTTTAGAATTTGCCAATTAATACTGAAATCTTTATTGTTTTCTTTCAATGTCCAAATATATTTCGAAAGTTCGGTGTCATTTTCATGCTTTTTATGTTGAAAATATTTAGTGTGGTTGGCCAATCGCTCTTTGAATGTGGTTGCAGTCATACCAATGTAGTGTTTTATTTCGTTTGTGATGTTTACTGTCACTGTTGCCTTGTATACTATGTCTCTAGTCATGCATTGTTCTTGAAGCGGGCAAATGGTGTTCTCTCTACAACTGCAATTAGTAGCGTCCCTATCCTGCGGTTTGATGTTCCTAGCTATGCGTGCATTGTGCTTAGTGATTATTGACTTAACATTGTTCATGCAGCTATAACTTACTTTAACTGTATTTCTGTTAAAAATCTTATGGAGCTTGTGGTGCGGAGGGAAATGTTTGTCAATTAGGCTAAGGAAATTACGTCCTATGTTAGTGCTGACACTCTTGCTAAATGGTGGTATATATATATATATATATATATATATAAGCCGCACATGGTAGGGTAACTCCTTATAAGGTAGTAAAATGTCGTTTTGGGTGATCCGTTTCAGTCGGACCATATTTGAGCAGAGAAATTCTAGCGGCCATTATTGATTTGTGATCAGAAGAACTAAAACATAAAGTGGTTTTTACGAAGGGTATACACGTTTGCGTAAAATAACAGGTACGTGTGTTATGTAATTAGACTCGCTAATTCCAAATCTGTTTTCAGAATTGAAATTGGTTAAATATTGATCGAGATAACGTATACAGTTTATTGTGTGTAATTTGCGTATATGTATATACACTATTGATATATGCTGTATATTTGTGTATAAAGTGGACGGGTATTCTACGATTTAGCGATATATATATATATTATAATAGGTACGTGTGTTGTGTATTTACACTCGCCAATTCCAAATCTGTTTTCACAATTGAAAACGGTTAATTATTGATCGAGATAATGTTCAAAACGAGGGATAGGTGACAAAGCCCTGAAGATCGCTTATAAGCTTGCTTATAACCATGGGTTGTTTTATAACGCAACCAATGGTCTCGTTATTCCTATATGCTACCAGCAATCTTTTATTACATAATATACGACAAAACTTTTAACCTGTGTGTAAGACATATTATGAAGCGAACATTACGATGTATGTATTATATGTATATACATGTCTCATCTATTTTAAGGCACACCACACCGGTTTGTGGTCTGAAAAATATGATTCATATATTCCACTTGTAACGCTTATTCGTCTTCAATATTGGTGTACAGATGATCCAGAAGTGATCCATTATCGGTTGTAGGAAGGTAGATGCAACTTTTGCTGATATGAGGAACCAAATATTTTAACTATCTGCTGTTTCTGACCTTCATATGATAGCCTGCAGTCAATCTTCAAATCGCCACATATTATGCAATACTCTTGGGTAACTTTATCTAATAAGCCAGTTCGTAATGTCCACTGCGCGTCAAAATGACGTGTTCTGCGTCGGGATAAAACTTATTTTAATTCATAACATCAGGCTAAAACCACAATAGACATTTGCATTTCTATTTACACTTGCAAATTCGTTATACTGAATTCCCCAGCCTGATATTATGAATTGAAATAAGATTTATCCGACGCACTGGCTTATTATCATAGAATAGTCAAATGAACACTCTTTGTCCCAACTACATGTATGGTTGTCCAATTACGTCCTATACATGTCACTTATGAGCTCTCAGCTGGAACTAATCAAAAATATGAATATAGAAATTCGCTTCGCGCGAAAATAATCGCCTAGTGCAAAACCGCCATAAGCGTCGAATCTCCCTGGGCGGAAAATAAGATTTTACTTTGTTATGTGAGATATCGCGTGGAACTAATTTTTAAAAAAGACAAAAGGAAAAGTCGAGTACAGTATGAGCACAGAATATGAGTATGCGGGCACAGAAGCGTTCCTGAGCGCACATCACGAGCTTGCATGCCAGTTGCTCGATATTGTATAAACACAGTACTGCAATTCATTTATGAGTGATATGCCAAATAAAAGCAAATATAACCTATTCAAATCTTGTGAAATTGTTGTAAATCTATAAGCCATTGATCACAACAGTTAGTCCCTCAAATGCAAGGAACAGTGGGTGATTTTAGAAATGTTGCTCGAAACGCAAAGTTGTCAAGTCAAGCGAAGATTTATATTTAGAAACGGTAAACATGCACTGAAGTAAAACAGAATCAGGGAGCAATTGTGCCTGAAACCTATATAAGAATAGAAACCATTCTAAGACACACCAGTATGGAAAGAAGGGAGAGGGAAAGCCAGAAATTAAAAAGTGAGCTAGAAGTATTCGATAATATTAAGTCTTCTAGAATCAAGTAAGGGATAGATCTTACTTCGTGTACCGGACACAGAAATTTGTATGAGTAAATTTTAGTTAGCACTGTATAGAACTGGCTCGTTCTTTAAAAATCCCGTTTAGTTTTATCTATAATAGGTTTAATTCATAAATTGGAGAACTCCAGGACAAAAATAAACGGGATTTTTTAAAGAACGAAGCCGCTAGGTCAGTAGGAACAGAATACCAGTAACGCTTATACTATTAAATGGTCATTAAACCGTGTCAAATTGTTGAAAATTGTCATACTAGAATTGCTTCGTTCTTTAAAATTACATAGCTAAAATTACTTGGCTAAAAGTTATTAATAAATACGATTTCACATTCTTGATTTATGTCAGTAAATTTAAGTTAAAAAGTTGACGGATATTCTATAATCGCTCCTTGGCATTTGGTCATGCTATGCTAAATTATAATTATCTGCATATTTTGAAAACAATATATTTCTGAATTTTGAATAATATGTAATTCATCTTAGAGTTTACATATCATGATCAGTTATCACTACAAAATAGTGAAAGCTCGAGAAAAAGCTTGTTATCGTGTGGGGTATATAGGTCTGGTTTAATGATAAATACATTGAAAATTGATCATCTTAACGCTGACCTTATCATTTCATAATAATGACCTTATCATTTCATAATATTGACCTTATCTTAACGCTGAACTTATCATTTGGCCCGCAGACACGGACGCGGACGCCGAAGGTATAGCAATAGCTCTTCTGCACTAACGTGCAGGATATGCATATACGACGAGGCCGTTTGGCCGGGCTTGTTGATTGCCGAATAATTTCTAAGTACATAAACCGTTTTTACGAAGGGTATACACGTTCTCGTAATATAAGAGACACGTACGTTACGTATGTAGACGCCGTAATTCCAAAAACTGTTTTCAGAATTGAAATCGAGTAAATATTGGCCGAGGTAGCGTTCAAAATCTACCTTTTAAGGTTTGTTATCAACAGACGCGGTTTGGGCACTGGGGACCATGTATGGGGAAAATAGACTCTAAGCGGTGGGGTGGGAGTAGTAGTAGAAAAGGCGGCGAGGGGATTATTGCGAATTCGTATTTCTAGTTAGCAATTTGTTCTACGGTGTCAAAAGTTGATTTATTAATTGCTAGTTGGGATTAGCGGGCATTTTGTTTATGTATTTTAGAGACACGATATTTTAATTTGTTCTAGCCTGTCAATTCAGTTGATTTATTAGTTACTCGTAGGGATTAGCGGCCATTTTGGAGGGATTAGTCGAACCCCCGTGAAATATATTTCTGTAGGGGGATATGTTTAAATACGTCTACATTCAAGATATTTAATCATTTTTACACTTATTTAAACATATTTATAGCTATTTTTATGCTTTTTGATACTCTATTGTACACTTTTCACACAAATTGAAAAATTTAGTATATATTTTAATATTCCCGTTAAACAATTTTGAATAGATAATAAGTATCGGAGAGTTTAGTGTTAATTAATTCATACATGTCAAAACAGATGATGAATGTTTTTTAATAACAAATAACACATACATGTTTAACGTAATAATTATGGATTGGTACAACGCATTGTGTATGTGTTTGCAAAGTAGATGTGCTTTCCAATGGTATCTTCTTGATTCGCGGCTCGTAGTATCACAGCAACAATAATTCCAGCTTGTACTTCCATTCTTGTATTAAGAAGCGAGGTAAGATTGAAATCCTTTAATATTATTCCGCGACGATTATCAAACCAAATTTTACTGTCCTTCATAAAGTCAACAACGTAAAAATCGGAGTCCTTACAAATAGTATATAAAAATTCAGAGGTGTATAACTTAACGTTATCAAGTTTAATTTCGTTTATTTCTATACTTGTTGCCATGATGAGTCTTGTCTAATAATAGAATGTTTTGATATATATAGATATATATATATATATATATATATATATATATATATATATATATATATATATATATATATATATATATATATATATATATATATATATATATATACAATATATATATATATATATATACAATATATATATATATATATATATATATATATATATATATATATATATATAATATATATATATATATATATATATATATATATATATATATATAATATATATATATAATATATATATATATAATATATATATATATATATATATATATATATATATATATATATATAATATATATATATAATATTATATATATAGATATATATATATATATATAGATAGATATATATATATATATATATATATATATATATATAGATATATATATATATATATATATATATATATATATATATATATATATATATATATATAGGCAGTATATATATATATATACATATATATATATATATATATATATATATATATATATATATATATACAGGCAGTGCCTGAAGATTCTTTTACAGATGAAACAAGTTGTAGCAGACCAGTTTTGAGGTAAGCGAAAATATATATATATATATATATATTATATTATATATATATATTACTGTATTATTATATGGTTATGGGATTAATTCTGACAACAATGTAGACACTGACACAGTCAGTGCATGATGTGCATGTAATTATCCAAGGGCAAATATGCAACTGTAGGATCGAATCATAGACAATCCAGAGGCATTGGATTGTCTATGATCGAATTTAGCGCTTTCTCGATATATGAGCAACCGAAATATAAAATTATTATAACATCAACCCAACTTGATTAGGGTTAGCGATTGGTTTGAATTTCGGTTTGTTCATATATCGAGAAAGCGCCCTGAATCATGCGCCACGCGGAAGAAGATACTTACCTATCTTGCTCGTAGACGTACGTACGGTAGTGCTTAACATTTTGCTTGTCGCCATACAACCAGTTGCTTTCGTATGACGTATTCCACTGTTAGCATGTGCGCCACGCCAGGTTAAAATGCGCCATTCCAACCGGCTTTACGTAAGTTCTTACGACCAGGAGAAACAGAAAAGCCTTTCCAGTTTCGATGCAAACCACATTCGACGAAAGCGGGAAGCGGACTATTAAAATTTCCCCGCGTTTTCCTATAGCGGGGGTTATCTTACACCAAATACGCATGTTACACGCATGCTATACACATGTGCTGGAGAGTAACCAATCATATTCCAGTATAAAACAAATTCAAAGATCTGGACTTTAGACGACAACACACAATGAACAATGCACAATATGCATAGCTTGGTTAATTTTGAATCGCTAAAGCAGTTTAAAATTTTGGCGCGTGAGCTTTGTGTGTTTCTTCAGTTTCCTTGGCCTGCAGTTTCCTGTACCTGAGTCGATATGATTTTCTTCAAATTTGATGCGCTTCATCGATCTCGCTCATCGTACTTCAACAGGTACCACAATATGGCAAGTTATCTCGCAAGTTACTGCTCAGCCTTCAAGTTGAAGTCCTGGTTGTTCTTCACTGGAATCCACGCCAAGTCGTTTTAGAGAGAACTCCTCAAGACTCAACCTTTTGTGCGAATATTTATGACAGGAAATACTGAAGAGTCACCTCCAACAGACCAATGTGAACTATGATGAAACAATTTATGGCTAAACAAACTGCATAATTCAACGAGCAGACTGAGTAATTGTTGAAATTATTCAAGAAGAAGCGATGGGAAAATACATCACGAACACAAGATTGCCAAGGGCATTTATATTTAAACGGTAAGTGTATATGTTTATAACCCTTCTCTCTTTACTCTTTTTCGATTATTATTACTAACATTTTGAAAATTCCATTTACAATGCCTGGGTCTCTAAAGGCCCATCTACACGATAGGCGAATGTTGACACACGTGTACAGTTTGATCACATACACCAAGATGACAATGGTGTACGACAAATCGTATCGTTACTATCGTGTAGATTGGCCTCAAAGGCCCTTCTACACGATACGATTCATTGTATACGATTGTCATTCTGGCATACATTGTCGTACTGGCGTATGCAATTGTTTGCACATGACATAATTCTTGTTTATGATTCGATGGCGAATGTTGACACACGTGTACAGTTTGATCACATACACCAAGATGACAATCGTGTACGACAAATCGTATCGTTACTATCGTGTAGATTGGCCTCAAAGGCCCTTCTACACGATACGATTCATTGTATACGATTGTCATTCTGGCATACATTGTCGTATACGATTGTCGTACTGGCGTATGCAATTGTTTGCACACGACATAATTCTTGTTTATGATTCGATGGCGAATGTTGACACACGTGTACAGTTTGATCACATACACCAAGATGACAATCGTGTACGACAAATCGTATCGTTACTATCGTGTAGATTGGCCTCAAAGGCCCTTCTACACGATACGATTCATTGTATACGATTGTCATTCTGGCATACATTGTCGTATATGATTGTCGTACTCGATTGTTTGCACACGACATAATTCTTGTTTATGATTCGATGGCGAATGTTGACACACGTGTACAGTTTGATCACATACACCAAGATGGCAATCGTGTACGACAAATCGTATCGTTACTATCGTGTAGATTGGCCTCAAAGGCCCTTCTACACGATACGATTCATTGTATACGATTGTCATTCTGGCATATATTGTCGTATTTTGTCGTATACGATTGTCGTACTGGCGTATGCAATTGTTTGCACACGACATAATTCTTGTTTATGATTTAATGGTGAATGTTGACACACGTGTACAGTTTGATCAGTCACATACACCAATATGACAATCGTGTACGACAAATCGTATCATGTAGATTGGCCTTAAAGGCCCTTCTACACGATACGGTTCATCGTATACGATTGTCATTCTGGTATGCAATTGTTTGCACACGACATAATTCTTGTTTATGATTCGATGGCGAATGTTGACACACGTGTACAGTTTGATCACATACACCAAGATGGCAATCGTGTACGACAAATCGTATCGTTACTATCGTGTAGATTGGCCTCAAAGGCCCTTCTACACGATACGATTCATTGTATACGATTGTCATTCTGGCATACATTGTCGTATTTTGTCGTATACGATTGTCGTACTGGCGTATGCAATTGTTTGCACACGACATAATTCTTGTTTATGATTTAATGGTGAATGTTGACACACGTGTACAGTTTGATCAGTCACATACACCAATATGACAATCGTGTACGACAAATCGTATCATGTAGATTGGCCTTAAAGGCCCTTCTACACGATACGGTTCATCGTATACGATTGTCATTCTGGCGTACATTGTCGTATACGATTGTCGTACTGGCGTATGCAATTGTTTGCACACGACATAATTATTGTTTATGATTGCACCAGGCCTCGAAATAATTCTTGAAAGTATACCGGTCATCATGATCGGTAAATATTTAAATTTACCGGTCACAGACGATTTTTTGCCGGTCATCTTTTGTTTTTGTTATTTTTTATTTGAGCAATTGGGCCTATTTTATAAGTGTACTTGTGCAGGTAAGTTTACAGATAATCATTCTCAAGAAAATGCGTATTTCCTTGGCAAGAAAAAGATGAAAAACAGTCAAGTACGGTTAAAATATTTCATCCTTTTGATGCGTTGCTCGTACTCAGTGCAAACAGTACATCGAAGGTTTCGCGCAAATTTTCCGTCGATATCATACGATGCTAAAGAGTTAGTTTTCCAACTTTTTTCGACAGTTTCAACAGCAACTGTTCGTTCTGAGGTTACGTTAACTTCAGTAGCGGGTCATTTGTCATCTTTGGCTAATTCTTGCCTACTTGTTTCACCAACGTCTGCATTTGATGTGCATGTGGTCGTTGTCGGTTTTTTAGCAATTTCACTGTGTGTTAGTTGTGGTCTTAGAAAAAAGGAACTTAGTTGCGCTTGCTTTTTGTTCCCGGTTTTCATTTTCTTCCGTGGCAGTGGCTGACCTTTCGCAGGTGAGAATTGATTCGCATTTCCCGTTGGACAGATTTGGCATTTCCCAACCCGATAATTTTCTTCGCTATAGCCAAGATCGTCTTCGCTAGTGTAGGGCACAGAACACACATTACAAATGGTAACCGCACAACTTACGCACGAATATTTGGTGTTTGGACGATGATAAACAGAACAATTGTTCGCCATAGCGTCAGCAGATTGCTGTTCAGTCTCTGTGCCACGAGGTATTGCCCTATGGCGCACAAATGTAATTTGAGTTGCAAGCTATAAAATAGTACGCTGTGGGCGCTATGCCTGCAATGTTTTGAGAAGCGAGACTTCCGTTTTTCCCCTAAAAGAAACACAAGCAATTGTTCAGACTTGAGGCACAAAAACCTGCTCACACACGTTTTTTATTAAAAAAACATTTACCGGTCATACGTGTCCGGTAGTTGACAATATTTACCGGGCAAACCGGAAAATCTACCGGTCAATGACCGGTGACCGGCACTTATTTCGAGGCTTGGATTGCACACGTGTACAGTTTGATCACATACACCAAGATGACAATCGTATACGACAAATCGTACCGTGTAGATGGGCCTTAATACAGTTAATACTGAAACACTTGTGATTTAAGTTTGGGAGAACTTGAAATCGCAGTGGACAGTTGCACCTCGGCCTATTTCTCATTCTCCCAAACTTTCACTCATGTTTCCTCAGTTTCTATAGTATTTAAAAAATAGTGTTGATCATGGGCACAGCTATTTCAAATGCTAGTGTTCATTGTAAAATGTTTGCCTCTGTATCTATTAATTCAACCATTTTTGTTCACATTTTAGTTGCAGTGCATTGCTACATGTACATCAAAAAAAAAAAGCAGTCCCTAATAATTAAGGAACAAAACATCTGACCAGGATCAGTGAGCTGAAGTAGACTGAATTCAGTAAGTATTTTAGAAATATATATACTATCGTACATTGAGTACTCTGGCTTTTGAATAATTTCTAGGATAAGCATTTCCAAATGAAACTGTTCCATTTATTGTCCAAAACAGCTGTCTTTGTTATTTTATTACCTGGGGCCGGTTGTTTGAAGCATGGATACCAACTTATCTGGTGGATAAGTCCTATCCAGTCCATTCATTTTTCATTCATTCAATACTGTAGTTATCTGAGAAAAAAATAGCAGTTGAATATGTTGTTGAAAACATGGATGGTGATATTAATTCACTTGCTATTTTTCTCAGATGGTCATTCAATGGATAGAAAATATATTCAGTACTGGATAGGATATATCCATTGGATAAGCTATCCAAGCTTTGAATAACTGACTCCAGGTTATTTCACTGTGTTTAATGCCAAGGGGGAACCCTCAGCCATCATGCATCTTGGGGGTTAAGGGTGTTCGGACGTATTCCGTTGCTAAACACTGGTTGCTAAGGACAGGTCATTTAGTGCCCAATATACTTCATGAGTGGACAATAAGGTATAACCAAGATATTTTATATTTGGAATATGTTGGCAAACTTCTTTCGTCTATTGACGTATTTGATGACGTCACATTGACGTCATCAACAAACACAAAAACTCTATAATTTTCGTCATTTTTGACAAGTATGTTATATTTTTGGTGTCATATAAACCTAAATTACTTCCTACAAAAAAATACGTATGGATTCATTGATAAATTAAATAAAAACGAAGTTATAAAAATTTTATTGTGTTTATTGACCTTACAAATCTGATATCTTCTTAAAAATGTGTGAAAAATTCTTAAAACCATGCATACTTTTATGAAGGTAACCGTCCAGATTCTAATCACATGTAACAAATGAATTTTTCTTAAAAACCTTCGAAGATTATAGGAATTTTCATATTTCGATGACGTCATCATATGACATTACCAAACGAAAGAGTTTTGCCCACATATACCACATACACACTGTCTTGATGGATTCTTAAACTGAAATTCTATAGCAAATTTTGTCAATTCTAAGTTTCCTTCGTCCGAACACCCTTAAGGTGATTCGATAGTCTAAATTGTGAGAAATTGCATTATTTTCACATAGATTATTTTGCAATGCATAGTTCTATGGTAGTCTTGATTATTGAAAATTGTTATACCTACAATTTAACCTGAATGGAGAAACTGTGTTTCCAATAAATCCCCGAAACCTAATTTGCGCAAAGCCTGCCACTTATACACAATTTCTCAGGATATGCAAATGCTACAAGTAATTTAATAATCAAGACCCCCACTAGAGCTATGCAATGAACTAGAATGAAGATCAGATCTGCATTATAAAGTTTTCAAATGTAAAAATAATGCAATTTCTCATGATTTAACTATCGAGCCACCTTAAGTCAACCAACAGTGCTGTAAGTGTAACTACTGTATTGCTTTTGTTTTTTTATATTTAATAACTTACACCTCTTACTGTATTTACTATTTATTTACAGAAACGAAGACTAAGAAAAAATGTGCTTGGCAATTCCACATTGATTACAAGCCATCCTGCATGGGCTGTCAGGCAGTGAATGTGCAAAAAACATTGAACTTACATGTGCTTTAATATTTTTAACATTAAGAAAATTGGTTCTGCAGTGCACACTGCATGAAATGAATTTGGTGTCAGTTGTTTAAAAACTATACTAAACTTAGCATGAATAACCTTCATTTTTATAAACTTTTTATTTGGGTTTTTTGGTACTACTACTGTTAAATGACTTAAATCCTTTCATTTCTATGAAAGTGGGCTTTACAGGCTGCACCTGGATTTTTATTATTTAACCAGCAACAAATTCAACAGACTGGATTTGCTCTGATCTCCACACAACAATGGCTCCGAGTGGAGGTGATTTTGTCTTACCAAACCTAACCTGGAGCCATTGCCTGTGCATATTGAAGCAAATTTAGGAAATGTGTATTGTTGGTCACTAGTGCAAAATTTAAAATTGACAAGAAGGAGTTGAAAAGTTAATTTAATTTAACCTCAAACAACTCCAGAAGAGATTATTTGGTATATGATACTAGATTACATTATGTTACATTATTATATGATATCATACAGGTATATTATATATCAAGTACATGTATATTATATTAATTCATAATAAATGTCTATATTTGGTTTGGATTTGGGCTTGTTCCTCGTTTACTCAACGCAAACAAATACGATTCGTGAGCAAATATAAGTAAATAAAGTACTTACGCTATTTTTATATATTTACTTCATTTTCACTATATTTGCGAATAAAGGCAAACATGACATTTGACAATATTTATCATTTCCCTAAATGAGGGCAAATATGGTTTTTACTTTATCATTTGCTGTGAAGTAAATTCATGACAAATGTCTATATTTGGTTTAGATTTGCACTCGTGTTAAATTTGGCGTAAAAACGGCATTCGCCTCGTTTACTAACGAAGTAAATCCAATGTAAATATGCAAATCCGATTGTTGATCAAACATGAGTAAATAAGGTATTTACGCTATATTTACTACATTTGCGAATAAAGGCAAACATAACATTTGACAGTATTTACCACTTGCTTAAACGAGCGCAAATATGGTTTTTACTTCGCATTTACTTTGAAGTAAATTCATGACAAATGTCCATATTTGGTTTGGATTTGCACTTGGTGTTAAATTTGGCGTAAAAACGGTATTCACCTCGTTTACCAGCGAAGTAAATCCAATGCAAACATCAAATCCGATTCCTGATCAAACATGAGTAAATAAGAGATTTACGCCATATTTACTACATTTTTACTACCTTTGCAAATAATGGCAAACATAACATTTGACGATATTTACCACTTGCTTAAATCAGCGCAAATATGGTTTTTACTTCGCATTTACTTTGAATTAAATTCATAACAAATGTGTATATTTGGTTTGGATTTGCACTTGGTGTTAAATTTGGCGTAAAAACGGTATTCACCTCGTTTACCAGCGAAGTAAATCCAATGCAAACACCATATCCGATTTTGAGCAAATTCGCGCAAATCTGACTAAATACGGTATTCACGATATATTTACCTCGTATTTACTGCTGTCGTAAATCAATTTTTTCGTGCAGTGTAGGCTCTTCATGGATATTATATCAATAAATACTGCTTGATTCATGGCTGATATGGAGGAGGTTCAGGTCTTTCGATCTGTACATTAACAAACTGTCCGATTAATTCTGTAAAATCGTCCGATGCGTAGGTATATATATATTCCTCATCCCATAACAATAATATCTTATATATTATTCGTTCTGCTCGTTGATTGTTGGGTAACATAACCATTCTATCACATGTAATAACTTGAAAATCAACATGTGAAAAGTATTCAGCTAAATCGGTCATTATAGCCAACAGAGGATTTTCCTTAGAACCCGCACTCGTTTTGAAAGTGTTCTAAAAAAATATTACTCCTAACATATGCTTTTATTTCTTTCTCAACAATGTTTAGCGCATAAAAATTTAAAACGCGTTCCCTAGCATTAAGTAAACAAAGGGTTTAAAAGATGTACATGTATTATTAGGGAGGGTATCCTATTATATTTATTTTATATTATCATTCAACCAATGAGATTACCCCAAATTATTTATGGCATCAAGTTCAACCAATCAGGTTAACCTATATATTTTAGCTGTTTTTATAAGCATTTGATTTAAAATTTTTTAGTCATAAGATAATTATGGCTCGAGTGAAGCAGACCCAAAAAAAATTGGAAGGTGGTAAAACAATTGCTCGGATAAGTAAAGGAAAAGATATACCAAAAATGTTAAAACAACGACGTCTACAACAAGAATATCGTAATACCATAGATAAAATGGGGCTGAATTTTTCAGATAACGACGAACAAGATACTTCATGCAGTCAAGTACAAGAAATCAGAAGAAAGAAAGTCAAACATCGTCCAACTAAAGACATCACACAGTCGCAATTAAATACCGCTGTACCGATATCTCAAGCACCGTCCAGTCCCATATTTTCTCTATTCCCGCAAGCAAAGTCGTCGCCATGGCAAGCAAAGTATAATTTACCGTTTCTACTTCCACAACCTGTTTATAATTCACCATCTCAAATCTCGCAAGCAAACTATAATATACCTCTTCAAACACCACAAGCAAAGTATATTACATCTCCTCTTCCACCGCAAGTGAATTCGCATCCAGAAGAAATTGATAATTACATACACTAAATGTCCATTGATTTCTTTGGACAAATACCGATTCCTTCTCCTTCGAATTTAATTCGAATGTGTGATGAAACCGTACCACCTACCGTTCAAGAAACACATTTATTACAAATTGTTGATGAAATAGCAAGCGCGCTTGTCCCAACATTATCCCCTATCCCTCTTTCACCTCCACCATTACCACCTATCTCTACATCACCCCAACTATTATTTCCACAAGAAATACAACCGTTTCTGCGTGAAGTAGAGGAACAAGAAGAAGAGGAAGACGCTCGAGAAATATCTAACGAACCTCCATTGAAGAAAAGATGTTTTAAACGTTCTTTAATTTATATGAAACGTGAAAAAAAAGGTGATGAACATCATGAAGAAAAACGAATGACAATCTATTCGAATTATGATCAAGATATTATTTGTACACAACGCGATAAATATCGTGAGTTAGAGGGACTATATATTGAGAAACTATATATAAATAAACAATATTTGCTATGGCGTTCTAAAAAATTTACGAGTGATCTTATGGAAAAACGATATATAATGGATAATAATAAGCAAGTAAAAAGAAAGCGTGAATTTAAAAAAAGAAAACCAAAATGTATAAAATGATATTGTTGTAAATAAAAAATCAGTAAAGTGTGAAATCATGGAGGTGTGGAATATTATGGTAAAAGAACTGGCACGTTTTGAAATAAAAGCAATAAAAATATGGAAAAAAGTGTGTGGAAATGTCTTGATGATCATGAGAATTTTTTTAAAGATATTATTGGACATTTAAAAATTCCACGTGAACTTTTGGATATATATAATCGGATGGATAGACATGAAATTGGACAAATAATAACATTTTTTGCTTTAATCCTATGTTTTTTTAGATATAAAAACATTGATAATGAAGAATATTATATAAAATTGTTTCTACGTCAAACAATTTTTGATTTTAGAAATTCTCATCTTAAATTCATTTTGTTCCCCAATGAAAAAAAACACAATTGGTTATGGTTGTTGAATATATTCTTTGAATTTTTGAAATTAGTCTAAATACAATTTTTCAATACTCTGTATTATAATGTCAGGATCTTTATAGTTAATATTATATGCTTCTATAATACTCTTAATAATAAAAGTGTTTGACCTAGTATGATCAGATGTAATCCTTACCCCTATAATATAATATATCCAAATGCGGTGGGTAAAATTGTAAACTAACGGGCCTATTATTTTGTATAATACTATTATTTTTAACAAGGTCAGAAAATAAACTTACTTTAAACTTATAATTTACACTTGTCTTATACAACAATTTAAACCAATAAGAGTAATTCTGACAATTTTTATAACAGCAGTTAATAGGTGGGGGTTTCGTTATCAGTATCTTAACAATCTTATCGAGATTAAATTTATAAACCCTATCGTCCCCAGCGTTAATTTTTGATATAGGGTTATGATTTTCGCAAAAGAAAATAAAACAACTTGCTAGTTGATAAACTATTTTCTCAAATTTATCTAAATTATGTAGATAATAAAAAGTAGCCTTCAAATAAAAAGGATCTAAAAAATATAAATAAATACAGCAATATATAAATTCACGACTAAAACAACGATTAAGTCTATGTAATGTATTACAAAGATAGACCCTCCATATCCTATGGGTTTAGGAATTGTAGTTTATCATCAGTAATAGTAATAGAAATAAATTGGTAAATATCATTTCTAGGGTAATAACTTTTTTGAATTTCAATAAAAAAATTATCTGAATGATTGTAATTCAAATGAAAAATAGATTTATATAATGTTTGAGCGGGTATTAATAGTAAGTTCTGATAAAGCGAACATAGTTTTCCACCATAAATAAAATATTTTCGTTGTTTATGAACATGAACTACGGGTATTATATATTGTTGTTTATCTGTTTCGATTCTCCAATCCTTGCATTCATCTTGGTTCATTTCAGTTTTCATTTTTTCAATATATGCGTAATCTCCATAACCATGACCAATATGTCTCGATTCAATTTCCACACATTCAATAATTCCCCCATAGTAATAGTCACATAAGTCACAGACGGCAAATAATAATCCAATGTGACGGTTACGAAGATGTTGTATATAATAAACAATTTTCAATATCGTCTTAATATTGATTTCTTGTTCATTAGCTTGCTCATAGGTTCTTTTATTACCAATTTTTAACGACATTCTCAAAAATGAATGATGGAACGCGTTTAAAAAATCGACTTGTATATATACTATTTTTCCATTCCTAAAATATATATTTCCACACGCAGTTTGATCTTACACAGTAAATGTTGATGAAGAATTTAACACGAAATTGATTTGATAAATTTTGAAAAGTACTATTGTAACTAACCCAATCCCACGAATATTTAATATATCAACTGATTTGACGTGTGTGTGTGTTTTAGAACAAAATTAGGGATTCGTGTCTTTAATCCCACAACAACCCATAGGGTCAAATAATCCCAGAGTATTTGTTTAGAAGAAATCGCTAATTATGGATTCGCGTCTCTAATTCCCACAACACACGATCATTGTTCATGAGTATCACAAATCATCTGTATGACATGAAAGCTTTAATGAACGAACTCTGATTGGTCAAACCATTGTACCCACAGTAACACATAGTAACGCAGGATGCTATTATAAAACCTGATGTAGGTTCGAAAATAATTAATATCCGTCTGAGTACAAGAGAGAGAGAGAATGGCCAAAATATTCGAGAAGAGAAAATCTGAAGAGAGTATCGAGGAGTTGTATATGGGTAAATATAATTGTGCATTAAACAAATGTAAAGAAGAAATATCCCAAGAACGACAAAAATTATTTTTATCCCATATCACTCATATAATGGATTGTGAATGTTACCAGTTTAAGGGAGAGAGACCCAGTTATCGTGAAGTAACTTTCTCGAACTTCAAACGAAGAAGTATTTTATTTATCATTGTTATGATGGCAAGTTAAAACCATACAAAGAACTAACTCGAGGGGAACGTTCTACCATCTACTATCAATATCGATGTCATGGTTTAGACTATTTATCTGAAAAACAATCAAGAGATTATTTTAGTCAAAGTGAACTTATAAATAGATTAAGTTTTTTATTTCGTAATGTTTTTCCCCGAATGCTATTATCGGGTATAAAGGTGGTGATAAAGAATCTTCTTTAGTTAAAACACTTCAAGAAAAAACTATTTTATATTGTGTTAATCTTGAATATTTTGGAATTGAGAAGTACGATTATTTACTTTCGTTTTATAACCTTAAACCAAGAAATTGTTGGTATCATACTAGCGAACCAACATGTTTATTGTATCATTGTAGTTTATTTGCTGCATGTTTGTTTCGTAAATTAGAAGATGAGACTAATGAACTGGCTATGTATGATAAGGAATTTAGTTTTTAAAATTTATTCTCTCCTGAAATTTTTTCTAATAAAAAAATATTGAAAAGACAATTTAAAAAAAAATTAAAATACCCTAGTGTCTTTTGATTTAAAAAAAACAAAAAAATAGTTAATTTTTCTTTTTTTTTAGAAACACAAAGATTGTTTAAAAAATTAGCAAAAGTACATTTAAGAAATGCTTATTTTTTAAAAATAAAACGTACACTAGAACGTTTTTATTTTGTTAATGATGTACATGTTGTCACAAACAATATTTTTGTAAAAATAGGAGAGAAGTTTTAAAAAAAATAAGATGATTATAGAAACTCTTTGTACATTTAAACATATAAAAAATGATATCATTATACATATAGTATAAATAAAACGTTCTTAATTTTTTTATATTTGTCTTATTGGAAAGCAATAAAATGAGTCAGAAAAAATCATCCATCAAAGTGAACGTTTTTGGCTTTATCATCAAAGAAAATTCGCGACAGTTGCTTTAAAAACACAAGACAATCTATATGAGTTTCAAGAAAGTTCTTGGAAACAAGGTGTAATACCAACGAGTTTTCTTGACGGTTATAAAATTAAAACAAATATTCGAGCTCCAGGTTTATTTACTGATTTTTCATTGACATTTGGTAACAATAGAACATTTCAAACAACAAAACACAGTTATCTTACGGGAGAATTAGAAGCAAGAAAGAAAAATTGGTATAAACGAAAAATAATTCATAGTATTGATGTAAAAATTAAAAATAATATTCGTGAAAAATATCAAGATGCATTAGGATGGAGTATTGTTCAAGTTAAAAAAGAGATATTCGAAGAGGGTGATTTGGGGGCAAATATTGGACAACCAAGTAAATATTATTTTAGCCCTAATCAATTGTTTATTGATCCTGAGAAAAATCTCTTCAACGATAATAAACATTTTGTAGATTTAGCTTATAATTTACCTGCTGACGAAGATTTTATTTTGATTCAAAACATTCAATTTATAGATGATCATTTTTTTATAAATATGGTATTAAAACGGGTGATGCTGATAAACCCTATATTGAATACGATATTTCTATTGTTTATTCCGATGGATTTACATAGAAATGTCTATATATAAGATCATTTTTTTTCAAGATGTGTGTAAGTGTAATGGCTATTTTTCAGAGAACAACAAATAAAGAGGGATAAAAGATTTATCACGACATAACACAATATAGTTTTTTGGAATCCGTTTTTTTTTGGCAATTAGTAGGAAGTGTGAAAGATGAAAATTCAAGATATCATCTACTAATATCTATATTTGATTATGAAGATAACTTGCAGTATAAATTTATACTGGAAGTAGAATGTTCAAAAAATCCCGAGATGGATATTATACAACAAGAGAATCGACAAATTCCTGAAGAATGTTATGAATTTCTTCGTAAAATATGACACCCACCTATCAACAACAAAGGAATTGGAGAATATTTAAATATTATGGATTATGATAGAAAACATTGTTTTACTTATGAGTGCTTTAAGAGTATTATAGCATTATATTATGATTATATTGTTTATAATAAAACTATAAAATACTCTTGTAAAAAATGTTAACGGGAATATGAATGTAATGTGTATTACCCTAATTTCTCCAGTGTAAATTTTAATGAAATAAGAGCTTATAATGTAAAAAAATATTCAATTAACAATGATATCCTCTTATGTAACGAAATAATACAATGAATGTATTTTTTTTATTTTTTATTAAAAAAATTAATACATTAAAATCTTATGAAGATTGTTTCTGGGTCTATGATACAAAAGCCCTCCTTTTTGAAAATGACCTTTGATTTTTTTCGTTCCTTGTTTTGCTATATTTTTTACTAAATTAGCTCCTTTTTTAAGCCCTTTTTTAAAATCTTTTATAAAAAGATTGCTGTATTTACTGATTTTTTTATTTCCCCCACGTTGTCTTTTTTTCCCCTTAAAATCACCACCCCGATAATTTATTTTTTTTCCCTACAACCATTGTTATGAAGGTTATTTTCTCTTCCAATAGTTAGCACCATAGTCTGCAAAAATTTCTTCATGTGCTTTTATATGTTTTATACTTTCTAAAAACATTTTTTTATTATTTGGGTCGTAAACAAAATCGGAATTATTTTTATATATAGAACCAGGTTTCCCATTATTCGCATAACGTGCTGCTGCGTGAGTTGTCAAATAAGCATCGGTACAATTGTTTGCATCGTTACAAATACTATATACAGCATTATTGTTTTTACCATATTTACGATCCAATTTGGCTTGTGTTGTTTTTTGACCTGTGTAATAAGAAATATTACGATCGGGTTTAAAAGGTTTTTTCCAAGCAAACAATCCTTCACCAGCATTGGGGATATTTGATTTCTTGATACGTAAGTTATTTTGTTTTGCTAAATGAATCCAACATTTTTTGTTTGAGCTATTCGTTTACGACATCTTATTTTTTTTAAGGTTTTACTTCTACATTGAAGAACGTGTCGTATACTTTGAGATTTATCATTGTTCCGTTTTTTTCGAGGTAACCTAATTCTTCGAAAAGGATGATCAAGAAATTATCGACAATACTATTGAAAAATTAGTTGTTGTGGGAATAGACAATTTATTTTTGATAACAATGTTATTGAAACTTTATGTGAATTTATGTTTGAACAAACAAATTCCGTTTGGATAGCTCATAACGGGGTAGATTTGATACTATTTTTATTTTAAAATATTTTTTAGAAATAAAACAGATAATACCGAATACTATAATGAACGGTACTAAAATAATCAGTTTAATAATTAAATATTAGAATCCTCGATAGTTATTTCTTTTTAAGTATGAAATTAACAGATATTCCAAAAGCAATGGACCTTCAAGGCGAATGTAAGGGATTTCATCCTTATGAATTTTACGATTTAACTTATGAGGGTGAAATTGTAGATCAGAAATTTTTTGATACGAAACATATGAATACAGCAACACTTAATGAATTTGAAAAATGGTATTTAGAAAAAAAGAAAGAGAAATATATATTTCGTAAAGAGATTTATTATTATTGTTGTAGTGATGTAGATATTTTAAGAAAGGGTTGTGTTAAATTTTCTACAATGATAGGAGCAATTGGTCATATTACACCCTTTTATGCAAAGAATTGTATTACAATTGCTAGTTTAGCTTTGAAAGTGTATACACTTAATTTTTTTTAAAAAAATTGTGTAGGAATTATTCCTGCTTCGGGGTATAGGGGATGTGTAAAACAGAGTTTAATTGCTATTGATTGGTTAGATGAAATTAATCGAGAATTAGGGGGAAATTTAGAATATATCTGTTCACAAAATATTGAGAGAAAAATTCTAGGACGTTTTGTCGATGGTTTTTATAATGATACAATAAGTAATATATATATATATATATATATATATATATCAATGTGTTTGGGACTGGACCGAGCTCTAAGCCAATCAGAATCAAGAATTGATTTGAATGGACCAATCAGAGCACAGCCAGTCCAAAATTTCCAGGAGCGTGTTCTAGTTTTAAGGTGTGGTCACCCTGTTAAGAGCGACCAGCCATAAAATCAGGGGGGATATGCACCTGGTCGTATAGAAGAGGTTTTTTGTATAAAATTAGTCAAAAAGTGGTCGCGGTAAAGAGTATATATATCACTTTGCTCGTGTTGTTGTACGACCAGTTTTTTAGTCGTCCCTGAGTTTAACGACCAGAGTTTGAAGGTCATTCAAGGTGAATAGTGTTAAGCAAGTACTGACTCATTTGCTATACGGGGTTGAAAGCAGTGATGAACCAGGAACAGGATGTTTAAGTAGTAGAATTTAGTGTTTCAAACAACTGATAATCAGTGCGGAAAATTTGCCCAGAAACCAAACATGTCTAAAGTGAAAAAGTTTTACTCTAGACATGTTTGGTTTCTGTGCAAACTTCCCCACTGATTATCAATTATTCGGAACACGAAATTCTACGACTAAACATCCTGTTCCGGTCCATCATTGCTTTCAACCCCATATAGCATCCGAGACAGCACTTAAACAGATCATCATTCACACTGTGATATATATACTGACCACGTTTTTGAAAAAAAATACAAAAAATTCTATTATACATAACCATCATACCTCACCCGATGTGATGTATACTTACGTGCACGTACCATCCAAAAAACTCCATATTTTTATTTGAAGACTTGTAATGGTGTTTGAAACAAAAATAAACAGTTTTGAACTGTCCTTATTTTTATTTGGAAGAGTAGTAATGTTTATTGAAATAAAAATAAACATTTTGACTGAATTAATCATAGAAATTTCCACCATGGAGCTCTTACCTCGACGCCATCTTATGGCCGAATGACTGATATTCTCTAGTTACTGTATATTTAAAAAGGATATTTCTTCAAAATATTTTAAGAGGATATAGCTCATAAAAATTATTTCGGGTGTTGCTTCCCAAAAAAGTTTTGAGAGAGATAGAGTTTTTGGAAAAACCTCAAAATAATTTGAGATGAAATATCCAAAATAAAAATAGTAGAGGTTGGGGTGTAAAAGTGTTTTTAATAAATTTGGAGGAAAAACCTCAAATAAATTTTAAGAGAATAGTTGAGTATATAAGCAGATGTTGTTTCATATTTTATCAGTTGTGTGTGTTTTGCTCGCTTGTAAGTTGTCCTTCGGTACAAGACTCTGAATTCTTCCAATGTTCTGTTTTATTATTAAACTGCATTGGCGCGCGTTCAACCCGTAGTCGAATTTGCGATTCGAATGAGATTGGCTCAGGTCCATAGCGACAATCTGGTCATCCCTTATTCAATGAATTGCTTATTTTACGCAAGGGTTGTGCGTTAGCGTATGATGAAAGAGTTAGCTATAGTAAAAACACACACACGATGTAAAAGTTGGATGAATTATATTTTTAACACACACACAAGAAAACAAAAAAGATTTTTATACAAAAAAGTTTGTTATACATTTTAGGGTCTCCCTAAAATACAAGACCCCTACAAAAATTTAAAATAAAACAGTTTTAATTTTTCTGTTTACCAGTGTTTGTGTTTTTGTGTAGAACATGAAGGACTCACCCCTTGAGTCTACACATCCCCACACGTCGTCATCATATTGGTCTTCTTCCGGCGGCTCGTAGTCGTCGAAGTCGTATTCCGTATCCGTTTGGACACGGAAGGCCCATTCGCTCTCGTCGTTCTCTGCGACTAGCAACACCCCTGGCACGTTTTCAATAGTATTCTCTTCTGGGGGTGGAGGGATGGTTTCTTTCTAAGAGAAAATAAAAAACACATAAATAAATACATGTCGCTTGTATACAGACAGTAAAAACATTTTAGCGCTATCTTACATTTTATTCTTTCTTTTCCTGGGGTTCTGTGCGGGGTTCCGTGTTATTATTTTGTTCGGCCATCTGCGTGTTTTTTCTTTTACTTTTTGTCTCCAGCTTGAAATCGTTTTGGTTTAAGATGTCCTAACGTGCTTATTTTATAAGGGTATTACAATGGTTTTGCGACTTTAACCAATCAGAGTTTCTATAATCAAACCCTCCCCCGTATCTAACCAATCAGAGCTCGTTCATTAAAGCCTTCATGTCAAAACAATTGAATTATTATGGGTAGGGACAATACGTGTTGTTAAACGCTTAGGGACGCGTATATATAATAAGCGTCTTGTTCTATTCCCTCCCTTTATGTCAAAACAGTTTGATTAATAATATGGGTCGGAACAATGAATTTGTGTTGCGGGATTAAAGACGCTTTTTGAATCTTAGGGATGCGAATATATAATAAGCGTCTTGTTCTGATTCCTCCCCCTATGTCAAAACAGTTTGATAAATAATATGGGTAGGGATAATGAATTTACTTGTTGGGATTAGCGGCCATTTTGTTTGTGTACTTTGGTAGCTACGATTTTTTAATGAGTTCTAACCTTAATTACTTGTAGGGATTAGCGGCCATTTTGAAGGGATTAGTCCCTGTGAAATATATATTACCGTAGGGGTATGTGTTTAAATACGTCTATATTCTAGATATTTAAGCATTTTTACACTTATTTAAACACATTTTTATGCTTTTTAGTGCTTTTTAGGGCTTTCATTTTTATGCTTTTCATACAATTTAGTATATATTTTAAGATACCCGTTAAACAAATTTGCTCAATATCGAGGAGAGCGTGTTAATTAATTCATACATGTCAAAACAGATGATAAATGGTTTTTAATACACGTGTTTTAACATAATACTTCTGGATTGTTACAACACATTGTTGAAGAGTTAACAAAGAAGACGCGCTTTTTGATTTTCCTGTCGATGAATCACAGCAATAATAATTCCAGCTTCGACACCCATTCGGGTATTTTTAAGAACAGAGGTAAGATTAAAATCTTTTAGTATTATCCCGCGACGTTCATCTAGCCAAATTTTATCCCGGTCATTTAGCCAATTTTTATTTTCGGACATAAAGTCAACCACATAAAAATCAGAATCTGGACACATGGTATATAAAAATTCAGAGCTGTATAACTTCACGTTATCAAGTTTAAATTCGTTTATATCTATACTTGTTGTCATGATGAGACTTGTCTAATAAATGTTTTTGGGTAGATATGTCTATATATATATACAAGGGATTAATCTTTTACAATGAATATATATTGATTGGTAAGATACACACTTTTACCAATCTTAGCGTGTTCGGATGAACCGAATTCTATTTTAAAATAATTGTTATATTCATCGTTAAAGAAAAGTTCATACATCTGTGTCGGTTCGGCAGCAGGTTTGGGTATGGGTCTTGAACCAATTAACTGTAGATTTCGTTCACGAGATAGATCACTCATAGATATTATATCTAAAAAATTTGCTTGATTGATGGTTGATGTCGGTTCGCCAGCGGGTATGGGACCCATTAACTGTATATTTCGTTTACGAGAGCTCTTCATAGATATAAATTTTGCTTGATTCATGGTTGGTAGGGTGGAGGTTCTTCGAGTTGTACATTCACAAATTGTCCGATCAAATGTGTAAAATCGTCCGATGAGTAGGTATATATATATTTCTCATCCCATAACAATAGTATCTTATATATTATTCTATCGGCACGTGCATTGTTGGGTAACATATCCACTTTACTACATTCAAGCACTTGATATTCAATATGTGAAAAATACTTTGCTAAATCGGTCAGTATGACCAACAGAGGATTTTCTTTAGTACCTGCAATCATTTTGAAAGTGTTCTAAAAAAAATATGACTTCTAACATGTGTTTTTATATCTTTTCCTACATCGTTTTTACCGATAAATATTTTAGGGCAATGTGTACTTGCATTATTAAGTCAACAAAAAGATTAAAAAGATTTACATGTATTAGTATTCGTTGGTAATCGTCTTATAATATTGATTTTATCATTCAACCAATGAGAGTACCCCGATTTTTTATTGGGGAATTAAGTTCAACCAATCAGGATACCCCATTTTTAACGTATTTTTTATAAGCGTTTGTTCCTAATTTTTTTAGTCACAATATCATTATGGCTCGTGTGAAGCAGACTCATAAAAATATTGAAAGTGGAAAATCAATTGCTCGGGTTGAAAGTAGGGGAAAAGATATTCCTAAAATGTTAAAACAACGTCGTCTAGAGCGACAAGAATATCGTAATAATGCTCTGGATATTTCAGATGGTGAAACATCATGCCGTCAAGAAATCAGAGGAAAAAAGAAAGTCAAACATTGTACAACTAAAGACAACATTGCACAGTCGCAATTAAATTTCGCTGTACCGATAGCTCAAGAACAGTCCAGTTACGTTCTACACCCGCAAGCGAAGTATAACGCATCGCCACGGCAAGCAAAGATACCGACTCTACCCCAGCAAGTAAATTCACCTCTACAACCCCAAGCGAAGTATAACATGTCGTCGTGGCAAGCAAAGATACCGTCTCTACCCCCGCAAGTAAACCACCTACCACCTCTACTATCGCAAGAACAGTATAATATACCTCTTCAAACACCGCAAGCAAAGTATAATACATCTCCTATTCCACAGCAAACGATCTCACCGCCACGGCCCGAAGATGAATTAGATAATTACATATACGATATGCCCATTGATTTCTTTGGTCAAATCCCTATTCCTTCTCCTGCGAATTTAATACGAATGTGTGATGAAATGGTCCCCGTTCAACAAGGAAAACAATTATTACAAATTGTGGATGAATTAGCAAATGCTCTTTCCCCAACATTATCTCCTATTCCTCTTCCGCCACCACAACTACCACAGCCACCTAATTCACCACACCCATTATTTCCAGTGTGTGAAGAAGAGGAAGAAGAAGAAGAGGAAGACGACCGAGAAGTATTGAACGATCCACCATTGAAGAAAAGATGTTATAAACGTTCGTTAATATATATGAAACGTGAAAAAAAAGGCGATGAACATCATGAAGAAAAACGAATGACAATCTATTCGAATTATGATCAAGATATTATTTGTACACAACGCGATAAATATCGTGAGTTAGAGGGTCTCTATATTGAGAAACTATATATAAATAAACAATATTTGCAATGGCGTTCTAGAAAATATACGAGTGACCTTATGGAAAAACGATATATAATGGATAATAATAAGGATTTGAAAAGAAAACATGATTTCAAAAAGGAAAACCGAAATGTATAAAATGATAGTGTTGTAAATAAAAATATCAGTAATGTGAAAACATGGAGGTGTGGAATGTTATGGTAAAAGACTGGCACGTTTTGAAATAAAAATTAATAAAAATATGGAGAAAAGTGTGTGGAAATGTCTTGACGAACATGAGAATTTATTTAGAAATATTATTGGATATTTAAAAATACCACGTGAACTTTTGGATGTATATAATCGGATGGATAGACATGAAATTGGACAAATAATAGCATTTTTTGCTTTAATCCTATGTTTTTTTAGATATAAAAACATTGATAATGAAGAATATTATATAAAATTATTTGTACGTCAAACAATTTTAGATTTTAGAAATTCTCATCTTAAATGCATTTTATTCCCCAATGACAAAAACACACTGGCAAAAAAAACACTGGTTTTTTGTTGTTGAATATATTCTTTGAATTTTTAAAATTAGTCTAAATACAATTTTTCAATACTCTGTATTATAATGTCAGGATCTTCATAGTTAATATTATATGCTTCTATAATACTCTTAATCATAAAAGTAGATGCTCTAGTATTATCTGATGTAATCCTTACCCTTATAGAATAATTATATAATATATCCAAATGCGGAGGGTAAAATTGTAAACTAATGGGTCTATTATTTTGTATAATACTATTATTAACTATATCAGAAAATAAACTGACTTTAAACTTATAATTTTTACTTGTCATATAAAACAATTTAAACCAATAAGAGTAATTCTTACAATTTTTGAAACAACAGGTAATTGGTGCGGGTTTCGATATCACTAGCTTAACAATCTTTTCGAGATTAAATTTATAAACCCGATCGTTACTTGCGTTAATTTTTGATATAGGGTTATGATTTTCGCAAAAGAAAATAAAACAACTCGCAAGTTGGTAAACTACTTTCTCAAAAACATCTAAATTATGTAGATAATAAAAAGTAGACTTCAAATAAAACGGGTCTATAAAATATAAATAAATACAGCAATATGTAAATTCGCGACTAAAGCAACGATTAAGTCGATGTAATGTATTACAAAGATAAGCCCCCCCATATCCTATGGGTTTAGGAATTGTAGTTGGATTATCAGTAATAGTAATAGAAATAAAATGGTAAATATCATTTCTAGGGTAATAACTTGTCGGAATTTCAATAAAAAAATTATCGGAATGATTATCATTCAAATGAAAAATAGATTTAACTAATGTTTGAGAGGGTATTAATAGTAATTTATGATAACGTGAACAGAGTTTTTCACCATAGATAAAATATTTTCGTTGTGTATGAACAACGGGTATTATATAGTGTTGTTTATCTGTTAAGATTCGCCAATCCTTGCATTCATCTTGGAGCATATCAGTTTTCATTTTTTCAATATAGGCGTAGTCTCCATACCCCCGTCCAAGTTGTCTCGATTCAATTTCCATACATTCGATAAACCCTCCATAGTAATAGTCACATATGTCACAGACGGCAAATAATAATCCAATGTAACGGTTACGAAAATGTTGTATATAATAAACAATTTTCAATATCGTCTTAATATTGATTTCTTGATCATTAGCTTGCTAATAGGTTCTTTTACTACCAATGTTTAACGACATTCTCAAAAGCGATGACGTTTTTTTAAAAAATCGCCTTGTATATATACTATTTTCTCATTCTTAAAATATATATTTCCACACGTAGAATTTAACACGATAAAAATTTGAAAAAAGTATTATTGTAATTACAATGTATAATATATCAACTGATTTGACGTGTATGTGTTTTAGAACAACATTAGGGATTCGTTTTAACCCCACAACACAGCATTTGGTGCAACTAATTACCGTGTATTTGTTTAGAAGAAAATCACTAATTATAGATTCGCGTCTCTAATTCCCAAAACACACATTCATTGTATACGAGTATCACAAATCATCGGGATGACATGAAAGCTTTAATCAACGAACTCTGATTGGGTCAAACCAATCTACCCCCAGTAACACATAGTAACGCGGGATACAATTATAAAAGCAGATGTAGCGTCGAAAATAATTAATATCAGTCTGAGTGTAGGAGAGTGAGAGATGGCAAAAATATTTGAGAACGTGAACAGCGAAATTAAAGAAGACTTCATCCCGTTAGAGACAACTGAGAAGAATAAATCTGAAGAGACTATCGAGGAGTTGTATAGGGGTAAATATAATTATGCATTTAACAAATGTAAAGAAGAAATATCCCAAGAACGACAAAAATTATTTTTATCCCGTATCACACATATAATGGATTGTGAATGTTACCAGTTTAAGGGTGAGAGACCCAGTTATCTTGAAGTAACTCTTCTTGAACTTCAAACGAAGAAGTATTTTATTTATCATTGTTATGATGACAAGTTAAAACCCACAAAGAACTAACTCGAAGGGAACGTTCTACCGTCTACTATCAATATCGATGTCATGGTTTAGACTATTTATCTGAAAAAAAATCAAGAGATTATTTTAGTCAAAGTGAACTTATAAATAGATTAAGTTATTTATTTCGTAATGTTTTTCCCCCGAATGCTATTATCGGGTATAAAGGTGGTGATAAAGAATCGTCTTTAGTTAAAACACTTCAAGATAAAACTATTTTACATTGTGTTAATCTTGAATTTTTTGGAATTGAGAAGTACGATTATTTACTTTCGTTTTATAATCTTAAGCCAAGAAATTGTTGGTATCATACTAGCGAACCAACATGTTTATTGTATCATTGTAGTTTGTTTGAATGTCTTTTATTTGCGGCATGTTTGTTTCGTAAATTAGAAGCGGAGGATAATGAACGATCTGTACTCTCTATGTATGATAAGGAATTTAATTTTTTAAATTTATTCTCTCCTGAAAATTTTACCTAAATAAAAAAATACTGTCTTTTGATTTAAAAAAAATTAAAAAAATATTGAATGTATTTTCCTTTTTATTTTTAGAAACACAAAGATTGTTTAAAAAATTATCAAAAGTACATTTAAGACATGTTTATATTTTAAAAATAAAACGTACATTAGAACGTTATTATTTTGTCAATGATGTACATGTTGTCAAAAACACTATTTTTGTAAAAATAGGAGAGAAGTTTTAAAAAAAATAAGATGATCATAGAAACTCTTTGTACATTTAAATATATAAAAAATGATATCATTCTACGTATAGTATAAATAAAATGTTCTTAATTTTTTTCTCTTATTGGCATTAAAAATGAGTCAGAAAAAAATCATCCATCAAAGTGAACGTTTTTGGCTTTTGAATCCAAGAAAAAATGCGACAGTTGCTTTAAAATCAGCAAAAAATCTATATGAGTTTCAAGAAGTGTCTTGGATACGGGGTGTAGTACCAACGAGTTTTCTTGACGGTTATAAAATTAAAACAAATATTCGAAAGGCAGGTGAATTTACTGATTTTTCATTGACATTTAGTGACAATAGAAAATTTCAAACAGATACACAGAATTATCGTACGGGAGAATTAGAAGCAAGAAAAAAAAATTGGTATAAACGAAAAATAATTCATAGTATTGATGTAAAACTTAAAAATAATATTCTTGAAAAATATCACGATGCATTAGGATGGAGTATTGTTCAAGTTAAAAAAGAGATATTCGAAGAGAGTGATTTAGGATCAAATATTGGACAATCTAGTAAATATTATTTTGCTCCTAATCAATTGTTTATTGATCCTGAGAAAAATTTCTTTAACGATGATAAACGTTTTGTAGATTTAGCTTATAATTTACCCGCTGACGAAGATTTTATATTGATTCAAAACATACAATTTATAGATGATCATTTTTTTAATAAATATGGTATTAAAATTGGTGAAGCTGATAAACCCTATAATGAATACGATATTTCTATTGTTTATTCCGATGGATATACGTAGATATATCCCTATATAAAGATCGTTTTATCAAAGAGGGGTATGTGTCATGGCTATTTTTCAGAGAGTACTAAATCAAGAGGGATATAAGATTTATCACGATTTAACACAATACAGTTATGTGGAATCCGTTTTTTTTTGGCAATTAGTAGGAAGTGTGGAAGTTGGGAAATCAAGATATCATCTACTAATATCTATAGCTCATTATGAAAAATATTTACGGTATAAATTTATACTGGAAGTAGAATGTTCATAAAATCCCCAGATATTTATTATACATCATGAGGAACACGCAATTCCAGAAGAATGTTATGAATTTCTTCGTAAAATATGTGAAGTATGGAAAGACCGACTCCCACGTATCAGCGACAAAGGAATTGGAGAATATTTAAAGATACTAGATTACGATAGAAAACATTGTTTTACTTATGAGTGCTTTAGGAGTATTATAGCATTATATTATGATTTGTTTGTTTATAATAAAACTATAAAATACTCTTGTAAAAAATGTAAAGGGGAATGCGAATGTAATGGGGATTACCCTAATTTCACCAGTGTACATTTTAATGAAATAAGAGGTTGTAATGTAGAAAAATATTCAATGGACAATATCCTTTTATGTAACGAAATAATACAATGAATGTATTTTTTTTCTTTTGAAAATTAATACATTAAAAACTTTTCAACATGGTTTCTGGGTTTATGATATACAAGTCCTCCTTTTTGAAAACGTCTTTTGATTTTTTTCGTTCCTAGTTTTGCAATAATTTTTACTACATTAGCTTTTTTTTTAAGCTCTTTTTTAAAATCGTTTATAAAAAGTTTGCCGTATTTATTGACTGTTTTATTTCCTCCACGTTGCCTTTTTTTCCCTTTAAAAATACCTCCACGTTGCCTTTTTTTCCCCTTAAAAGCACCACCTCGTAACTCTCTTATTCTTCCTACCATTGTTATGAAGGTTGTTTTCTCTGCCAATAATTATCACCATAGTCTGCAAAAATTTCTTCATGGGGTTTTATATGTTTTATACTTTCTAAATACATTTTTTTATTATTTGGGTCGTAAACAAAATCGGAATTATTTTTATATATAGAACCGGTTTTCCCATTATTCGCATAACGTGCTGCTGCGTGAGTTGTCAAATAAGCATCGATACAAGTGTTTGCATCGTTACAAACACTATATACAGCGTTAGTGTTTTTACCATATTTACGATCCAATTTGGCTTGTGTTGTTTTTTCCCCCGTATAATAAGAAATATTACGATCGGGTTTAAAAGGTTTTTTCCAAGCAAATAATCCTTCACCAGCATTGGGGATATTTGATTTCTTGATACGTAAGTTATTTTGTTTTGCTAAATGAATCCAACATTTTTTTGTTTTTGCTGTTCGTTTACGACATCTTATTTTTTTTAGGGTATTACTTCTACATTGAAGAACGTGACGTATACTTTGAGATTTATCAGTGTTCCGTTTTTTTCGAGGTAACTTAATTCTTACCATTTTTTTTTAAAATATAGTTTTTATTCCTAAATAATCATTATTTTTTTCATGTGTCTGAATAAATTTTACCAAACATTCTACTTTATAGATAATATCTTCGGGACAGTTGTATATTTCTTTTTTTAATTCTGTTATTCTTTGTTTTAAAATCTTTGATGAAATAGGTATTATCTTTTCTTTATCTTCTGTAAAATTTAGTAAACATTCCTTTAAAAGATACGGCGTAAATAATATTGAAGGATCATTATCTTGAATTTCATACCCGATATAAGGTGAGTTAGACGTTTTTAAATAAATTTCAATATAAACAATTTCACTCATATTTATTTTTTTACTTTTCTTTTTTTTGTTTTAGTTTTTTTTAAATGGGTTCTTTACTTATTATCAAAAAAAATCCCTCCTATACTTACGTTGACTTGTATTAATATACAGGATTCATACGATGTTACTATTGATCGTGTTGATGGAGAAGACGAAAACATAAATAAAAATAAAACGGCGTGTTTTTCTTGTTTTAGAAAAAAAAAGAAGATGAATGATGATCAGAAAAAATTAAAATATAGTCAAAAAGATATAGATAAAATTGTAAGTTTATTTAATAAGAAAAAAGAAAGTAAGAAAAATGAAAAAATAGACGATTATTTTTCTGTTAATCATATAGAAACTATTAGTAGAGAAAAAATTAAAGTCACTGAACAACATTTTTCATTGGATGTTTCACGGGAAAAAACGGTTAATTTTATTAGTTTTATTCAATCGTTATCGTTGGTTTTTTCTTATTTAATTAACATTGCGCGGGCAAATGTAAAAAGTGATGACGATTATGTTAGATTTATCTTTAGTAATGCGCCAAAAAGTTTTTTCTCTATAGCCGTTTTACCCGTGAAAGACTTTGACGTTAAATATTTCTTAAAAATTATGGAAAAATTTATGCAGAGTAATAAAGAAATAATAGCTAATGGTTGGAATAGTAAGGTAATAGTTCAAACTTTCCCGCAGGAATAAGTACAAATAAAAAAAAAAATAGTGTATTAAGGAAAAAAAGTATTTATAATAGTTTGAATAAGGGAAATGCTACAGATAAAGGTGGTGTGAAAAGTAATATGTATGTAAAAAAATATGGCCGTAAATTTCGCACAGGTGTATTTTATATTCTTAGCCATGTATTATTTCGTACAGTGAAAGATTGCTGTTTTGCTTTAGCAATATTAGTGGGTTTATCATTTTTACAACAAGACGCTAAATATTTTATAATGAAAAGAAAACCGAATAAACCCGTGGATGATTTATTTACGTGTGAAGAAATTCGAAATGTATATCGGGAATGCGGGATAGCCGAGGGTAATGTTGATGCTACACAGTTTGAGTTAGTATATAATAATTATTTAAAAAAACAGGGTGTTGATTTGTTAGTGTATGCTGACACTCATTCCGATAATATAATTTATGATTCACGAACTGATAGTGAATTTAATCTTATTAAATTAACTAATGAAATTGTATGTTTATGGTTAAATAATAATCATTACGATGTAGTCTTAAGCATAAAGGAATTTTCTAAACTTAACACCAGTTCTTTTTGTGTTAAATGTATGAGTTATTTTACACGCCATGAATATATCGATAACCACCTATGTACTACAAATAATTTAACTTGTTTACGATGTTATAAATATCCGAATAAGTGTAAAGATAAAAATAATAAACTTATTTGTAGTCGTTGTGATATAATTTTTTATGATGAAAATTGTTTTACAAATCATTTAACAAATAAAATTTTTAAACCCTCTCAAAATAATTATGATCGTTTAACACCGTGTCAATATTATTTTTTTTGTAAAACCTGTAACAAAATTTGTCCTCGATTCTTTTTCATTTTTTTTAATAAAACTGTTAAACATGATTGTAGCAAACGATTTTGTTTTCATTGTGATAAATACATGAAACAACCTCATTTTTGTTATGTGAAACCCCTTTCACTTGAATATAACAAGAGGAAAGAAAGTGAACCCACTTTATTTTTTTTTGATTTTGAAACAAAAGTAACCGAAACTAAATTGCTCGTACCGTTTTATTGTATCGTCCAAAAGGTATGTAAAAAATGTCAACATATTGAATTTAAAAAAACAAAAATATTTGAAAAAAAGGATCAAGAAATTATCGATAATACTATTGAAAAAGTTAGTTGTTGTGGGAATAGACAATTTATTTTTGATAACAATGTTATTGAAACTTTATGTGAATTTATGTTTGAACAAACAAATTCCGTTTGGATAGCTCATAACGGGGGTAGATTTGATACTATTTTTATTTTAAAATACCTTTTAGAAATAAAGCAGATAATGCCGAATACTATAATGAACGGTACTAAAATAATGAGTTTAATAATTGAAGAACAAAATATTAGAATCCTCGATAGTTATTTGTTTTTTAGTATGAAATTAGCGGATATTCCAAAAGCAATGGATCTTCAAGGGGAATGTAAGGGATTTCATCCTTATGAATTTTACGATTTAACTTATGAGGGTGAAATTGTAGATCGGAAATTTTTTGATACGAAACATATGAATACAGCAACACTTAATGAATTTGAAAAATGGTATTTAGAAAAAAAGAAAGAGAAATATATATTTCGTAAAGAGATTTATTATTATTGTTGTAGTGATGTAGATATTTTAAGAAAGGGATGTGTTAAATTTTCTACAATGATCGGCACCATAGGTCATATCACCCCCTTTTATGCAAAGAATTGTATTACGATTGCTAGTTTAGCTTTGAAAGTGTATAGACTTAATTTTTTTTTTAAAAATTGTGTAGGAATTATTCCTGCTTCGGGGTATAGAGGGGGTGTAAAACAGAGTTTAATTGCTATTGATTGGTTAGATGAAATTAATCGAGAATTAGGAGGAAATTTAGAATATATCTGTTCACAAAATAGTGAGAGAAAAATTCTAGGACGTTTTGTCGATGGTTTTTATAATGAAACGATACATCAATTTCATGGTTGTTTTTATCACGGATGTCCCAAATGTTTTGACCCCTATGCATTAAACGTTCTTACAAACGAAAAATTTAGTAATTTATATGCAAATACGCAACGTTTTTCTTGGACAATAAAAAATGCCGGTTACAAATTAATCGAGATGTGGGAATGTGATTATTTAGAAGAAAAAAAATATACACAGAAACAATTAATTGAAAAGAAAAGAACATTTTATCCGTTTACTCCTTTAACACCACGTGACGCATTATATGGTGGACGAACTTCCCCCGTATGTTTATTTAAAGAAACAAAACCCAACGAACGAATAAGTTACGTAGATTTTACATCGCTATACCCTCATGTACAAAAAAATTATGATTTTCCTGTGGGTCATCCTACTATTTTACTGGGGAAAGATTGTAATAAAATAAAAATCAAGGACATATTTGGTTTAGTAAAATGTTGTATTTCACCTCCTCGAAATATTTACTTTCCTGTTTTACCTGTTAGAATAGATGGGAAATTATTATTTCCATTATGTTATAAATGTGCTGTGGATAAATGTAATAAATGTGAACATAATGAAAGCGATCGATACTTGACGGGTACTTGGACTAGTGTTCAGATTAATGTTGCTATAGATAGGGGATATAAAATAATTGCTCTTTACGAAATATATCATTTTGAACGCAAAGAAAAAATCTTTTCACAATACGTAAATCAATTTTTAAAAATCAAACAAGAATCTTCAGGAATTCCTACGGATTGTTTGAACGCAGATGGAAGTAAAAATGATGATAAAATTAAACAGTATTGTAATGATTATTTAAAAAATGAAAATGTTTATTTAGATAAAGACAAAATAGAGAAAAATCCCGGATTAAGAACTATTGCAAAAACATTTTTAAATTCGTTATGGGGAAAATTTGCCCAAAACGAAAATAATACACAAGTGTGTTTTTTAAACGATTATGAAGAATTATTATATATTGCCAATGATAAAAGTAAAAAATTAACATCGATGGAATTTATAAACGAAACATTATTACGTTGTACATATGAAAAAATTGATGATGCAACAACCCCTCTAAAAACGGGAAATGTAATCATTGCATGTTTTGTTACTGCATATGCACGTTTGAAATTATACGAGCTACTCGTTAAATTAGACGATCGCGTTTTATATTTTGATACAGATTCTGTTATTTATATATCTGATGAAAATAATTATACTGATGTTAAAACGGGAAATTATTTAGGAGATTTAACGAATGAATTAAATGAAAATGAATGGATAACAAATTTTTGTTCAACGGGTCCAAAATGTTACGCGTATATAACTAATTTAAATCAGGAATGTATTCATGTCAAAGGTTTTACTTTAAAAAATGAAACAATAAAAGAAAAATTGAATTTTTTATCCTTGACACAATGTGTTAAAAATCAAGATCAGATCATCGAAATTAAATATCACAATAAAATATGTAAAGATAAACTTAATCATATTTTTATTGAGGATGAAATAAAAAAATTTTCATTTACATTTAATAAACGTGTTGTTAAAAATAATTTTAATACGATTCCGTTTGGATTTTTAGATAACTGAAATGAACAATGTTTCATTACCATTTCAACACCCTTTTATGTTAACGTTATGTGGTCCTAGTCAAAGCGGGAAAACATATTGGATATTACAATTATTGAAAAATATTAACATTATGATTACACCAGCAATTGTTAAAATTGTTTATTTATATTCAATTTATCAACCTCTGTACGCTGAAATGGAAAAAGTTCTTGCGGAAAAAACAGATATTAGTGTTGAATTTATCGATTGTCAAAAGGGTATTCCCCGCATTACTGATATACAAACGAATACCCGTGAAAATACGTTAATAATATTAGATGATCTCATGTTAGTTGCAACATCATCAAAAGAAAATCTTGAAAGAATAGATAATATTGCAACTCAAGATGTCCATCATCGTAATATTAGTGTTATTTTTACATGTCAAAATTTAACATATGGTAATGGTAAATTGCGAAATTTACGTGTCAATAGTCAATATTATGTTATGTTTAAAAATTTAAGCGATTATAATATGTATACGATATGTGATAATAAAAAAATTAATAGAAATAGATTTAATAAAGTATTAAGTGAAATTAATGAGAAACCCTATGGTTATTTGGTATTTGATAATTGTAGAAAAGCGTATGAAAATTGTAGAATTAGAACCAATGTATTTCCACATGAATCAACGATAATCTATGATTTGTAAATAAATGTAAAAAGAAAAAGAAAACGTTTTTTTAAAAAAAATAAGAGTTGAAATCGTTTTTTTTAAAAAGTATATATAGTATGGGGTGTGTATATTGTGTATGAATTTTTTTTAAAAAACATGGCAAGAAGAAGATATAGAAGCAGGAAGGGAATTGTCCTTAGAAAAAAGAAACAAAAAGGGGGTAGTGTTCTAGATATGTTTGGACCCTTGGGATCGTTAGTTGGAAATCAATTGGGAATTGGTATTCGAAAAAGAAAAAGAAATCAAAAAGGAGGGTTTGGACGTTTGTTACTTAAAGCACTGGGGAAAATATAAAAAAATCACTGTAAATAATTAATGTTTTTGTTTAATTAAAAAATGGCATTATTAAAACTACAACATGACTGATTGTAATTACTCTTACAATTTTTTTTACATTTTTTATTATATATTCCTACGAGTACACCACCTAAAATTGTTTCAATTTTTTTTTTAAATTTAATATCGTTTTTTAGTTTAATACGTTCATTTTTAAATATTTTTTGTTTATTATTATTTTCGAATTCATTACGACATTGATTGTATAAATATAATAAACTCCAATTTCCACACACTGCAGTATTTTTGGATTGTAATTGTTTACTTTGAATATATTGAAATGTTAGTCCTTTTTTTACACTATAATCATACCAATATTCACGTTTATAAAACGAGACATCTTTTGCAAAACTATCAAAAAAATTCATATGTTTTTCTTTATCCACCCATATAGCAACCCAATGTTGACCGTTTTGATCTGCTTCATCCGTATTCCAAATCCAACACGAGGGATAATAAATTTTTTTAGGAAAAATATTTGCAGGAAATGTACCCAAATTATATTTATTTAAAAACTTATTTATTTTTGAAATTTTATTAATCTCGTTCGTAAATAAAAATTGAGTTAAAAAACAATGTAAATTCATTGATTTTTGCGTCGCCATTTTCTTCGTGTTGTATAGGGTGGCTTTGAGGGAATAGGAATGTGGGTGGTGAGTGATGTAGATGGTTCTTCGTTACTCGCAAGACCCGAAGTGGTTTTTCCCAAATTTATATAACGTTGTCGTAATTTTATATTACGTATATAATAGGCGGGCATATGTAATTTTTTCAATTCTTTTAAAGCAGCCGTCTGCTTTTGTTGTGTAAGATTGAACATGTTTTGTTTGCTGACATTATGCGTTAAATCGTATAATAAATCATGATGGTTTATTGCAACACCGTTTATTTTTATTATATCTGTACCCCCAATTTTAATTTTTTTCCTTTCAAGAAATTCTTTTATTTGTTGACCACTTGTCACAGCCGGCGTTTTCCTTACCTCGGGTGATTCATCATTGGTCACCTCATTTTCAGGTTCATTACTTTTTCTTTTCATATTTTGTTGTCTTTTTAAAAAACTAACCATACTCTCTGCGACACGTTGATCATTATTAACTTTTTTCATTTCTTCTTTCATTTTATTTTTACTTTCAATAAGTTCGAAATTATTTTTGTTGTTAATTCCCTGCAATAATTTTTCGTTTTCATGATCAGTTTTGATTAAATCTAACATTTCATTTAATTTACTCGGATTAATTAATTGCATTTTATTTACTTCGGTCATTTTTTTTTATTTGTTGGTTAAGTAATTTGTATGCTTTTTGATATATGTTGATTATACGAAAATCCTCAGATAATAATATTTTTAAATCTTTTTCTTTTATTTTGTTATTTGAAAACTTATTCAAAATATATTTATTATCACTGGAAAGTTGGATAGAAATTTTTTTATTTAAAATATTTTTAGCAATGTATTGTAATTTATTAATTAATTGAGAATCTAACAACGTATTTTTTTTATCAATATCTGCTTTAAGATATTTTTTTAACGATGGTAAAAAATCCTTTTTTTTTTTTTCAAAAGCTTTTTTCTTTATTTTATTTAATTGAACTAATGTTTCTAAAAATTTTAAATCATCTTCGCAACTTGATGAAGAAGAAGTAATGGAACTTTCACTATCCATTTCATCACTAACATCATCACTAACAACATCGCTATCATTTTCGCTATCAACTTCATCCTCCTCATCATCATCATCTCTTGAATTATCATTTTTTTCGTCTTTTTTTACCTCTTCTTTTTTTAATTCATCATTTTTTTCTTCATTCATTTTTTTTTATGCGTAAACTGAAAACGGTGGAAATACAAGAATATGTTCACGATTTAGTGGTATTTTGTTAATAACAGTTTTTTCTATTTTTGGTTTATTTATTCTATTCTTTGTTGTAATGGGTTTTGTGTTCTTCATTTTTTTGGACATCCCCTTGTTACAAATGTTGATAATTAAATGCTGTGTAATAATCTTGCAGGGGTATTTAATCCTACTCTAATTTCATTTCGAAATTCACCAACAAATATTAACGCCCCTGCCACTGTATTTTGAGAAAAATGAAAATCCACATTAACATTTCCCGACGGTCTTATGGGTAATACTGCAAGATGAGAGTCTCTATTATCTGTTAAATCAAATGCTAATATAGAATACCCGTTTATAAAGTCATTATAGGTCATGGGCATTTCTGAATAGTTGCGATTTAATACCGAACGTAATTTTGAATAAGCTTCAGCATGATTTTCTATTCTCCCGGAAACAGCGTTATTTACCGAAACTTCAACATTATCATAATTAGGCCAGTTAAACTCAAAAATATTATGAGTATATGATCCGTTCCAATTTGCTAATGGGGAAAATACAATATATAAACGTGTAGGAACGCTACCATTAAACACATCGATTACTTGATGTGAATTTCGTCCTGCAGCTACTGATTCAGTAATACAACGATAATTGGTTGTATAATATAATGTTTCTTTATTATGGGTCACCATCCCTATATTAAGAGCATTTGATAATTGTTTTTTGGGTTTAAATACAGGAATTTTTATTTTAAAATCATCTAGGGTAATTATAGTATCAGCAACGGGCATATTAGCATGATTGGCACCCATCATTACAATTGTATTTAATGCCCGTGTTAAACGTAATTCAACTTTATACGCTGTAGGAATATATATTTCAGCACCCCCTTCGCTAAATAATGAACAATCAATCTCATCTATCAAATACTGTGATTGATTTTGAAATGCAATTGTTTTTTGTCTCCCTCCTGCATTTACGACATTAGCATTATCAGTGAAACCCACGATATCGCTCATATGTTCGGCTGTATCTAAATATGCTAAATTAAGCTCTTTAGAATCTTTATATCCCGACGGTGTTTGACGCATTATAAATTGTATCCATGATGCAAAATGTGCAAAATTATCTGATGGCGTAATTAAATTTTCATTTATTTTTAATTCTTTTGTTTTCCACATTGTACGAAGGGGTAATGTAATCATCGAAAACCCCGATGCTGCAGGTGCTATAAGTCCAGCAGCATTTCTAATCGATACTCTAGCCATTATTTTAGCATCGCTTGTTTTCATTAATCCAACGGCGTTCCCATGCCTTGTAAACGTGTATACTGACGATTGATTATCTACAGGCGTTGCGATAATTTCGGTTTCACGACATTCCATAAACGTATCATTATAGGGTGATGAAGTAAAAAATTGTAAAGGCTCGCTAAATAATATGTCATTTTTTTCCACATCTTCAATTTTTTTACTCATATTTTTTTTTTAAACGTTAATTTTAAGAATATTTGAAAGTGTTCCCAACACTTGAGGAAGAAACATACCCAGTGCCAATGCTCCACCAAAACCTCCTTTTTGTATTTTTCTTCTACGTTATCTTATTCCTCTTTTGTTTTTTCTTTTTTTGATATATTTTTTACGCATCATTTATTTTATTTTTAAAAAACAACAATAACCACAACAACAATAAAAATAATAATAATATACACAACATTATGATTTTTTTATATAACTTTTTTTTTATTTATACTTTTTTTTACACAGTCTATCTATTTTGTAAAAAACGTATTACATTTGGATCTATTTTTTTTCTCTTTTTTTTATTATCACTTGTATAATAAGTATCTAAATTTAAATTTGAGGGTAATCCCACACCCTCATTTAATAAAATTTCTTTCTTAGTTGGATTTTCTTTATTTTTTCTTTTCACAACAAAATATGATGAGGAATAATTTTTTCCACGATTTCTACCGTTTAACAATTCAGTATAATCTTCTACGGATAGTTCATTTATTTTTTCAGTCATTATTTTTTTCTTCAAATAAATTTATATATATCTTAATTTCTTCACCTTTTAACGGCACGTTATTCTCATAGTTAATAAAGAACTGTAGTGATTGTTTAGCCTCTTTATCACTCATAAATAAAAAATAGGGGAATTTTTTTTTTTCATCATTTAATGATGTATAAGGATTTTTTTCGTCAATATAAAATAATTATTTTATAGTATATATAAAACGTTGTGTTGCATTGGAAATAATAGTAGATGAAGAAACTGAAATCGTTCCATTATTATTTTTTTTTTATTGTGTTATCGCACTGAAATCCATTTTGTTTGCACACGTAATTCGAAATGAATTTTTGATATTTTTATATTCAATCGAATATAAATTCCATAAAAAATTTTTCCCACTATTTACTAACACGTAAAGAGAAAAAGGATAAAATATTTTATATTCTTTAATTATCATTTCCCCATTTTTTTCTTCAAGAACAATCAAAAGCATTATGTTGAATGTATTAAACAATCAATACTAAGCGTTCCTGAATCAAAAGGAACTAATTTTCCTGTAGTATCTTTAACTTTAATATGAATTTCTCTTATAATGTCTTTTTTAATTTTCTCAATGATTTTGGGGAACTATAATAAACTAATTGTCCATCCCCCCCACCACCTTGTCGATTCCATTGAATGGGTACTGTTGTTAACAATTCGGAACAACTATCACCAACTAACCCCAGTTCTATTTCATCACAATATATAAACATTTTATTTAATCCGTCGGATACATCGGGTAAGTAATCAAAATGTTTAGAAAAAAAGAGTTCGAGGTGTAGGGTTATCTTTTTTTATTTCAAACAAGAGAGGTACGATTTCAAGACCTTTTTCATTTTTTAAACCTAGCATAAAAGCTATTTTTTTTGAAAATAATATATTAATCTTTTGATTAAAAGAAGCATATTGAATACCCTTTTTTCTACCGTAGTCTTGTTAGATAATCGAAATTCATTTACCTGTAACCCATCGGCTGCTTTACTCGCATTTTCATATACCCAATACTCAATCTCAACATTAACATTAATAATTACTTTCCCATTTGACCCGATGGTAAAAAAAATTTCAAATCCTTCTAAGATATTATTTAAAAATATAGTTAATGAAGACAAATCATAAATTCCGTCGGGTATAATAAATTTATCCGATGTAAAAACGAACTCACTGTTTGCGTATACCGTATTATTAATTTCTTCAGGTATAAAATTCTTATAGGTTATGATAAATGAAAAAAAACATTCATCACCTACAATATTTTTAGTTGTTTGAGGATAACAAACTTGTAAAACTTCTAAAAAACATTCATTGTTCAAAGCATCAATGGGTTGTGCAATTTTCATTTCAAAATCATTAATCAAATTCTTTTGAAGTCCTCTTGATATTGAATTACTAGCAATGTGTAAATTCATTTTGTTTTAAAAACTTGTAATTCAGCACGATAAAAAATTCCTTTAATTTCTTCACGTTGTTGGTCTTCTAATTGATATGTAACGGGATCGGTGATAAATACTTTTTTAATAAAAAATATCTCATTTGTCCATCGTCGAAGACTGCTTTTTTCAAAAATATTATTTTTTACTCTCGCAATACGTACACGAGTACCTTCTTGTATCAGATCTTGAGTGGGAATAGGATAATTTAAATGATCACGTACTATTTTATTTTTTACTTTACGTATTTTTCCTTTTTTTTCTTCGCGATAAATTTCAAAAGGTGTTGCACCAGCTAATGCTTTATGTGGGGAATTATTATAACGATTAACAATAAGGGGTAAATACTGAATATAGTCAAATTATCCAGTCATTGTTAAAACACGACGAACCATTGTTTTTAAAGTTCCAATTACACGTTCCACATGGGATGCTTTTATTTCTCTATTATACTTATGAAATACTTCAAAATTATATTTTTTACTTAATTTCGTACGTATATCTTGAAATTCTGTTCCTTCATCACTTTGAATTTTAAGAGGGGCTATTCCTTCTTCAATAAGAATACTTTCAAATTTATTTTTAACATTATTAGACGTTTTCTTTTTTATTAATTTTACCCAACAAAATCTTGAAAAAATATCAATACACACCAACCAATAACGATATTGATTATTATATCGGGCTAAATCTTTATTTTCAGCTAAATCAATTTCCCATTGTTCAATATTTTTATTAACAGCATATTTCAAACGTCTATATTATTTATTACTACTACTATGTAATCTATAATTAGAATAATCCTCATCAGTTAATGTCTCTCCTTTTAATAATCTTGAAGCTTTTTCAATAAAGTCAGCAGAAAATTTAGTTTTTTTCTTTTTACTCATTTCTATAATAAAGAAATAAAATTAATATAATATTATATTAATATTAATATAATATATAATAAGTTCATCAACGAGTTCTTTGTCGCGTAATATCCCCATAAAATCAACTTCTATATTTTTACAGGCTAACTCTTTATTTATAGTATTACCGTACAAACATAATGTATCTTGTATATTTTTACAACATCTAAAACGATAATAAAAAATTTCTGAAATTACTGATGGACTTAAACGGTGACAAACCTCATCATCATCACTTTCTACTTTTATTTTCTTAATCTTTTCGTTGTCGTCGTCATCGTCGACGTCGTCGTCAAAATTGAGTGTGGGTTTCTTTTTCTTCAATACTCGTTTTTTGACTGGGGTAGGTTGGGATTTATGACCTGTTGCATGATTATACTTTCTTAGGGCAATAATATATTCATCCAAGGAATCTTTCTTTTTTATATGAAAACTACCCCAATCATCAGACCATACGATTTCACTTGGCGTTGCGTTGTTGTTGTTGTTGCTGGTTGTCGGTGTTGGATCATCGTCAAATTCCATTGCATCGGCTAATTCGTTATCTTGATATTGATAACAAATTTCCAAACCACCCCACGCATCTGTACGAACAACCAAACGGCATGTTTGCTTTTTCCAATTTTCAAATCTTACCACTTCAAAACATATCTGCACCAATTTCTCTTGAATGCTAATCTTATTAAGAACATTCAACAATGAGGGAATATGATCATTTTTCACTTCAACAGCGCTATTGTATGTGTACTTGTCACATCTTTTATTTGTCGGATATACTTACAGTGTTTGCGTTGCATAACTCCTAAAATTTTACATAACTTTTTATGTTGTTTTTGTGTTTTTATTTTACATTCTATTTTATTTTCTAAAAATGCAACAAGTGCTTTCCCTATTCTTCCATTTCCATCGGAAAAAGGATGAATGGTTTCAAAAATATAATAAATCAAGCCTGATATATTTTTTCTTTGATAGTTTTTTACGTAAAATTCATCTAAATGTTCCATATATTGTTGAATATATAGGGGATCAACCCCCTCATGAAATCCAACAAATCTTTTTTTTTTACTGTAATGTCCAGCATTCGTTAAATGGATCATAGATATTTCATGAATAGTTTTACAACATTCACTTATTTTCCATTTTTCATTTTTTTCCATATAAAATTTTCGAAGGGCAAAACAAAATCTCCCACATCTCATCCAAAATTCTTTTTCATTTTCTTCGTCTTCTTCCATTCGTATAACATCATACGCAAACACTTTAAATTTTATACAATCTTTTAATTCCATTTTTTTTACATACACGTTTGTTCCCTAATACTTTTATAAAAAATATCCCAATTAACATTCGATTCAGTCAGTTCGTTTTCATATATAGGATTTCTTGAAATTAAATTATAATTCAATGTTGTTTGTATATATTTTCTTATCATAGTAAATAAATCTTTTACTTCATCTTCAACCATTATTACATGTGCAAATATTTTCTCATTATATTTAAATTCTCCCATTCCTCCATAATTTTTTAATTGCGTAACATCGACAGGATGTAATAGTGGGTTTTCATTTAAATCATAATTACTTTTGTTTAAAATACTTAATTTCAAAGGATCAAACTAAAAAAATAACTTTGATATTTTTATATAATATATAAAATTCCAAAAATCATATCTAATATTTTTTTCAGAAAGACCTTTTTTTTGTCTATTGAGAAAACTTCCTATAGGATTATGTTTACGACAATAAAATATAAAACATGAAGTGATCATCATGATAATATTTTTAGTTGAACTACAATAAACATAAGAATTGAAAATACTTGGTGCTACCATTAACAAATAAATATTTAAAATAAGATTTAAATCACCTTTCTCGCGCTGTATGTGCTTAAATTTGCTAACTAAACTTTCTTTTCCATAACCCAGGGTATAAGATAAGTATTTTCTTTCAATGGTTAGATTTTGTAGAAAATATGTATAATGAAACTTATCTTTGGCTCTTAAACATTGAAATAAATCTGAGTGGTGGTTTTCAAGGGGTAATACAATAAATAATTCGTTAAAACAATCGGAAAATGAAAAAAAACTACAGCATAACGTGTCTGATTCAACTAGTATAGTACGTTGATCAAGCCATGATCTCATCAAGGAATATTTTCTTTGACTTGTTTGTAAATTCGGGATCAAATAAGAGAAACGATCTTCTAGGATAAAATAGGATTCCATTCCACGGTTTCCCTTGATTTTTTTCATATTGACTGTATAGCTTTCTTCACCTGGGTGAATGTTTTCACATTTCATCCTGGGACATGTGATATATTTTCCACGATAATAATCAAATAATCCACATAACCAAAATAAATATCCAATTTCTCCTTGGTTAAAATATTGAAAATAAAGAACAACTCTTAAAATTGTTTCAATCATAATGCTGTGATTTTGAAATGTTTTTACTCTTTATATAGCTTTTTCAAATTCATTAAGCTAAATAAAATAAAAAACATTTTGTTTTCGGGTTCATTCTTCAGTTGAATCTCATGCAAGCAATATGTCAAAACCCAAACAGTATGATCTTCACTATCTTAAAGAAAATTGTCGATATCAAATATTTATTGTACGTAAATGTGAACAAATCCTAAATCCATGCTTTCCTATGAATCGATTATATATAAATTTGGAAGTTATGGAGTATGCAGAAAATAAAAAGCTTAATTATAAACAATATATAACAACACATGTGGCAGGAGATTGTGGTATACATAATTTCATAGATCAAAAAGTGTATATAAATTCTTTTTTTTAAATAAAAAACGCTTTTCTCGATTTATTTTGAACTGTTTTATTTCAAATATTTAATTCATTAAAATTATTACATAATTCCCCACAACAATTTAAATATACATGTAGTTGCAACATAGATTTATCAAAATGTATTTTATTTATTAATGTTACAATATAATTTCCATTACTGCTACCATAAATCACATTAAGTAAAGATAATATATTTTCATCTTTAAAAAGAACTAAATAAAGCTCTTGACCATCAAAATTTTCACGAAAATGATATTTTACTAATCTAAATCTTGAATCCTTACATTTACCATACAAAAACGTTTTTGAATAACATGGGATATTATTTATCTCAAAACAATCAAGGGTCGAAATTAACGTGGGTAATCTCGGTTCTCTATCAATAAATACTACATGTTTTCCCACTAACTGATCATAAAATGACATAGTCCAGCTAAAACCGGTTATTAAAAATCTATAATATCTTTTTCCACCATATCGTTTCCGAAATATAGATTGTTCATTTTTATCTTCCACATAAATGTTAAAATATTTATAATCATAATCAGCACATCTAAACTGATAGGGATGCTCTCTCCATTCCAAAAAATAAAACGTTGAATCTCGTGTTTTTTCTATCTCAAACAATTCAGCATGTAATAAATATTGAATGTTGGGGTAAAGAATTTCATCAAAATCACGCTCTGGTACAGCCATTTAAATCTTTTTTAAAAACTTCGACGTCTTTTCTTCTATTCGTCGTAACCTATTTCCACTGAAACATTCACTGTATATTTCCACCGTATATTTAACTTGTTTAACACCCGACGTTTAAAACTGTTTAGTCTTGAAAGTTTTAATTCATCTGGATGAATCGCGCATGGATGTTTGTTAATACATCTTGCACAAGGATGTTTGTTATAATATAATCTATTATATCGTTCATCTGCTGTTTCTTTACGTTCCATTGTCTAACAAATATATAAACAATTATTTTTTGTACTCTTATTTATACTGTTTCTTTTTTTTATGGTATTTTTCTTCTTTAAATCTTTTAACACCATATCTTCTTTAACAACCATCTCTTTAATCTACAACAACGTTTTTTTTGTTTTGGATCTTTCCACGGTATATAATTCGCACACACTTCCCCACACATATTTCCGTTAAGACATTGTCCACAGGGATATTTTGAATAGAATAATCTATTATATCGTGCATCCACGGTTTCCATGATATTTTTGTAAAACCATTTTATTACATTTTTATTTATATCCTACTAAAATTTTTTTTTATTTTTTTTTTTATTTTAGAATATCTGTCTTTTTTTAATTTTAATTTTTAATTTTTATATTTTTTTTTTATAAAAAATTATATATAAACGCGTTATCCCCATGTTAAACGTTATTTGTGAATGATGTCGAATTCACATGCACGCTATCGTGATTGTGATGAACATAACGGTAGAAGTTATAAAAGAATAATTGCTGATGACTTTAACCCCTACAAAATTGAAGATGAAAGTAACTATTATCCAAGTCGTTTTCTAGCAAAAGAATTACACCACTTTACCTATGTTGTAAAGAAATGTCAACCTACGGTATTATGCGAATGTATTGAAGATATACCCTATGAAGATATACCCTCAACGCCTCAAACGTATTACTTAGCTCTGGAAGTTAAAAAGAAACATGAATATGAAAATGATGAATGGAATTGTTCATGTCTGGGTGAAAACATAACAACAATTGTTGACTATGATGCTTCTGCTCTTTTACAAAAAGAAATTACACTAATACTAGATTCTAATAATTTAATGAAAGCTGTAGCATATACTCAATAAAAACTTTTTTTTTAAAAATTCGTGTTTTTTATTTATTATATATATAAGATTACATATTTGATTTAATCATATTGATAACAAGATGAATCAAGAACAAGATCTCGTGACCTGTGTCAATTATAGGGGTGTAGCATATTATGACTATACTCCTCGTTATTATTCATGTCATTTTCTTCAAAAACATTTTCCTAACTATACGTATTTGGTAGAGGATTGTAAACCTGCTATACTATGTAAATAATGTAATCCCCCATTTTGTTCTCCACCTCAAGTCTACGAACTAACTCTGAAAGTTATTAAACAGGGATTACTTGAAGAGAAGGGAATAACCCTAAAAACAATTCTTGATACTAAAAGTGATCATCTCTTGTATAAAACAATTAAACTAATAAATGGTAACTCAATAATTCCACAACAAATTAATTTGTAAACATATTTATTTTTCTTGTAATAAAATTTTTTACAAAAATAAAAACTCGATATTCTGTTTCTAACTTTCAAGGTTTTTTTATTTTAAAAACATTACAACGAATAAAAAATTTGTTTCCCTCTACCCCTATGGTCAATGAAATTGTAGGGTTTAATGTTTAATATAGGTGTTGAGTTTGCTAATTTTACATTATCATTATTAATATTTATATATTTTCCCTTCAATGATAATAAGAGGGTTTGTAAATTCTCCTCCGGAGCTCCAAACGCGTCTACTATCAACAATTTGAAATATCGGGGTCCTTGCCAATCTTTCAGTTATAAATAATATCCATATCTTAAACACGAGGGAATCACAGGTTCATAATTTACTAATTGTATGGGTTGAGCTTGATAATAAAATGTAAGATAAGCATGAGATTCACATTCTCCAAAATCAATCATTGAGCGCAACCACATGTTTGAAAAATAATAGAAAAATATATTTGATACCCTGTTTATATAGTTTTGCAAAATCTATAAAAGTAGGTTGTCAAACTATAAAATTTTCACAAAACGTTCAAAAAAATATTGTCAAGATGGTCTATTGCAGTTTCTGTTGTTGTGAAGTGAATTCCTTCTATCATTTTTTCATGCATTACAGATGTAAAGAATGCTTTGTAAACATCATTATTGTTATCCTTGTAAACAGAATTACGGACGACTTATCTATACTAGAATAGTTGATCTATGTGAATGTGATGATAGAATACAAAGATGGAAAAAAACTTATTTGGATTAATATATATTTTTTTAAAATACATCGTCTACCATTTCCAAAATTCATAAAACGTATGATTATAATTCGGATGATCTTTTTTCCATCCTCCTTTTTGTATTTTTTTAGAACGTCGTCGTTTACGTATTCGTTTTTTTATTTTCGCTTTTCTTATACATCTCCTACTCCTACACTTCATTTTTTTATGTTAACTGAAGTACGACAAGCAATGGTTTTAAAAAAAAAAAGAAAAAAACCATCTATTTATACTGTTCTGTTTTTGATTTTTTTTTAATATCTTTTTCTGAGACACATATATAATATTTATATAAGATGTTTAAATTAAAAAAACTTTATCATTACTGAAAAAATGTCCGTATTACATTATGTTAGTATATGTACAAATAGTATAACTTTTTTTGACTGCGTCAAAAATACTTTTCAGCGCTATTTATCATATGAATATCTTCTTAAAGAAAATCCTGAATATATATATTTTGTAGAGGATTGCAAACCTGTTACAATAATTAAAACAAAACAATGTTCTGTAATAAAAAAAAATGGTCTGGAACAACACCCGTATGAACTAACCCTGAAAGTTATCAATCATGGAGAATCTGGAAAAACACTAAAAATATTATCAGAGGAAGATGTTCCTCATCTTTTACATAAAAATGTTAAGTTTATAAAAACTGACAAAGACATAATAATTCCTTCTCTTGTATAAATTTATTTTTTATAATAAAACATGTGAATCATTGTTATTTTTTTTTACATGAATTTCTTTCTTTACTCTAAAAGTTTTTTTCTTTTTTCCTTTTGTTTTTGTCGATGCTTGTTGTTATAATCAGCTAATTTATAGATTCTTTCACTATCCCATAATTTTCCCATTTTACCCTGACGTTTTCCATATCGATATAACGTGGACGGATCATATAGTCTACCCTTAAAATGGTAGAAATCATCAGCATAAGAACGAAGGATTTCTCCCCCATATGGAAGCCAATCAAAAATATCATCTCTTGCTTCTTTGAGATAAACAACCCCTTGAAGAAATCCCAATTCTTTATCTTTTACAATTTCACGACTACATTCAAAAAACGATATTTCATTTAATTTAAGACAATTCTGTGGAGTATGAATTAATTTCGCTGCCTCTATCAATTTTTCAGCATTTTCTGGATTACGCATTTGAAATGACCAAATCTTTCGCGAGGGTATATACCCCATCTTCAACAAAATAACTGAACATTTTTTTTATGATATCGTTTTTTATACCCTAGGTTTTTTACAAATGAAAAAACATTTTTCTCAAAAAACTTTCATATAAATAAGCTGAAACTTTTCTTTTTCATTTATACACTACGTGCTTATAAAACATTGTCCCTCTACAAACTTAGTTTAAGAAAAAATGGCTACGAAAGAAGAAATAACGAATGAAGCTTCCTATGGAGAACCCAACCTCATACCCCTGAATGGTTCCCCTCTCATATGGGATTACAACGATAAAGGAGAGGGATACGCGTACGGTGTACGTGTACGGGATACGGATACGTATACGTCGAAAGTATTTAATTTCGAGGACTTCAGATCCCCCAAACCTATTCAGGATGATTCTGATAGTGATGATAGTTTGAAAACATTTTGGGAAAGTGATGATGACGAAGTAAAGGAGGAAAAGTATTTAATAGAAACAACATTAAAAAAAAGTATATACCCGCTGTGATATTAATACTCTTCGACAGAATTTTCCAAATCAAAAATATATTTTACGACACTGTATATACTTTCCCTCGGGTAAACTATCCGGGTATAAATTATATTTAGAAGTGGTAGATGGGGGAATTCTTTGTCAGCATAAATATATAACAACAATTATGATAACTGATGATTCCATACTTAGTTCCATTAATAAAGAAATGTATTTAGATTAAATAAAAACAATAAAAAGAGAATTTTGTTTTTCAAAAAAAGTTATTTTATTGTGTGTTAAAGTACATTTTATTTTTTTTAAAAATATATTTCATCTATTTGAAAAACACCAAATAATTTTTGGAGATATTTCCCTCTACAAATTTTATTATTTTTTTTAAAAATCCCGTAACTAAGGATATCAGTCATTCGGCCATAAGATGGCGTCGAGGTAAGAGCTCCATGGCGGAAATTTCTATGATTAATTCTATAAACCAAAATTTGATTATTTTTATTTCAACATCGTACAACTCTTCCAATAAAAATAATATGGACGTTTTTTTGGATGGCACGTGTAAGTATAAATCACATTGGGTGAGGTATGATGGTCGTTGATAAAGTTTTTTTTGAATTTTAAATATCTATCTCATGAAATTGACTACGATCACCTTGATTGACCTTCCTCTCTCTCTCTGGTCGTCAAACTCAAGGATAAACCAAAAACTGGTCGTACAACAACACCAGATTTCATGAGATATATATATACAAAATTCACAAAAAACCTCTTGTATACGACCAGCTTCATATCCCCCCTGATTTGATGGCTGGTCGTTCTTAACAGGGTGACCACACCTTAAAACTATTCAACCCCCATGGAAATTTGGGACTGGCTGTGCTCTGATTGGTCCATTCAAATCAATTCTTGATTCTGATTGGCTTAGAGCTCGGTCCAGTCCCAAACACATTGATATATATATATATATATATATATTAGTACTATTTAGCAATCTTTATTAAGCCAATTAGAATACATTTTTCAAAATGTTATTTTATATTATTATAAATTTATTAAATCAATTTACCACAAACAATATGGGAACAAATTACAGTCAATTAGGAGCTGCAGCATTTGTAACGAAGATAAAGTTGATGTTATTTTTTCAGTTTAGTGTTTATTTTATAAAAGAGAAACTGTTCATAACCTGCTTGTACAAACTCATATAAACTATCAGTGAACTTTTAATAAGTTGCATGAGCCCCAACCTTTGGTCTCAGCCTCACAGAACCGTATTACCAAGAATTACAGAACCTAGAACCCAACAACCCTAGAACCCTAGAACCAAAGAGCCATAGAACCTAGAACTCAAGAACCTAGAACTATAGAACCAACAACATTAGAACCAATAATTATATAACCTAGAACCCAAGAACCATAATAGAGCTATAGAACCCTAGAATCCGTAGATCCCTAGAACCAAAGAACCATAGAACTCAAGAACCAAAAGAACAAAGAACCCTAACAAAAACTATATAATCTATAACCCTACGTGAGCTGGAAGACACAGGTTATCCTGTGTCGGACCACCACTCAGGGTCTTAAAAATAATTGAGGATAAAGTGCTGTCTTTGCAATAATACCAGCAAATGGTAAGACATTCAGGTATTCTCGGATAATGACCTGAAATCGTAGGCCCTAATTTGAACCCCTATCGATTGGGCTTCTATATCCTGTTAGGGTATTTCGTTCACCTAAAAAGAGTGATAAATAAACTAAACTGAACTAAACCCAATAACATAGAAGTTTAGAACCATAGAAACAAGAACCATAGAACCAAGAACCATAGAACCTAGAATCCAAAAACCTAGAAATATAGAACCGTAGAATCATAGAGCCCTGGAACATAGAACCCTAGAACCATAGAACTCTAGAACCATATATCCACAGAATCATAGAACCATAGAACCTAGAGTAGAACCATAGAACATAGAACCATAGAACATATACAACCATATAACCTAGCACTATATAAACAGAACTATAGAAACAGGAGAACTCTAGACTTTATTATTCAATGGGACTGCGTGGTATCTAATTATGCTAATTTATTTCGTGGCTCGCAACATGGGCTCATAACCCAAATTAAGGATGTCGAATAGTTAAAAATTGGAACGAGGTAGGAGAAAAGACTTGAAAATCAAAATATATTCTCGACTATGAAAATCAAAATCCGAATAAATGATGGGCTATAAGGTAACCAAACACCAAGGCAACCAAGCGGCGATCAAAAGAAAAAATAGTGAGTTCGATGGAAAATCAAAAACAAACGGATTTATACAAAGATATGTTCTACAAAATAATAAATCAGCGGATATCCACGAGGCTTTTACAAGTAGGATAAAAGTTATGCAACTGTATTTCATTTCATCAAATGCAGCAATAACATTATACTTTAATATAAAAAAATTGAGATAGATCTATTGGTTTGCTGATGTTTTCTGGCTTTAACCCTGTCTTTGGCTTAAAGAAATTCTTATAGTCGCGCAGAGTTCTTTCACTAGGAAGTACCAATACTCCAGATTATTCTTAGCTCTTTATAGGCTGCAGGAGATTTGGCATTGATGGAAAGCCAGAAACGAATAGGTTGTGCGTGGTACAGTATCTACACGACCAAAATAATGATGATTATGATAAAAGCACCTTCTATTTTTTCCAGAAGAATTCCATATGACGAGTCTGGTTAAGGTTATAATAATATACAGAAAAATGTTTCTCGACTGTGATTGGCTGATTCGACTGCTGTTAATCAATGCAAAAAAAACAGTGCAAAAATCTATTATCACATAACAAAAACTTGTTATCACAGTCTCGAACATTTTCCTGTATATTATTAATAAGTAATAGTATCGGGATTTCTCGTGCAATTTGAAAAAAAAAACACGCACTCGTTAATTTTTTAAAAGCCTCAAATAGCAATCATCCTTCGAACTCGAAAAACGAACTCGTGCGTGTTTTTTCCATATTGCACTCGAAATCATACTATTACCTATTGCATAGATTTCAGATAGAATTGGAAAAATATCGTTCTCTAATTTTTCGTTAATCTTAATACTATAATTAAGAATATAGCGGATTTAGATACCGTTTTAGCTCTGTCATAAAGTGGATGCTTTGTTCATTAACGCTTTGTCGTGAATCGTGATGAAAGTATAAAACCTGATTAAAATAACCCATCTCAAAACAGCAAATTTTGACAACGTTGGAAAAGTAATCTAAGAACTTCACAAACTAAGGATTTTTAGAAATTATTTTTCATAGTAATTGTCCACATGTTTACTTAAAAAATGGTGAAAAGGTGTCGTGAAATTCACAAAGACGACGTCGCCAGTAATACCGGATTTATAAATGACTCGGGTTCAAGTTCTTCTGAAAGGTTTCTCGTCGTCTTGATGTCCGCGTCCTCTTAGCCCTGCTATATCTGTCTATAGTTTCATGTTTCACGTTAAAACAATTCTAGAAGTCAGGGGCCGCGGAGCAGTGGGGGGAGGCAAGAGGGGAAATTAACCCCCACTTTTTTCCTGATATTAATTTTCTTAAATTGGGTTGTAAAATAAAATTGAAATAGTACGAAATTCAACATCTTTTTCTGCAGCCCCCAATCTTCGCCACTCTAAAAAGTGCTCCGCGGCCCCCGGAAGTGTCTATTGTTTGTGTGACGGAATCTGCGTGTGTAAGTGCGTGTTTATTTATGAGTGACCAAGTGAAAGAGTGGGCCGTTTCATAAAAATTGCAGTGTATTAGGGGTTGTTGTTGCACAGGGAGGTCGAGGACGAAAGAACTTGGAAAAATATGTGAAGTATCAAATAAAGGACTGTGTATTATTATTATTATTATTATTATTATTATTGGTATTAACATAGCAATTTCCTGAATACCACAATTTAGCATTACAGTGTAAAGCCAAAGTCTCTACTTCGTTCTTTGGAATTATACTCAATTTTACTTATTGTTGTGAGTATTTTTCAGTTTTAATTCCAAAGAATTAAGTAGGGCGCTATACGTCAACAATGATAAATTGTGGTATTGGTCTATTATGATTAGTGTCATTCCTTTCTACAGTGTTCCACGCATTTCATAGATTATTCAATTGAAGTAAAACAACACCCAACAAATTGATAATTTTGCGTGCTTTAATGAATTACAAACTATAAAGAACAGAATTTTTTTATTAACAAGAATTTGACTAACTGAATTATAGGGTTATATTGCTTCTCAAACTTGCGATGTTGTGTTTCCAGATGTCAGAACGCTGCAGAAAGAAAACGCAATATTAGTTGAATAACGGTCACAACATGGATATATGATAGTTAATAATTATTCACCGTATAGTGGAGGTGAATAGCGGTGTGCATTTACCGAGACGCGTGTAGGGTCATGGGAGATATGCACCACTATTCACCGACACTGAAGTAAATACTTGTTTTAGAACATACCAATAGAAGTTGATAAAAATTAGGGAAATTTGGTTGAGGTTCATTAAAATGTAAGCAGGAATTTTCGCTTTTTTAAATGACTTTTTATATGACTTTTCCAAACCTTCAGAATTGTGTAATATCTTCCCCCACAATGCAGAAAATGGCATTTCAGAGACTCTAGATTTCAAAATTTTCCAGGTGGGGCATGCCTCCAGCCCCCATAGATGCTCGCGCTCCCCCTCTCCGATCCTGGCTACGTCCTTGCTTCTCCCCCAAACGAAAAATCCTATATAGAACCTTGAATACTAGGTAAAGTAATTTCGTTAGAATACAGTAATTGTTTTCTACCTGCCTGATTTTACCAGTTGCTTTAACTATTATGCAAAATGACAAACGTTCAAGAGAACGACGCCATCTTGTTCGCAAAAAAGTGAATTAGTGAAGGATATTCTGTGCTAGAGGAACCAATCAGAATGCGTGAAAAAGACTAGCCGGTGTTTTAGTATATGCTAATAACAAATATTACGCCGTTTGACCTGGTCCTCATGGTCAGACTGACACTTAATAAATCTAATTTATAAAATACTCAGGGTTCTCTAATGCAATTAATGCGATGGCATTTCTAATACTTACTAATCATACGCCCAGTTTCATCTCCTTTTAGTTTCAACGATAGTAGTGACCAGCACTGCTTCTGCGGCTTCGACTTCGGCTTCGGCCACGGCTGCCACTTCGGCTTCGACTTCTACTACGACTTCTTCCCCGTCCTCGTCCTCTACGCTTTCCCCAGTATCTGTTCAAGTAGTGGTGTATGGGGAGGTATACCTGATGACCATGATCATCACTTTGTGTCGAACTAACAATGGAAAAGGACACATGCATTCGTTATATGTATCGAGGTCAACAGGATATTAGTTGGACCTTCAAGTTGTTAAAACAACGCCAATACATTTGCTGATGCAAGACACGTCAAAAATAACCCATGAGAACTTCTCATTACTTTTATGGCAACTCATGGTTTGTTAGCTTTTCATGCTAAGTTACCACGTTACTTATAGTTATACTGAACTCGTAGCTACTTTCAGCAACCGGCTAGCCTGTAGCTAATTAGTCGGTTATACCGCTGGTCTAGAGATCCATGGTCGCGGGTTGAATTCCAAGTAGCTGGAATGCCTTGAAGTTAGTGTATTTTTCACAACTGGTATCGAAGATATGATTCGACACTCGTAATTTACCATAACTTTTCCTTCATCTGTAATTACACAGAAGCGCATTCTTTATCGTTTAAAAAGTACTTTCAAATGAAGCACTTCCGTCCATATATTATGCCCTTCAATATTTCCAGACACTATATCGTCTCAAGTACACACTTAACTTGTTTAAATTCAGTGGAACACTTGGGTTCAGAAAACTCGAGAGAAAGAATTTGAGATTAAAAATAATACGGTTTTTTTTTGTATCGTGAGCGGGCGGAATCCTACCCTTTCCTGCAACCTGATTGGCTGCAGCAGCGGGCGGAATTTTACGATATTTTGACCACGGTCAGGGAATCCTAAATGCTAAAAAATGTTATCGTGATTTTTGCTTCATTATTAACTGGAAAATGGAAAAGTAGTTTTACCGAGCTAAAGTAACTCAAATCGTTTACCTTGTATAATAAAAAAATTAATATGTTATTTACCGTTTTTGGTCGGTTCGGATAGAGAAATATTTGCCCTCGGTCTCAAAAACGGTCCGAGGCCCCTCCCAATCGGTAAATAACATATATATATATATATATATATATATATATATATATATATATATATATATATATATATATATATATATATTATATATAATATATATATATATATATATATATATATATATATATATATATATATATATATATATATATATATATATATATATATATATATATATATATATATATATATATATATACATGAAAGTATACAATGTGCCCTACCGGCTATCACCATAATGGGTTTATGGTAACTGTGGACTTGGGACCCACTATATATATATATATATATATATATATATATATATATATATATATATATATATATATATATATATATATATATATATTATGTATATAATATACCCAGAATCTTATCCCGGCATTACCATGCCCATATATACAGAACTCGTGATTAGGCTCTCGGCAACGGCTTCCGTAGCTCAGAGGTCAGAGCACTGCACTAGCATCGCAGGGTCGCGGGTTCAATTCCAGCCGGAAGGCCTTGAAGTTGCATTTTTCGCAACTGGTCCCGGTTTGGTCTTAAAATGTATGTATTCCAACACTCGAAATTTTCCTTCACCACAAATCCTTTCAATATATATATATATATATATATATATATATACCAAGCTCGGCAGCAAGTAAACAATAATTTAATTCACCTTTCTCTCACACCGGCGGCGGAATGAAATTTCAACGATATACTCAATCCTGAATGAAACTCAATCCGCAAAGAGAACCGGAATGAACTCAATCCGGATTGAGCTACATCTCATTCCGGATTCATGTATAAACACCAAAAGGGATTTTAACAGAATGAATGAAACTCAATCCGGATTCTTGTAAACAGCCCCTTCATTAAATAAAAATAGCGAGTTGCTAGAATCTGCAACAATGTATTAGCATAGTGCACACCCCATATTGACAAGATTAACCTGGGATACAAAATCAACATATGACAAATTGTCATGTGTCAATGATGGCAAAACTTAACATGTTTTGTTGATAGCAATTTTAAATCAATTGATCAAATAGAACACACTGGATTACTGTTACTATTACTGGCTTTTTGAACAACTATCTAAGAGCTATGAATAAATTTTCCATAAATGGTATATGTATATATATATATATGTTCGCTGCACAATAATTCAGTAGAAATAAAAAAACGTGTCGCGTGTGATTATCGAGTTATAATGGCATGAAAGATGCGTGTAAAACACGAGGCGATAGCCGAATGTTTTGCTAGCTTCTCGAGTGTCATTATAACTCTATAATCACAAACAACGACAAAGTTTTTTTCAAAATTTATTTTATAAAATAACACCATTAATTAATTAACAACAACAAAGCCATGAAAATGCAGATTTACCTGTTATAAGAGGCGTTGCTATATGTGCGTTGCTAGGAAGCCTTTGTTCAAAACACGTTGGCGATTTTAGCGATAAATACGCACTCATATGCAACGATGCAGTTAAAACATTATGTTGTCAGTTATGTTGTCAGATTTTACCTAAAACATTATGTTGTCAGATATTACCTAAAAGTACCTCGATTAGCCTTGTATCCAGGTATTCTTTGACTTCCTTTTGAGATTTAAACTAACTTAAAATCTGTCAAATAAGACAAAATCTACGGGAGCAAAATCAGCTTATATGCTTACATGGTTTCTGATCTCAGCACTTAGTAACCAATCAGACAGCGTGTTATCGCTCATTTACTTCCGGTTACTTTATAACATACCTTAATTTTCACTATATAGTTAAAGGCAGGTTTCAAATTTTGCTATTTTATATTTGTGTAAAACTAATTTGATCAACAGGTGAGACTGCTCAAAAAGGGTGCATGCAGCACCACAAATCTGTTTTGGTTTACTGTACAGGTATGTTTCAACTGCCTTGTATCAATAATATAACTGAGAAGTATAATATTCGATTTTCGACACTTGAGAAGATTATTTTTCTAAACAACTACAGTACACACGTAAAAACACACAGTTTGTTTCTACCTCATGTATACAGCCTAAATATGGTTGATATTGGCAAGCTCGAACAGGGTTGAGCATTGATGTTGGAACAGCTAGTATTGTTCATGGCTGATGAACTAACAGGCTTGAACAGCGTTGAACAACATTGTTCATACATGATACAACATTTTGTCGGAGCTACAACAGCCTGCTATTCCAATAATATATGAATTGTCATATAAAGAGCATTTGAAGCTGCCTGAATAATTATATTATTAGCCCACCTTCCTACACTAGAGATATTTTGTGATGTACCTATCAATGTTAACGCAGGGTGTGGGGACACTGACGGGTTATTGACTTATTGACTTTTCTGAGACAGGGGAATTTGATTTTTTTTAAAGATTGAGGGATGGGATTTTTGACACAAAATAATTTTAATACTAACTACGATACTTACTGTAATGACCAAGAGTGAGGTCTTTATGATAAAATATATAATCAAGATCTTGCTGTAGTGCCGCCTGAACACTAGCGGCAAAGGTTTGGTATTTTATTGCAAAGACTGAACAGTCAAGGTTATTAAGTAGTCCATTATATGGCACTTTTTATTATTATTTGAACAGTGCTCTTATTTTAAGTTCTAGCTATCATGTTGACAATGCTGTTACAGGCATGTTGAACCAACAACCTTGTTACAACCTGTGAGATTTTTAGCTACGTGTGTAGTTTAAACAAGATTCACTATGAACAATTATCAAGTCTTTCAAAGCACAATTTTGCAAGAGAATTCGGCACCATACTAAATTAGTAACGACTGCAGTGCCAATACATTGAGCTTGCCTATGGCTATACTACTTTCAGTTTGTCCATTGCTCACGTTGTAAGCAATAAATTATTGGCGTTGTAATAGCATTGTAACCAGTAAGTTACTGGATGATAATACGTTTGGATTATAAGCGCATAAGTGTAACAGTCAATTACTAGTCCCACATGCTTAGAGTGTCTCAGTGATCTACTAATTTAGGACCCCAATATATATATATATATATATATATAACGTGGTGGGACTTCGGGATGGATGAAACATCGCCGGGGGGGTTAGCGTTAGAAAACTCATTACGTGGGGGGTTAGGATTTTTGTTGTTTTGGGGTTGGTTGCAATCCAATAACTTACTGGTTACAATGCTATTACAACGTCAGTAATTTATTGCTCACAACGTGAGCAACGGCTGAATATATATATTCTGCCTCTCATGCGGTCTAGGCAAAGCAAAAATATATAATTCTGCCTCTAGGTTGAATCGACATCAAAATGTTTTGAGTTTTCAATCATGATTTATTACACTGCTAACATTAAAAAGAAAACAACATATATACAACATTTCATTAAAACAAGGCACAATTTTGCAAGAGAATTCACCACACTAAATCACCAACGACTGTGCAAATACACTCAACTTGTCTAAGACTGTCAGTTTGTCAACTATAGGTGTATATATATTCTGCCTCTAGGTCGAATCGACTGCTAAGTACATGTAAGGCATCTCAGACATCAAAACGTTTTGATGTTTCAATCATGATTAATTACACTGCTATAACATTAAAAAGAAAACAATCATATACAACGTTTCATTAAGCCTGTCGTTTCGCCATCTAGATAAAGCTGAAAAAGACAATTAATACCATGCATTACTGACATATAACTCATGTTCTCGAGATTTTACTGTATGACATATTCTATTCTCAGCTATTTCTGTAATATCGTATATATTTCTGAAATTTCTGGCCTAGCTATATTTCTTAAATCACGCATTACTTATTAAAGGGCTATGTTTATTTACGTTTCTTGGTGTCTTTATTATAAATATTTTCAGAATATTATAATTTGCTTTGCACTATTACAAGTCTAACCCAAGAATCAGTTGTTTGTAAAAGGGGTGCCTCTAGTATCTTTGGTTAAACATAGACAGACTAATGACTAGAAATCAATTGTAAGTATGCGCTCTCGATTGTACTCCTAATAGTTTATAATAATAATAATAATATTTATAATTTATATTGCGCATATTCTATACAATAATCATATGCGCTACTAACTAGACAGCTTCCTTAAAGCAAAATGTGCGTTACTATGCTGCCACGCAGAAGAAAGACCATAATAATGATTGTAACTCGCGTTCTAAAGTTCCGACAAGTGGACGTGTCAAAACTGGGCGCGTCCATATGGGAGATATAAAACTGTTCGGCGGCGATCTAGAACGGAGCTTAGACCAGTATCCTTCGATAAATATTTGTTTAGTGTGGTACTATTATTTTCTAATGATATTGAATTGAATCCCGGACCTGCCGATGGAGCATCATCTGTGGAGCATCCTTCACCAATCTTTCTGAAAGCCAAAGGATTAAAGATCGCCCATCTCAACATATGTAGTCTCATAAATAAGATGGACGAGTTGAGACTCTTGATGGCGCCTAATTCTTTAGATGTCTTGACGATTTCAGAAACTTGGCTTCACAGTAATATTGAAGATGGCGAAGTTAACCTTCCGGGCTATTCCTGTATTAGGAAAGATAGGGACGGTCGACGTGGTGGAGGTTTAATAACGTACATCAAACAAGAATTAAACTTTTCCTTCCTTACCGATCTTGATAATGATATGGACGAAATACTATGGGTGAAAGTTTCGCGTGGCAAGGGTAAGGCGATTATTGTTGTAAATATTTATCGTCCTCCCGATCAACCCCTCAACGAATTTTTATCCAGAATGGAAAACTCGCTTTCTAAGATTGAACGTTCAAATTGTGAAAGAGTTTTACTTGGCGACTTTAATGTTGATTTTTCTATTTCTATACCAAAAACTTACCATAGAAACGGAAACTAAATAGACTAATGGGCCTTTTTGATTTGCATCAGCTCATTTGCGCACCGACTCGTGTGACAAGTTCTTCACAAACATTAATTGACTTGATCTTTGTAAACAATAGTCATCGCATTGTGGAATCTGGGGTAATTACATGTGGGAATAAGTGATCACTCACTTGTTTACTGCATTATGAAAGCCGGTTTACAAAAGTCTATTCCACGTTGTATTGAATACAGATCTTTCAAGACCTATAATAAAACTGCCTTTGTAGATGATATCTCAAAGGTTCCATGGTCTGTTATTGAAAATGTAGAAAATATCGACGATGCTGTGTTTTCATGGACAACATTATTCAATGATGTTGCTCAAGAACATGCCCCTATTAAGACCAGACGAGCGAAAGGAACTCATGTACCATGGATGACAAATGAATTATCCGATTTAATGAGAGACCGGGACTATCACCATAGGAAGGCAAGAGGTTTAAAGTCTGGATACCATTGGAGCAGGTATTGTAAATTAAGAAAAGCGGTCCGTGCAGGTAATATTTAAAAATCGAAATCAACTTATTATGTTAATCTTATAAATGAAAGTAAAGGAAATAGTTCCAAGTTGTGGAAAGCTGTGAATGAAGTTCTACCTGATCGTCCTTCTAACCCAATTACCACCATTGATCATAACGGAATGTCCTTTACTTCTTCATCTGGAATTGCCTCGGCACTTAATGATTTCTTCGCTAACATTGGTACAAAACTTTCTGAAAAATTTTCTTTAATTACCTATGACTTCACACAGTATCTAAAAAGACCGTCGTCATCTTTTAATCTAATTGAAATTTCACAAGAATTCGTGCGTGGTGAACTGGGTCGTCTTAAATTAAACAAGGCAATTGGTTTGGATAAGGTCAGTGCTAGACTTCTTAAAGACTGTATGGATATTATTACCCCATCTCTGACCTATCTGTTGAATATGTCAATTGAATCATCGGTATTCCCAAGTACCTGGAAAAATGCTAAGGTTTGCGCATTATTCAAGTCTGGTAATAGATCAGATCCTTCGTGTTATAGACCGATCTCTATACTGCCCACTATTAGTAAGATTCTCGAAAGAGCAATTCGCCATCAATTTTTCAAATATATAAAAGACAATAATCTTTTATCTGATAAATAATTTGGCTTTAAACCCAAATCTTCAACAAGTATTGCTGTTGGTCAACTCACTGACTCTATTCTTAAGAACATGGATGATGGTCAACTAACCGGGGTGTTTTTTTGGGATTTATCGAAAGCGTTCGACACCGTTAACCACACTATACTGCTTGAGAAGCTTTCTTTTCTTGGTGTTTCTACAACCACACTATCATGGTTTTATTCGTACCTTCAAAATCGTCAACAAGTGACGTCTTATGATGATAGTGTATCGAATACAGCTAAAATCCCTGTTGGTGTACCTCAGGGTTCAATATTAGGCCCACTATTATTTTTGATTTATGTCAATGATATGCCTAAGTGTTTGGAAAAAGTCAACGTTACGTTGTATGCAGATGATACAGCAGTATATTACTCTTCACGAAATTTACCTGATAAACATTTCGAAGTGGTTGAGCCTGAATCAACTTACACTGAATGTAACTAAATCAAAGTTCATGATGGTCGGTAGTCGTCAAAAAATGAATGCTGTTGATCCAGTCAACCTATCATTAGATGGAAAACCTCTTTTACAGTCCGATACTTTCACCTACCTTGGAGTTAAACTAAATACCAATCTTTCATGGACTGACCATGTGCACTGGATCTATGCCAAAGTACTTAAAAAATTAAGTCTTTTTAAGAGAATCAAATGTTATCTTCCTTTCCATGCAAGGAAACTCTTTTTTAATTCTCTAATTTTACCATTATTCGACTACTGCGGATATAGTGTGGGGTGATAGAGGTAATGATACCGCAATGATGTCTCTACAGATATTGCAGAATAAAGCAGCTAAGGAGATATTGGATCTCCCATTTCTTTCTTCTGCATCTGATGCCTTGGATCGTCTTGGTTGGAAACCTCTCTGTCACCGAAGGAAAGAACATCGTTGTTATTTTATTTATAAATGCATTAACAATTTTATTGATTCTGATTTTAAGATAGTTTTTAATAAGGATGTACATAATTACAATACGAGAAATAGAGACAATATAAGACTCCCACGCTCAAAACGGCGTTGGGGTCAATGGACGGTTGCTTCGCGTACTGCAGAGGATTGGAACAGTTTGGATAAATCAATTCGTTCAATTGACAATTTGAATTCATTTAAGAAATCTGTGCACAATTTAAATTTCTAATTATTTTAAATTTATTTATATATTAGTTATTATTTATTTACATTTTAGTTGTAATTACTGTATTAGTTAGGACCCTGACGAAAACCACCTTTTCGGTGATTCAGGCTTCCTGTTTAAAGATTAAATTCATTCAGATATAAAGGTTGCTCTACCTGCCTGCGTATTTCCTATACTTATACCCACTCGTGCAACTGCGCCTTAGTTGTTGTTACCGCTTTGTTTTATACACTCTTTTGCCAATTGTTCTTTCACTTTATTTGCTTTCTCACTCTATAGCTACGCCCCTGATAATTGTATTAACGTTTATTTATATATTAGCATTTATAAAGAAACGCTTCTCTTTTGCCACGATTTCCCCCGTACATTTATATAATTTATAATTTATATAATTTATATAATTTATATAATTTATATAATTTATAATTTATATAATTTATATAATTTATATAATTTATATAATTTATATAATTTATATAATTTATATAATTTATATAATTTATATAATTTATATAATTTATATAATTTATATAATTTATATAATTTATATAATTTATATAATTTATATAATTTATATAATTTATATAATTTATATAATTTATATAATTTATATAATTTATATAATTTATATAATTGACATCAATGTATTCAGTGGCGTAACCAGGGTTATGGCTTTGGAGGCGCAAAAATGTCCACGTGATTTTTTCTAAGCGCGAGTATTTTAGGGGGTTCCGGTGGCATGGTCCCCCGGAAAATATTTGATTTCTATATGTCTCTGAAACACCATTTACCGCTTTCTGAGGCGAGTTTTTAAAAGTAACCTGAAGGCCATAAATCGCAAAATTTTGTTATTACTCAATCAGAACATGGCACAATGTACACGTCAAGATTTATCTATGTTGAAGCCCACGCGAATTATCAGATTACCTGCGAGTAGTTGCTCATCGATATGTTTTTGCGACATGATAACTTCACGGATTTAGACTTTTCACGATAACTGTCTTGGAGACCATTGGGTGGGGGGGGGGGGGGGGGTCGCCCCCCTCACCACCTTGCCTACGCCACTGAGTGTATTTTTGACATTAGAATCAACAACGATGGAAGTTCTCATTAGTCACAATCTGAACTGGAACAGTCACATTAACATTTCACATTTTTTCTGATTCCTCAATCATTTAAAATCGATCGCTCGACCTTTATACACATCTTGGCGAACTTTCGCTGTGTTATCCCATTTTATTTTGTTTTTATATGATTTTTTAAACTTGAAGACGAATGCATTTAATGGCTTCATCAAATCGGTTTCATTTAATAAAGGGTTGGAAGGGCCCTATAGCCGTGGTGAAGGCAACCTTTCTAGGAGAAGGAAAACTCTGAATATAAACCTCCATTATGATTGTGGGAAAGGGTAGGAAGAGCTCTTAGTCTTGGTTGATAATCTTCCTAGTGATGGTATCACGATAAAACACCTGGGTTCCTGCTCCCAAAAACAGGTTTGTGTTAGGAATGGCATCCAGCAGTAACACTTTGCTTCAAACTCATGATGATACAACTTAAAAATAATATATACCGCCTTGCTCGTCGCGCGGGTAAACAAGGAGCACGTCCCTCAGTGAGTTACCAGGCTGGGGTCGAAAAATATGCTACTGGTAAACCAGCCACTTGGAAAGCTGGGATTATCCCAGTAAGAGTTACTGCACGCCCTACTGTCAAGGTCACAAAACTTCCCAAAAAGTCAAGCAACCTGATAAATATCAAATTTGAGAAACAGAAAACGAAATGTCTTCCACGTCTACGTTTAGCTGTATGGAACGCACATTCAATCAACAAGAAATCTGCCTCCATTTGTGACTTTATAATTTCAAAGCGAATTGATGTTCTTGCGGTTACTGAAACCTGGCTTTCTAACAAAAATGCAGCTGATACTACCATAGCTGAAATTATCAATACCTTACAAGATTACAAGTTTCTACATTTGCCAAGATCCCATACGAAAGGAGGTGGAGTTGGGGTATTCCTTCGCAAGGGTTTCACCGTAAATGAAAATGATGTCTTAACGTTTGCGTCCATGGAATATATGGATCTTTCCATATCATCGTTTCAAACGCATATTCGCCTCATCACAGTTTATAGACCTCCCCCATCTCGTAAGAACAAGCTTACGACATCCATGTTCTTCAATGAATTTTCTACGCTTTTAGAAGAGTTAGTTGTTGTCCCGGGTTATTTGTTAATTGCTGGGGATTTCAATTTCCATATGGATGTTATTAATGATGACGAGGCTACTAGGTTTACGGAACTCCTCGATTCAGCAGGTTTACAACAAAGAGTTACTGGTATGACTCATCGATGTGGCCACACACTGGACCTTATTATTGATCGTCAGGAGGATAGTTTGCTGTCTACTGCCATGGAGATCGTCTCTGATTTACCTTCAGATCACAGTGCTGTTGTTTGCAGCATGGATTTTCCGAGACCCAAATCATCTAAAAAAGTTATTAATCATCGCGATTTACGTCGTATAGACTTACAGACATGGCGAAAAGATATCCTTGACTCGCAATTAATTTGTTCAACCGTATCTGATGTAAATACTGCCACTGAACAATTCAATAGTGTATTGTCTGAGCTTTTGGACAAACACGCACCCAAACGTACACGCTCAATTACCCTTCGACCAAATGCTCCATGGTTTAATGATAGTTTAAGAGTTATGAAGAAACAAAAACGACAGTTTGAGCGTAAATTTCTCTCTACACGCCTTCAGGTTCATCACCAATTGTACAAGGAACAATGTCGTATATACGCAAAGGCAATTGATTTAGCAAAAACAGAATATTATAAGGCAAAGATATCTAATTCTGATCAGAATCAGCTATTTCACATGATTGAGGGCATGTTCCGAGTAAAATCTATTCCTTTATTGCCATCACATGATTCTTCATATGACCTGGCTGATGCTTTTAGTTGTTATTTTTCAACTAAGATTCAGTTACTTCGAGATAAACTTACAAGTACACATGAGTCAGTTAAAAAGTTATCTATAGCAGTTGCCTCTCCTTGTTGTAAAAGCTCACTCAGTGAATTTACTGCTGTATCTGAAAGCTTTGTCTGTAACACTATCAAACAGTACTCGTCTAAGTCCTGTGCCTTAGATCCTATACCTACACATCTGCTAAAGGAATCTCTTTGACGTGTTAGCTGCCCCAATTACTGACATTATCAATTCATCTTTGTCCACTGGAGTATTTCCTCTTTCACTTAAGAAAGGTCTCATCTGCCCATCTATTAAAAAACCTACTAGTGATAAAGAGCTATTCCCTAACTATAGACCTATTACTAACGTGGCTTTCTTGTCAAAAGTATTAGAGCGGATTGCTGCCAGACAGACAACAGACTATCTTATTGAGAATAACCTCCTTGCAAAAATGCAATCTGCTTATAGACTCTTTCATAGCACAGAGACAGCAGTTCTGCGTGTTTTCAATGACATCCTTAATGCACTTGATGAAAATCAGGAAGTAGTGTTGGTACTGTTGGACTTATCATCTGCGTTCGACACCATTGACCACACCGTTCTATTGGAGAGACTTCAGCATCGTTATGGGTTTAGTGAAACTGTACTAGCCTGGTATCACTCATACCTTTCTGATCGGGTACAGTCAGTTATGGTGAAGAATACGCATTCCTCAAACAAACCATTGCAATATGGTGTACCTCAGGGTTCTGTACTGGGTCCACTTCTCTTTTCACTCTTCTTTGCGCCATTGGAAGATGTGATCAAAGCCCATGGCCTTGATTGCATAATGTACGCTGATGACACACAGCTGTATATACCTATAAAATCTCCACGTGATCGACCTGCTGCTCTAGCTAAACTTGAGTTATGTATTAAGGACATAACCAACTGGTGTACTATGAATGGTCTTATATGCAATCCGAGTAAAACCGAGATTGTCCATCTATCATCACGTTTTATGCATTGTGAACCAATGCCAGAAATATGTATCAATGATGTGAAAATCCAACCGGCTCCGGTTGCACGTGATCTCGGTGTTGCTGTAGATAGACATCTAAAATTAAATACTCATGTAAATAACATCTGTAAATTGGCCACTTTTGCTATCAGAAATATCGGCAAGATCAGGAAATATTTGAGTAAAAAGGATTGTGCATGCATTCATAACATCAAAACTTGACAGCTGTAATAGCATCCTATATGGCTTACCAGAAGCTGAAATGAGCAAGTTACAACGAATTCAAAATACAGCTGCAAGACTTGTAACGGGGGTTAAAAAATCGGAGCATATCACCCCTGTGCTTCGTAATCTTCACTGGTTGCCGGTGAGATCAAGGATTGTATTTAAGATACTAATAATTACTTTCAAGGCTTTGCATGGCCAGGCGCCTGTTTATATTACTGATTTGCTAAATAAATATAAACCTACTCGTGCTTTGAGATGATCAGACCGTAATCTTCTACTTGAGCCAAAATCCAAAACGGTGACTCATGGAGACAGAGCGTTCTCGGTTTCGGCACCAAAACTGTGGAATTCATTACCAGAGGAAATTAGAAGCTTTGATATGTTGGGTAATTTTAAGTCAGCAGTGAAGACTTTTCTTTTTTAAAATTAATAGTTTTTTTTTTTTTTCAAGTAGTATAGGATATGGCGGTACCAGGACAGTTTTCCAAAAGTCAGATATATTTTCAAGGTCAAGTTTCAAGGTCAAGTTCTTGGAATTATTTTTGAGATAATTCCGAGAATTCCTTAAAAAAGGGGCGTGGTCGAGATGCCTTGAGAAGGACGTGGTCGAGACGTCTTGGAGAAGGGGCGTGGTCGAGATGCCTTAAGAAGGGCATGGTCGAGACGTCTTACAAAAGGGGCGTGGTCGAGACGTCTTACAAAAGGGGCGTGGCCGAGACGTCTTAAAAAGAGCGTGGTCTACTTTTTAGGAATCTATATGATTTTCCAGGAATCAGATCCATTTGGAATCTACACGATTTGGATAAGTGCGTTGGTACCACCATGTTATATCGTTTTTGTGTCGATCGTTTGAGCTATTTGAGACGACTGAGAAGCCGCAACTCTCTTTTACGACTGGTCATCCTTTTCCCGAGTACAGTATGTTTAAACCTCTCGTCTAGTTCATCACGTTCTAAGCTAGTCTTAGCGAAGAGTTGTCGTTTGAGCTTTCTAACCTGATAGATAAACAACAACTCTTTGTTGAGTCTCGTTGTCTTTTCCTCCACTGGCTCCTGACGTTCTACACTACTCTCCAGGGATCCAGCGCTCATTACTGTGTGTGAGCGCTGGAGCCCTGGAGAGTAGTGTAGAACACGGCGATACAAGGACGGTTTTCCAAAAGTCAGATCCATTAGGAGTCTACACGATTTGGAAAAGTGCGTTGGTACCCTGTGTTCTTTGTGTGTGGTTAAATTTGTGACTGCCATGGCTCAGCCGTGTGGGACCTACGTGTTGGTATTAAATTGGTTAAATTTGAAAATTGTTTAAATTGCTTAAATTATAAATTTATCTTTTGTTGATTCAATTTTTATGACATATTGTTTTAGGTATTTATTTTTATTTTTATTTTGTAGTGTCCATAGGCATAGCTAGATATTCCGTCTTCTGAAATGTATCTCTTGTCGTCGAAACAACTCAGTGATATTTTATTAATCTCATAGCTTCCTAATTGGTGATTTATACTTCTTATGGTTTTCATTGTGTGAGACATTTGTTTTCTACTCGCTAGGGTGTCTTTGTAGTCGTCATGTCTTATGTTCTTTCTAATGACACTTTTCTTCACCCCTTTTGCGGTCTTGCCGCCGTCTCCTGTTTCCTTAATGTAGCTGTACATTTTCGCCCTCAATCCAACGAACTCAACTATTGGGACTCCTGATGTCTCGTCTTTCATCTTACCAATCACTTTCTTATTCACGGAGTTGAAGTATGGTGACGTCTTGTCATAACCACTAAAGTCAAACAATTCTTTGCTTTCGAACATGTCCTTGTACACGTCCTTCGTCTTGATCTCATACATGAGACTATCAGTGTCTGTGAATAGTAGCTTAGCATTGTGTTTCTTCTTTATGTGGTTGTAGTGAAAGTCGTACATTAGTGTCTTCGATAGGTCGAGTATACACATGCCCACGTAAGCTGGTCTATTAAGCGTTAGCGTCTCTTTGATCTTGTGTATTGCCACCAGATTTTCGTTAAATATTTTCCAACTCACGATCGTTGCCTTTGATACTAACTTTACTAGTTGCTCACTGTTAAACATCAGCTTGACGCACACCCTCTTCCTCAGATTTTCCATGGTCTTCCCAAAGACTGAGTTGTTCATCAGCTTGAAGAAGTCCTTCTCAAAGTCATTCTTAGCTGCCGTTCTCTTGACTGTGTTGAAGTCAATGTATTTCTTCATTTTGATTACATCAAAATGTAACACCCTATGAACCTTGCTGACTGTCATACCCAACGACATGTATAGTTGCAGGTTTCGGTAGTGAACTACGTACTTCGATTTGTCGTGTAGGTTGGGCACCAGCTTAGTCACCTCACCTGTAGATACTCCGAATTTGTCTGCTATCTTCTTACAATATGGTGACAGCATGTCTCTACTCACTCTCATCTTCTCAGGGGCTAAGGGGTAGTCGTTGTGAAGGTCGTGCAGTCCCTTTGGATACTTAAGGTCAACCTCAAGTATCAGCCCCTTGTCTGAGTCGTCACTGTATTTGTTGAGACTGTTGATGTCAAATTCTTTGACCCACTTAAACCCTCCGGTTGGCAGGTACTGGCTCATAGCCCAACCATAAAGGTTGTTTGCGTCTAGGTACGTTATGTATTTTGAAGGCTTGCTACTATCATAGTCCTTCATATATTTATTATTAGCCTTACCATGTCTATGCGTGATGCAGGAGACACCACCTCGCATTCCTTTCTCAATAAACTGAAACATGTCAATATCAGTCATCAGCTCTAGTTTCACTCCTGTCATCTTTAGAGCAGCGTCCCACGATAGTCCAGGTGATGTGAAGTAATGACAAGGATCTAATTGGTAGTACTGTTTTCACATTCTTCTAAAGTTCTCGAACACGTCAGACAATAGTAGCACATCAGTCTTGAGGTACAGGTCATGGTACTCACCCATGTTCCTAATGTTGAAACGTTTTTCCATACGTTTTGCGCGTGCTTGTAGTCTGCATCTGACACGTGCTCATCATTTAGAATGCTGTAGAACGCTTCTTGAGGAGGTAACTCGGTCTCGTCAAATCTAGTGAAGCTATCCATATGGTCATATGGGTACACGCCTTTACGTGACACTAACTCTAACCCTTCAGTGTACGCCTCAGACGTGTACTTGAAACAGTCTTTTGGTAGGTTACTAACTAGACTGTCTAGACTAGAGCTCATGAATTGGAAACTATCTATAAACACTAGATGTTTACCTAACATGAAAGCCATGTACTTCTCCATATTGTTGGGTATGACGTTGATGCTCAACCCTAGCCCACTAATCTCCTGCATGATGAAGTGACTGTCGTAACCCCTTAGGTTGTGAAAGATGACAGGTATCTTGTCAGTCAGTCTGTAGTTTCCTGTTGCACAGGTTGTGTGCCGAGCCTCTGTATTTACCAGTGACATGGCAATGGTCTCTAACTTTTACGTCTTCACTTACGTACTCCTTGTCACAGATGTGGCATCTGGTAGCCTTCTTAAAGTTAGTCTTGTCAGCGGAAGTCATGATCATGTCCTTGTTGAAGTGTTCCTTCTTTGTCTTTTTACAGTACTCGACTTCTTGCAGCATTTATTCATAAATCTTCTGACTGCGCCCTTACCGCGGTACGTCTCTACAGGCTTGCTGTGCTTGTTGTCGTAGCAGCAGACTACCTTGTACCCGTACCCGCAGTCTGTGTGTTTCTGGTATGCGTTAGTGTACGACTTGTCTTTAGAGGGCGTTGCTGTGTCGATTTTCTCCGTAATAGCCTCGAAGTCAGCGTATATTACGAATGGTACCTCTAGTTGTTTGTGAAAGTTTTTGTACTTTAGAATGTTGTCTCCTTTTTCTGGCATCTTGATTGCCTGCTTTCCGTTAATCACTACGCAATTCTCTATGTGGTTCTTTAGTGTGTCTACTGTGCTGAAACATTGGAGACAGTACCTACAGAAGTTCTTTTTGTGCTCATGTTTTGACTGATTGTACATAAACCTATTGAAGTCCTTAATGTACACGTAGTGGTGTTTCTCGTCTCCTGTTATTAGCAGTAGATCCATACAGTCCTCGTTTTTCTCCTTAGAGATGTAGATGGGGTATGGCTGCTTGTCCTCATATCTGAACACGTTTATGTTTATTTTGTTCAGTTTTTCTATTTTGTTGTATTGTCTCGCTGACACTGGGAAGTCTACTCCCTTGTAGTCCACAGTGTTAGTGTTTTTCTTATGTTTCGACACTCTCTCTGGGTGCTCGAGTACTGGGTTCTTGTGTAGTATGTGACACCACATGAAACACTTGTCGTCATTGTTCTTTATGTTGATTAGACCCTTCAATGAGTTCCTCAATTCCGACGGTAGTTCGATGTAGCTGGATCCTTTTAGAGGTTTGTACACTACTACGTTTATGTAGTGGTCGTCTATATTGTATAATAGTCCACCCAGACCCTTCTGATAGCCATACAGCTATACGATTTACTATCTCTTCGCTTGACTGTTCTGTGGTTTCATATATGCCGTTACTATTAACTACTGTTTTAGTGACACTATTGAAGAACGCGGTTTTAAACGTCGTTCTATCTCCATCTAATTGTTTCTCTAGAGTCACTTTTAGTGTCTCGTTGTGTTTTATACCTCTTAGTTGTCTTTAGGTCTTTCCTTAGAGTTAGAACCACAGCTACTCTAGTTTTGTTGAGTTGTGATAGTGGATCCTTACTGTCTATCACTTCAACGTTGTACGATCTTAGGTGTATCCTTTTAGTGCTACTCGCCCTTGTGTGACTGTAAGGGAGCGTGTTCCTATCAATGTGTGCTGGTGGTGAGAAAGGTTCGACATCTGTCGGTACTTGTGGTGGCGCTCTTGTAGGACGTTTTTGCGCTGCTTTTTTGTATAGGCTAGTGATTTTGTCTTTCGCCATGTTATAGGCTTGAGAGACTGGCTTTCGTATTGACTCTGGTGTGTGTTCGACTAGCCAATCATACCACTCGTTTTGTTGTTGTCTGTACCCAGGTTGTGGGCGATTTGGTCGCGGGTGGTGGTGTTTGGCCTCGTTCTGCGTTTGTGTGGTGTTGGTTTTAGTAGACGTTTTGTTGGTTGTGGTGTTGGTGTGTCTAAAAGTGATGTTAGATTTTGTCCAGTGTTACTTTGTTGTCGGTGAAGACCACTCTTGGTCTTTACCGTGGAGGTGTCGTTTTTAGGAAGTGTCGTTTTTTCCATCATACTTGACACGTTATGTCGACTAGTCTCTAGGTCATTTTTAGGACGTGGTCGTTTTTTCCATCCTACTCGGCGTGTTATGTCTATATACTATAGGATATGTTTTATTTCTTTAGACCCTTTCTAAAAAGAGTCGTTTTTACAATTTACTATACTAGTACAATGTAATCACACTTCCGAATTTCTCGAATGCTTTTTGGTCTTTAGGTGTTTATATTTAGAGGTCACATGGGTACGATCTGTCGCACGTATCACACACCCATTTGTGAGTGTTCATCCACTCTTTAGTTTGGCGCTCTGGCTGCTCTTAAAGCTTCTTCTTTGGTTTGGTAAATTCTAGGTCTTCCCATTATATAATACTATATGTTTTGTTTCTCTAGACATTTTCTGGGCCACTCGTTGTAGTATGGGTCTCCTCTCCCGTCCCAATCTAGATCCTTGTATACTACGCTATACAGGTTGTACTCGAATCGCACCTTGACCTTACCAGGTTTGAGGTCGTTAGAACTACCTCTCAACTCTTATACCTCTTCTAGAGCATATTCTTATGACATAGAAAATATATTTTGATATATTCTTAACAATCAGTTTGTTTCTTTTAAGGGACCATAGTATCTCCTATAAAATCACTGACAACTATTGGTATGTCACTTCACTAACTAGTCCAGTCAACATTCTCTCTAAACCACTTACTGTAACTATGAGCCGATTTCTTATACATCCAAATGTTAGGTACAAAGTTTCTAACGCGATCCATAGGTAGTCTCTCCACACTTGTTACAACTAAATACACCATCTTCGATTTGGGTTCTGTGGTTACTACACTCGTAACAGTATGTGGTGTCGTTCCACTTTTTTCGGTGTTGCGTCCTTACTTCCGTTCTTGATCTCGTCTAATGTGTACCCTAACGTAGTACCACTCCACTTTTTTGATGTCTGAATCTCATCCAATGTATACCCAGCGTAGAACATTCTCATTGTACATTCGTCAACCATCTAAGTTACTATACTATTTGTATATTTAGATTGTAGTGTGGCAACTTAAGTGTCGGTCGTGATCTGTCTTAATCGATCTCGAGTGTCTGACAATAGTAGTCTCAACTCCTTCGGTCTCATTTACCTGGCGAATAAGATTCTCACAGAGTACCAGCAATGCTTTGTTGTGTTTCTTCTGGTTCTCGAAAAGTGTCTCCAACACATTGTGTGTCTTTGCCTCCAGTACGTCGTGTTTGAGCTTCTCGTCTGCTTCCATTGCTATCTCCTTCAAAGTTTTGGTGGTCATTACTATAGTACTATATGTATAGTTACGTTTAGATCACTTTATACACCAAGTACCCAATGGGTAACCCGACAACTCCAACGAATACCATTTGATACTCTTTCATCTCATCTGAAGGTTTATAATAGTCTGATAACTCAGGCTCTTTACTAAATGTCTTCCCATCATACTGTATCGTCAGTACTTGTCTTAGTTGATCCAGAGCGGTGGTTCGTTGTCGTTTATGTCTGCATTAGCATCTGACAACTGTTGTCTTAATTTCCTGAACTTTGTCTCTCTGACGAATCTCGTTCTCGTAGAACTTTTCTTTCGCTCTTGCAAGACTTTCCAACGCTTTGTTGTGTCTCTTTATCTCTGTCTCGTAGCCTGTATGGTTTAGCTTGCTGAATATAAATCCAGCTCCTGCGAATGCTATAGCGTTGAACAAGCCACCCGCTATCACACTAGCCATTATGTATTACGTTAGATTATTTTGAGAACGGGCCAATAGGTAAGTATTTCTTGCTCTGCGCCCACTTAACGAGTAGCGTTGAAACGCCTACAGCAGTCGCTAACTTGAGGGTGCCCTTCACTGATTCAGGAGTGCCTAACGGTTCTTTTAGTACTTTCTTTGATGCCACACTCTAAAAACAAGTGTGTAGAAATTACACACATTTTTTTGTCGCCCAAACAGCACACTAGAAGCCGTGTTTTTTAACACGGATGTAAATTAGGTGTGTAAATTTACACGCTATATCGCGTGTAAACGGCTTGTCGCCCAAACGACACACTATAAGCCGTGTTTTTTTTAATCGTGTTTTTTTACACGCCATGCGTGCTTTTTTACACACTGTGTGTGTTTTTTTATTCACTGAAGACGTGTTTTTTTACACAGCTTATGGTGTGTAAAATTTTTACAATCAATCACGGAAGATACAAAGTATAAACACGCAATCTTAATTTAAAAGACTTTATTTTGGAAAAGTTAAAGATTATATACATTTAAATACTTACACACAACACACTTCGTTAAAATTACGGTCCTTACATATATATTTTTACTTCTGACAGCAAGACATTGTATTTACTATCACGATAACATATTCTGTTTGCTAACTCGAAGAAACCAAATGCCACGCGCGAAAGACGAGCCTATCAACAATGGAGGAACAACGAAGACGTTTCAAGACCGCATTCAATATTGTTTCGGTATAATATATCATTTATAGACCGTCCGCTTGGGGAATTTGTCGACTTTCACAAACGTTCGAACGCTAGCCGTTCGAATACTAGTAGCCTGCCTTCGAACGCTAGCCTTCGGAACGCTAATAGTAGCAAGCCGTTCGAACGCTAGTATAGCAAACCCGTTCGAACGGCTTTAAGTATAGCTAGCAAGCCGTGTAGCAAGCTGATCTAACGAATGATATATTATCATCCCTCGGGGTAATATTTCGGCGAATTCCCCTCGCTCCCGGTCTATAAATGATATACACTTATATATAATCTTCATTATCACAAACTGTATAGACATATGTCATGAAAGTGTTTGGCTCACCAGTTTTATAACATTTATAGACCTTAATTTCCATGGTTCTGGCTCGCCAATATCCACGTGCTCCCAGGTATTTTCCTTTAAACCGGCTTAGTTGTTGAGTAGTTCCTAAAACCTTGTTTCTTGAAACTGTAACGGCGGAGTATCTTTCGGGAAGAAAATCGACAATTCCTTTGGCTCTACAAAGCAACGCAAATTACAAATAGATCAGGAATTAATATGCTATATCAACTCACCCTATTTATCCTTTCAAAAGACTGGCAAAACACACTATTGCCTTGACGGATTTTAAAATCACTTTCTTTTGAACCTTACCTTTCAGTTATCTAATAGTTCTCCCTTTGTTAGAAGTTGCCATTATCGTTCGGTAAAAATATACGTGCAGATCGCAGTTTTCAGTTTTGAATACAGCGCGATGCTTGAAAAGCAATGATCAAACTTATAAAGTGTTGACCAATCACAGAACACTACATACCACACATGACTCAGAACTCTGTTCTGATTGGTTGCGCCAATAATCTGTTCCCCACTAGTCCTGACGTCACTGTGGCAAATGAGGCCATATCAGCTTTCGTTCGAGCGAGCAACTTCACGAAGAGAGGGAGATACAAAACGTGGATGGGATGCATGATTTTCGCCATACCGGTTCCTCGAACCACGAAGTGGCGGTATCATGGACTATTGAAAGTGATATTCTTAATTAAATATGTATATACTGTATAATGCCGTAGGACTGGGTTTTGAAACTCCCATAAATTCATCAAAATTACTTGAAATTGGTACCAAAAAGCAACAAAGACAACAGCTACTCTTCATGTAAGTTATTTTTTATTTCATTTTAATAGTTTACAGTGTATTTAAAACAGATTTTGTCACAACTTCTCATAGATTATAATAGTAAATCCAAACAGAAGGTGGAGTCTGGGTAAGAGTTATACTATAATAATATAATATAACAATATAATAATATAATAATAAAATATAATATAATATAATATAATATAATAATATAACATATAATATAATATAATATAATATAATATAATATAATATAATTGTATTGATGGTGTATGATGGCTAATTGATGGCGTATCATCATGGCATAATCCATCCATATTACCTGTAATAACCCAGGAATCTTATCCCGGCATTACCACCACCATATATACAGAACTCGTAACTAGGCTCTCGGCAACGGCTTCCGTAGCTCAGTGGTCAGAGCACTGCACTAGCATCGCAGGGTCACAGGTTCAATTCCAGCCAGAAGGCCTTGAAGTTGCATTTTTCGCAACTGGTCCCGGTTTGGTCTTAAAATGTATGTATTCCAACACTCGAAATTTTCCTTCACCATAAATCCTTTCAACATGTAATTTGATCGAGTGAAATGCCAAATATTACCTATAATATACCCAGAATCTTATCCCGGCATTACCACCACCATATAATTATACAGAACTTGTGACTAGGGTCCGTAGCTCAGTGGTCAGAGCAATGCACTAGCATCGCAGGGTCGTGGGTTCAACTCCAGCCGGAAGGCCTTGAAGTTGCATTTTTCGCAACTGGTCCCGGTTTGGTCTTAAAATGTATGTATTCCAACACTCGAAATTTCCTTCACCATAAATCCTTTCAACATGTTTTACATAGCCTGATATAAACACGGTAACTGACCAATCACAGCAGGCGTAAGACACAACTTATTTTATAATATAATATAATATAATATAATATAATATATAATATAATAAATTATAATATAATATAATATAATATAATATATAATATATTATAGTTGATCGTCCAGGTTGTTGTAGTCTTGAGAAAGACTTTGTTGGTGACTGACGGTTCGATGATGACTGCTGCTGAGGCCGTCAAAACGTCTGTCACCAAACAATAGTCTTTCTCAAGAGTCAAGACTACAACAAGCTGGTTTGTCAACTTCACACATCTAATGATACTCCTATACTTCATTTTAATAGTTTACAGTGTATTTAAAACAGATTTTGTCCACAACTTGTCATAGATTATAATAGTAATTCCAAACAGAAGGTGAGTCTGGGTAAGAGTTATACTGTAATATAATAATATAATATAACAATATATTATGATAATAAAATATAATAATAATATAATTGTATTGTATTGTATTGTATTGATGGCATATGATAGCTGGCTAATTGATGGCGTAGGATGGCTAATTGATGGCTAATAGATGGTGTATCACGATAGCGTAATCCATCCATGTTTTACATAGCCTGATATAAACACAATAACTGCCAATCACTATGTGCGTAAGACACGACTTATTTTATAAAATATAATAATATAATATAATATAATATAATTTTATATTAATATAATATAAAATAATATAAAATAATATAATATAATATAATATAATATAATATATAATATAATATACAGTAATATAATATAGTATAATATAATGCAACATAATATAATATAAATGCAATATAAAAAAATGGCAATATGTTGCAGAGTTTCTCATTACTATTATTACTCAGACAATTTGTCAGGAATCGAAGGCAATTCTAGTTCCGGTCAGTTACCCTTTTCGTGCCGGACCGTGTCCGGTCGCTTATTTTCAGGCTTGCTCTGGACTAGTGACCAATGCATTGCCATCTGGGAACCAGGGGTAAACAAAAATTAATAAATTAATTCAAATTGATATATTTATTGCTGCAGTGATGAATGTAATGTAGACCTTAATGATCATATGATCATCCTTGTGCAAACATGTTTTATGAGACACTTGATGTTCTTACAAGACTGGACAAATCATTGCGACCAAAGTAAGTACAAATGTTGATTGTATATTAATGAAAATAAAATATCAAAGTACCTTAGTATGGATGGGTATCTTTGCAACCGAGAGTACTGTAAACCAACATTGTAATTTGTTTTATTTAAACAGAGTTTAAATCAAACAATTATTCATGGAGCTCCAATATAGACCTGGTGCTGTCCCATCGAACTTGCAGAAATTGCAACACAAATGCGGAGCTAAGATTATCACTTTGTTTGGACTACGTAGAGAGTATCAATTGTGTGGGAGGATCGTAGAAAATGTTTCTGGTATGGACTATTTTGGAAACACAGTTGGTTTTTTTAAACAAATTTACATGGGCCTATCATGTGGAAATGACAGAGGGGAAGACAGTGCTGAACATACAACAATTTGCCATGGCATGGTGTTCTACATTGTAATTGAAAAAGGAGAACAAAAATTTGTTGTTGACAAAGACACTGCCAGTGTTGAACTCTTTTAACATATTATCCAATGTTTAATGTGTATAATCATATAACATATAATTTATTATAATATATGTATTATAATATCTGTTTACTGGTATAATATATAAACCACTGAAAATCTTAATTGCACGAAACAAATTATTAGTATATATATATATATATATACATATAGGTTCATAAGGATTTATGGTGAATGGAAAATTTCGAATTATAACATTTTAAGAACCAAACCGGACGAGTTTGTTGAAAAATGCAACTTAGCGGGACCTTTCTGGCTGGGATTGAACCCGCAACCCTGCACATGGTAGTACAGTGCTCTGACCACTGAGTTACGGACAGCCGTTTGCGGAGAGCCTAGTCACGAGTTCTGTATATTAATTATATGGTGGTGGTAATGCCGGGATAAGACTCTGGGGTAATATTATAGGTAATAATTTGGCATGTCACCATCGATCAAACTACATGTTGAAAGGATTTATGGTGAAAGGAAAATTTCGAGATGTTGGAAATACATACATTTTATAGACCAAACCCGGGACCTAAGTTGCGAAAAATGCAACTTCAAAGGCCTTCCGGCTGGAATTAGAAACCCATCTAGACCCTGCGATGCTAGTGCAGTGCCTCTGACCAACTGAGCTATGGATAGCTCGTTGCGGAGAGCCTATGAGGTCCACGAGTTCTGTATATATGGTGTGATGTGTTAATACCGGTTGATAAGATTCTGGGTAATATTATACTGTAGGTAAATATTGTAGCATTCACAGTCGATCAAACTACATGTTGAAAGTATTTTATGGTGAATGGAAAATTTGTTCGAGTGTTGGAACACATAACAAAACATCATTTAAGGACCAAACCGGGACCAGTTGCGAAAAATGATCAACTTCAAGGCCTTCCGGATGGGAAATTGAACCCACTACCCGGCGATGCTATGAGCCCTAGTGCAGTGCTACAGACCACTGAGCTATGAAGCCGTTGCCGTGAGCCTAGTCACAAGTTCTTGGTATATAAACATATAGATGGTGGTAATGCTGGGATAAGATTCTGGGTATATATACAAGTAATATTGGGGCGACTTCACATCAATTCATAATTACATGGTGCTAAGGATTTATGGTGAAGGAAAATTTACCAAAAACCAGACGATGTTGCGAAAAATGCAACTTTAGTGACTAGCTGCTCTGGATCAAACTGCAACTGGCATCATATTAGAATTACTTGAATTTTAATATCTAACAGCGGGGGGTGGGGGGGGGGGGGGGGGTGGGGGGGGGGTATTTTTCAGAAGAAACCCTGACAGAGGAATATATTTTTATCTGCAACTGAATTGTGATCGAAAACCTTTAAACTGCTCGCTGTGACTCATGCTTCGCTCGAAACATCAAGACACGTTTCATCTGTTCACCATCTTTATATTGTATAAATTAGATAATATATTATTAATAGTTCATACCTCGTGTATTCATGAATCGAAGGCATTAAAATGTTCAATCCATTCTGGTTATAGTCCACATGTTTAGACTTAATAGTGTTGGTAAATAAATCTCATATATCAACTATCCAATTGAACAAAAACACGGTAATATTATACAATACGGTGGCAATGTTTTTAGAATGACGATTACATGATCATGAAAATTTATCAGGAAACAAAGGTATCCATTGGCTAAATAAATCCATCGCCAGCTGGGTCCTGATTCGCCTTGGTGTTGATTAAAAATTTTAAAATACAGTAATCGTCGCCATGTTTAATACAACGATACATACGCACGCGAGTCAAAACTCCGCGGCTGATTCAATTACAATCGCCGCGAGTTTGTACTCGCGTAACTCGCCGTATTACATTTTGTTATAACACAAGCGCCTATTTTCAGTTTGGGGGACAAAATAATGAGCATATCAAAAATTATGAAAATAACATATGTATTAAAGCTAAGGAACATGTTGGCTGTGATGTTTATAAAAACCGGAAAAACCTATATGAAATACCTCTAGAATATCTAAATCGAGGTTTTCCGTACGTTTACGTACGGTATTCCTTGGAATTTAATTTTAAAAATAAAACACTCTTCCGCCGTCCCGTGAAACAATGCAAGAAGTTGCAGCACAGATGTGTAAACTTGAATGGTGTGTTTTATTTAAGCTGTGTTAAAAATGAAGAAAAGAGTGCGTGTAAATTTGAATGGTTCGTGTTTATTTTAAGATGTTGTAAAATGAAGCAAGGCGTGTAAATTTGAATGGTGTGGTTTTGTTTTTGCCTATGGCGTGTAAAATGAAAAAAACATTGTGCTAAATTAACACACTATTCAATATTAACAATTGTGTGTAACAAATTACACACATAAAACGTAACTGTGTTAAAATAACAACGCCTACGTGAGTAAATACAACGCATAGAGTGTGTAGAAAATAAACCACACAATGCTGTGTTAATAAAACACGCATGGGGATATAGTAAATAAAGCACACACAGTGTTTTTATTTTTGCGTGTTTCTTGCGGCCACAACTGTGCAATTTTACACCACTAATGTGTGTAACAATTGCGCATTTCGTGTGTAATTTTTAAACACACCAAGTTTTTAGAGTGCATGGACACGGACTACAGGCTCCAGCAGTCACAAGGGCCTTGCGTCTGTATAGCTCGTTCATCAGTTGATTTTCTGTCTATTGATGACATATATTATAACGACGATGTTTTAAATATTCGAGGCTGTCGAGTTTACGTAGATGTGTTTTTATATTCAACGGTCTTAGGCTCTTCGGTTACTACTTGTTTGTCTTTCTGAGACTAATCGTGTAATACAGCGGAGCCAGCGGCTGATTACCACTTACCTATAGTGCCTATGATGTATCCGTAGTTAAAAACTATCGTCCTCACAGTACCACTTCTCTCTCCTCTCATTTTCCCTCTCTTTGGCTGCTTTAGATAATATAGCAGCCAAGCGTTTGCCATGCCTCTACTCTCATAGGGGGTCTTTGACCTTTGTTGTACGACGTATATAATTAGGTACGGACTCACTGTCAACGTCATCTTGTACTATACGTGGTTGTCTTGTTACAGATGACCTCACAGTCATACTCACAGATTATCTCAACAGATAGGAGTATCGTGATCGGTGAAAGTATTTTTGTGTGATTAGACAGTGTGGTTTCCACTCTTAAATCTCCTATTACAGTACTCACACAGGACTCTGGAGTCTGTCATATTATGTCTCTATGAAATGTAATTATCTCATGTTAGGTCTGAGGATAGTAACGTGTTATACCCTTGTGATCTTAGTCTACTTAATATCCTAATCGTGGTATATTCCTAATAATGCCCATTACCTTTCGGGGATTTTGAACTCTAAAGCCAAAACCATTGTATCTTTTGATGAAGTTGTGGAAATCTATCAAATCTGGTTGCCCCACCACTGTAACCCTTCTATCCACCCATCTATTCTTTTGGTAGACGTGTCTTGGTATACGTCTCCCCAACCCTGGGATGACTATTGTTGGATGGTACTTCTCTAATGTACCTTCACAATGTTCGTAGTGGTAAATCTGTCTCAATCATTAATCGAAAACTGGTTGCCAATTGTGTGTAAACACCTGTTTTTCTTATAGATGGTAGAACTTCTGAGAATAACCCATTTTCTAAAGTTTTTTCTGCCGACTCTAGTTTAGACGAAAATAAATAGTCTATATAGACCACTCTCATTTATTTGCCAAACTTAGCCTATTCTGAATTTGTCTATTTTTGGCACTCGAAATCTGGGGTCCCAAACTGGAGGACCCCAGATTTCCGAAACCTTTCTTTTTTCGTCATCTTTCACAACGCTGTTGTATCGCTTTGGAGGGTCTTTTATATCCATAAGATTTCAGCTACCAACTCTTTCTTCCCGTAGAACCAAAATATTATCCGCCAATCTATTTGTAGTAGTGACTGAACGTGTCGTGATTTCTAAATATTTTAGTGGTGATACTCATCACCTATAATATACCACATCTTTTATTTTTATGTCCAGAACAAAGCTCCTAATTGGATGATACTATCTCCCGAGACACCTACTCTTGGAACTTGTCGGACTGACACATCAACTGGTTCTTACATCGTATACCTACCGTGTTTTATAAGCGGTGGGCGTGATTCGCGCCCCCCTTGTGTCTCGTATATTTTACTGGACCTTTTCACCATTCCGATTGATTGTGTGGGCATAAAGTCAGTCAACAATATCGTTCCAACACTTTAATCGTCTGAGAGAAATGTTGACTCATTTGTAAGGAAGACCTCTAAAGGTTATGATCCTTATTTGGTGTCAGTAATCTTTTTGTAGCTAGTGTAGCGACAAACTTGCAATGCTCCACTCTAACTTCCGTCAGATTGGATTTAGCCAATTATCCTTGGATGATAACGCCAGGACCACTAATTACAAGCAATGGTATTATGAGGGTTAGCGGTTACCGATCCAGCTACAATTCCTATGGGGTCCTACTGTCGTTTAACCCTATGCTAGTCTAATATTTAACAGATAGTTTTTAAACTTTCCTTCAAACCTCTTGTATTTCCATTTCGTAACAGGTCTTTCTAGTTTAGGTGGTAGTACGCGTACAATCGTTTGAGTTCTAGCACCCACTCGTTCCTCTGACATAATCCTTTGATATGTGATTGAAATCAGACAACTGACTTCTTCCTCATAATATACTTAGCTCACGTTATAAATTCCCTCATCATATCTCTACCCACAAACTAAATATTGATGTCTCGACTGCCGTCCATGTAACCAGAGGACAATCTTCACCACACCCCGTAGAACTCTATACAAAGTAGGGGTACTTGTAGGCGTGCGAGTAGAATTTTTGGTCGATGCACTCCAAAAGATTCGTTTACGTATGGAGAACCCTATCTGCTTCGTAATTAGCCGTGAAGTCTGAGTCTGTTGATCTTCACGTTGTTTCACCTATGACGTACGAGTTACCCATCCGCCAATGTATTGGATATCATATGTCTCTTGGTGGTGTCGATGTTATTTGTGATTGTGCACGTGTAACATCCTTTACTGGATAAGCCACCACCATATGATAGATTTATCACCTCCTTTGTACCCCTACCTCGTACTTGTCCCACGACCCATCATCGTTTGAGATAATCGACATCCCAATCTGTCGTTGGTTAGGGGAAACCCTGGATGACTTAACCTCACGTACCATCAAAAAACGGGATATGTCACAGTATTGTGCCATACGTGGGAAAAGTTTAAAATTGCACTCCAAGCCTCCAAACGGAATTGGAGTTAGTTCAGGGGTATAGGAAGCTATGACCATTGTTTAACACTCAATAATAGGACCATAACGTTGGATCGTATTGCACTAACATTGTTCGTTTTATCTCTAATGGTTTTCACTTTATTTGTTCCACTGTGTGTAACTCCACCATACTCCACATAGGCGTGCTTTGTGACGTTAAAGTCAAAATTAACGTTTATTTGGACTGCGTTCTAAAGTATTGCGATAAATATACGGTACTTCTAACACATTTTTACTGATAGCAATCCCAAAATTCATCTTCTGGATCTGCTTTATGTTTTTGATTGCCCTGAACGCCATATCTATATTTCCTAGACATCCTAAAGATCCTACCACCGGCCTCACGCTTAATTTAGGGTCACTGTCTAGATGTTCTCCTTCGCTCTTCTTCATATCTTTGTCTCTCTCGTAGTCTCTGTCCTCAAATTCCATAACTTTAGACTCATTATGTTATAAACACATATTTACTTACTAAGTATCCAGGACACAACCGGAAATACCAACTAGGAACTAGGCCCCAACTCTGTCGCGTTGTACATCTGATGTCACCTCTAGATGACGTCTCTTGGTGTGTCGACCTTTGGTTTGTTTAGGTTGATGTTCCTTATTTATTACTTTGTCAAGGTGAGTCCAAGTGTTCTCCTCCAATGTGTGGACTTTTTTAGTATACTTGGGGCCTTGGGTAGTTTGAACCCATTGTTATAACCAAATGTCATCACCACTCTCAGATGACTCTCATAAGTAGAATTGTTGTAGCCTGGGATTGGTGTCTTTAGTATAACCATGCTTCTAGGGATCAAGCCATTCTGAGTGTTTGGTGTCACTGCCATGTCCAGTTTGACGTTTGTGTACCCTTATTGCTTTGTTTCATACAGATTGATTCCAAACACTAGGCGAATATTGAACTACGGCCATCCTCGATGATATTTCTAAAAATTTGTTGAACCTCCCGACTGCTGGCGCGATCTCCCACAATACTTTGTCTAGCCGTTTGCCTGTGCACCAAGTATAGCGTACATGTACACCTCTATCGAAATGATTCCAGTAAACTTCCTGCCCCAAACTTGGTTTATCCATCAGATGTTCTTGAGAGCAATAACGCTTGTAGTCTCCTATTACGTCTTTTGATTATCAAGGGTTCCAATTACCACTTAGGGGGAGATGATTTCTCAAAAGTCGCCAATTCTGGTATGGTTATAGTCTGAGGATGTTGGCAATATCAGCTCCACTCTTGCTTTAAGCACGAAACATCACTCCTTCTAATAGTAAAGTACACGTTGGAAACCATTCATGAGACTTGTGATCCTGTCTTGGGTATTATCAGACGTATTTTGGGGGTTATGTTTTGTTAAAGAGACTCCAGATCTATACGTGGCTATGTACAATTGCAGCCATTGCTTGGGTTAGTAACTCTTTATTAGAGTCCCATACTGTGTTGGATGTATACCCCCATCGGGTCCAATCCGTGGTATGTATAACTTCGTTTAATGTACCGATAATTATTCTTGCGAGACTAGACTTGAAGGAATTCTTGTCGTCAACATATGACATCGAAGTTGTTAACTTGATAGTTGAGCACATACGGAGGAAAATGTTGGTGACTTCTCAGAGTCTCTAGTTTTATTGTTCTCGTGTTAGTATCAACTTTTGAACTGTCCATTCCACCCACTCGACCACACCTTTGGTGAAAGGTGTGTTATTATTGGAGCCACTTCCACATACTCTTGTCGTTCTTACGAACGTGGTGGCTGGTAATGTCAGTCGAGAGTTATGTCGTTTTTTTGTTGACGATAGAATATGTCCAACTCTTGTTCACACTCACCCTGTTGTGTTTGGGACTGGGTTCGAAATTGAAAACTTGGTCATTGTGAACATAAGGGTTATTTTTTGATGATGGGTTCTGAACATGGCCATTCTTGAATTGGCGTCTTCTTTAGAGTTCCTAATTGCTTGTCATAGTTCTCCGCCATAATAACGTCTGATCAACGTCCGTCCGAAGTCTAAAACTGGTTTGTTTAACGTCTCCACTGGTTTTGATTTGTCCGTTAGATACTTTGTGTACTCTGAGTTACTCTTAAACTTGTTCGAGTCTATCGAAACGACACCAATATTAGTTTTCCGCGTCACGAAGAAAAATATGTGTATGCATATTGTCGTCCAACATCAAGTAAAAAACCTATTCTTAGTCAGCAAAAGGATACTTTATTTCTGAACGTATCCCATCATAACATAGCCGTACGTTATATGAGAGTGGTAGTGTTGGATTAGTGGTTCAAAACGGAAAATCTGTATACCTACCATGAGTCAACTCTAGCGACTTAACTCAGACCCTTACGTATAGGGGGGGGGTGGGGGGGGGGGGGGGGGGGGGTGGGGGGGGGGGGGGGGGGGGGGGGTTAAGAAGGCAACCATCTTTTGGGACTAACGTTAACGTAACCACGAGCTAACCAGTAACGGATAACTTATAACAGTAATAATCACGTTTTTAGTCTCCTGGGTACCACACCTTTAAAATGATCGCCGACGACTATGAAAGAGTTAGGGAGACGTCAAGCTAGTAGCTAACAGATACGACTCTAACGTGTTACGATTAAACAACTGATACAAACAAATAGAACTGTTTAAATTTTGGACAACTCTTAGGATTTGACGAAAACACTACAATAAGCCACCACAAAAACCAGCGTCCTAACGTTTGTGAACGTTAACAGAGGGACTGAAATACATACAAGTAACATCTAATGTTGGTGGGACAGATCTAAGAACATAGTTAAATGGTAGCAAAAGTGATTGTATCTGCAATACTGCCAATAACTAGCAACAACAGACATTAAAGGGCTCTGTACAACAATTTTGGATTTTTGTGAGTCCAAAAAATAGTGATAAACAAAGGAGTCATCCACCAACTAGAGTTTCAAGATAAACAGATCAGGACCGATAACAGTGTTAATCGTTGGTGAGGTGCTGTTTAGATTTACACATCACGTAGTGTAAATGGACGTAGAGCAAGAACTAAGAGATATTGTACTACAACCATCAAACTGGTTACCAATCTGCCGAGAGGCTGTAACCAAAAAGGCACAAGAAGACGGTCTAAAACGTTAGTAGGGCACAAGATAAAGGGACTGGCTGAAAATCTCAAGACACGTATCACGTAGGTACAAACCAGTTGTTAAGAAAACATTAAGTTTAGACAAAACGTTTGTTGACTATCTGGGTGAGCAGATACAGATGGACTGTGAGTCGATAGGAGGCAAGTACAAGCACAAGAAACAACGGGTTACTACTGGATTACTAACAGCCATACTGAGGCTCTCATAGTAGGTATGCTTTCGCAATACCCGTCTACAGGAAAGACACGGAAAACATGACTAAGGCTGGTCGCAAAGTTATTGGAGAAGGTTAAGGTTAGAATTTTGGCGAGTACCCAAAGCTAGCATCAGTTTGGACCGATGGTAAGGAATTTCTACAACGTTGGTGTGAGGGATTTACTGGAGAAACACGACGTTAAGTACTTTAGCACGAAACTCTGACAAAAAAGGCAGCAGTCGGGCTGGAACGGTTTATTTAACAGGAACACTCAAGACGTCTATGTGCGTGGAATGAGTACTTCTACAGTAAAGGAACGTACAAGTGGATTGACGTTTTAGATCAAGCTCGTTGAGAAGAATTACAAACATATACCAAACATAGTACTATTCTAATGAAAACCTAAAGAAACGTTAATAAGAAAAACGAAAACGAACGTGTTAAAGTGTTGGACGACATTGTGTGGACTACCATTTCGGTGGACTACCACACTACCAAAGTTTTAAAGTAGGTGAGACTGCTGTCAGGATATCAAAGTACAAAAGTCATATTTACAAAAGGGTACGAGGCTAACTTCACTGATGAGCTATTCCAAAGTGACGAAGGGTCATAACGTGGTGACCCTACCGGTTGTACGAGATAGAGGACCATGAAGGGGAAAACCTATCATTGGTAGGTAAGCCCTTCTACGAGGAAGATTGGTTGTCAGTTGGTTGATAAAAAAGACGACGTATACAAAGTTTGAGAAGATACTAAATGAGACAAGAAGGTATTAGAGGTAAAAAAGATGGCTTTGGGTTAAGTGGCCTCGAGTTACGACAGTAAAACACAAAACTCATGGATACCAGAGAGTGATATTAAAAACATTGAGTAGTAATTATAATGGCTGACGGAGGATTTCGATGACGTTGAAATGCGAGGACCGTGACAAGCTTGAGAAATACAATGCTATGGATGCACACCGCCTTGGACAATGAGTATAAAACATTACTCACCAACGAGAGATAGAATCTTCTACGCATACGACGAACCTGATAAGCTGGAAGTTGTTGAAGGTTTAGGATTAATTATATTGATCGTTTACGTGATGAAAGAAAAGCCAGAGACCATCTTTTATAGTATAGTGACGGTGGTAAGACAGTAACAAATAACTAGAAAGGGTAGTGGTTGACGTCATTAAGATTAAGTCCCTTTCAACCGTGAAAAACCTAATCACAACTTCAATACCCTATAACCACCCTGAAAACGACTTGCGCACAGCTTTGAGTCGAAGTTATTTGAATAGATACGTATGATATAGGGTCCTTGAATATGGTTATGACGAAAAAACGTACTCGAAGTTAGTTAAAAATCTCAAGCATAAGGATTGGAACTAATAATATTGATGTACAAAACCTGTTCTAAAAATGGTGAACGAGGTAAACCACATATAGTCTTTGAAGACGAAATGATGATGGTAGTCTAACTATTAACAGAAACAAAGTAAAAATGACAAGGCGCTGACTCACAGTTCCTAAATCTAGTTGGCAAAATAGTTGAAAAGGGAGGCGAGACAAGTAACGAGGTCAGGCCCGACGATTGACGCGTAAACCCTAAACGATCTCTCACCAATAAGAGAGCTCTAACTTTACACAAAGAGAGTTCGTGAAAACTACGAGGCGTCTTGACCTCAAACGAAAACAGTCGATCAAGCCACTAGACCACAATTTCTAAAAGTACACTAGCCGAGACCATATTGTCAGAACACAATCAATGAGACTGAAGAAATTCTCAACAGAGAGGAAGGCCTAGTTCCACAGAGGAGTTCGTGTTGAATGAGAGAGTGGATAGGTCTCAGAGGACAGCTAGGGGACAGAACCTTACGAACAAATGGAAATTGGAGACTGTTAGGGAGGCAACAAGAAGAGGAGACGTCACATCGATTACAAAAAATAACAGGAGTGGTTTAAGGAAAATTGGTAGGGTATGCCTCAGGCTTATAGGTAATAACCATAGCCTCTTTCATCACTACAAATTATAATATCCGCTAGAAGCGTAGTTCTTCAAAGGTGGGCCAAGCCACTTGGGAGAAAAATTAGGAAAAGCTTTATAAACTAATATAGCCACAAAGGCTGGCCCTCTACTTGCTGTGTCTGCCTAAAACGTGGTGGCGACTGCGCTAAAGGTGGGTGAGGACTGCAGGCATATCTTGGTTAGCGTCTAATTTGTGGATCCTAGCGATAGCACATAGCTTGGTTCGTCTGACGACCAGTACAAACAGAGGGGAAATAAAACTAAAAACGTGTTATAATATATCGTATGAATACTAGTGAGAAAGAGTTGCTTCCTGGATATTAGTACGTCGTGAAATGTCTGCTATCCAAAGGCACACAGAACCCCGTCAACGTTGTGACACTGAACCCTTAAACAAAGCCAATACAGAGGACGGAGTTATTACATTGATATCCCAAAGACAAAGGGTACTACTTGCTTTGGTACCCTCCAGTTTCCATCTGCTCCTATTCGAGCTTCAAAAGTGCGAACGCGAAATCATTGGTTTCTTAACAACCCCTCACCCTGCTCTGCTAACGTACCCACCTTCAAACCCACTATCAACTTAAACCACTCTAAAACCTCTTGCACTCCTTAGCCTCCAACGTCCACTCAACTCTAACCTTGAACCAACCGAAACCTAACCTCCACAACAACCTCCTCTTAGTCCTCGAGACTACTCTCAGAAAAAACCTGGTTTATTACAAACTAGGCAGGTGAGACTGTGTACGACAAACTGTGTGGTGAGAGTGTGTTATCGGTACGATACAGAGATCTTAAATGGAGAGACCATAAAAAAGGAATGCGAACGGCTATGAGTCGATATACGGCCTGAGCAAACGAGAACACTGTCGAAAGTTAATCTCGAAGGATACGGGGGGGGGGGGGGTGGTGGGGGGGGGGGGTACAAAGGGCGTGGCGCGGGCCAGTTAACGTGGAAAACGTACAAAAATGTTAGCGATGGGTCTGATGTTCTCTATTCAACGCACTAAACAAAAAGATTCAAACTTGACAAGAATCTAGAAGATCACAGGTTTATACGCACCGTATAATATGAACAATAATCTCAGGTACATAAGCACACTCCCACGATAGCAACTGGATATTTTATTGGTGGCTCACAATCTGGATCAGCTGTTACTGGTTATACGTTGGAGAACCTCGAAATTGGAGTACGAAACTATCGAAGAGTCAAGAGATTCAGCTGATGAAGTATAGTCTCTTATACGCATCCGGTTAAGATTCTCTATCGTACGAGCACGTCACGCTAATGAAGACTGTGGGAGTGGGATAAAAGGAACCACACTTGGTGAACGAAAATATTAAATCCTACCAAGAAAGTCAATGGAAAGCTATCGTTCAACCTACTCTTCACAAATAAGACAAGAAACTAGACAGTGAGGAGTTCGTCTACCCAAACATAGAGTCAGGTCCAAACTCACCATAGAAGGTGTGCCGAACATTGGGTCTACAGTCAAGGAATACCGGGAAATCAAGACTCTGGGGAGAAGCCCAAAAGACTATTGTGGACGAAAACTAGACTGTTGACCAAGCACATGACTGAGTCCAAAAGTTTTACCAAAGACGGTTTTCGCTTTGGTTGTTGACCTTTAGATTCTATCGAGAAAGATAACGCCTTAAAGTAGCACTTACACTGGAAAAAAGATCGTGAATACTCAGATCAGGAATACCGATGGAATATCACTTTAAAAAAGTCACAAACAGCGAACGTCATGTGTAGAA